>BMAV01012587.1:283547-333609 GCA_019973955.1 Trichonephila inaurata madagascariensis
CCTTTAAATTTTATCATCAAATACTAAATTGAGTATCCAGCACGATAATCTTTCAAGTATCTTGTAAAAGAATGGGCTAGTATATAGTTTATCGTTATTCTTCCTGGAGTTAAGGATTATAATTTAAATGAATATGACTGAGAAGCCACCACAAAAAAAATCACGATTTACAGTCATTAATTGACCGATCTATCGTCATTAGGTAAAGTATAGTGCTCCAGGTGTCTATATAACTTGGGAATCTATTGATTCCCACTATAAAACTTTTACACCAATGAATGCTTTTGAATTTCTTGTTCCTTAACTGGGTTGCATCTATTTCCTTGCTATACTGTACATAAATTTATCTTAAAAAAAACTAAGGAATCAATTAATAATTTACAGCACACGTCATATAGAGATGGATCTGCTAAAACTGCGATATAACCCAAATAAAACTTTGTTGTCAGACCAAAACATGATGATATACTTACTGGAATTGCATATCCATTAGAAGTCTATTTTATAGTTCTTTCGGCTACTTTTCCTTATGTTGAATTGTTGTATGTGTAATTTCTTCTAAAGGAATATCATTTTCAGACTTATCCAAAATAGAATGTAAGCATACATTCTTTTTTTAATGGAACGAATTATTCAGAATCGTCAGTTTCAGACTCAATGTGAGATTTTTGACCTGAATGCAATTCTTCAAAATGTATGTCATCTTGCAAGTCTGAAAGCCGTTTGCGAGATCAGAAATTTTAAAACAAGTAATGAATGTTATTTTCTCATCTTGAATCCAAAGGATTAAAAATTACCTATATTTAAATTATATGTCTCATAAGAATATTGAAACAGATTTTTTTTTTGTTTGTATTTCTCTATAAGTTGCATGGAGGGACAAATAAAACCATACCATATTTTAATCATTTACAACAATTTAAGCTTTAATTTTTATGAAAATTAACTTTTCATTTTTCACATAAAACTAGGAAGAAAAAGATAGCTCCAACAAAACTCCAGCTTGCAAGAATTGATGAATCTGTAATGACATGTGTTAAAACTTGCCAACACATTTATACCATTTGTTGATGATATTACCAACTTCTTTACAAAAGACAAAATATAAACCTATGCCTGTGTAGCTATTGTAATATTGTGGTGGGTCTAAAAATATCCCATCATGCATCAAAAAGGTAGGCATTTTTAAAATCTCAGAGTTCCAAAGACTTATATAAGTATCAAATGACAGCACCATTTCTGAAATTTAAGACGGAGTGCCATTTTTAGGCTTATTTTTTTATTTGTTGCAGAATCGTTTTTCTTACCCTAGCTTCATATGTTTTGTATCAATTTCTATACCTGAACATCTGCATAGCTTATGTTCTAGGATTTTCCTTTGAATGGATCCATATAATCACAGTTTCGAAAATATATTCATAATCAAAAACCTTTGAAGTACTACTTATACTACTATTCATATTTATAATCACAATTAAATATAAGCCAAGCCTCACATTTAGAATTAAAAACTTACAAAATTTCATATTTATTAAAAAGGCTAAAGAACTCTATGATTAACTCTCTCTTTTCAAATTATGTTTTTGCTCATAACAAACTGAAAAGGTATATCGACAAAGGGTAAGTAATTTATTATCAATTCTTTTAAAATAATACAGGCTTCCTCCTGTATCCTTCCATTTGGGATGCATACACATTTCTTCACAACTGCCTTAACAGATGTTTTATCTTTTGATTTATCAAATATGGAGAATAATTTTACAACTTTTTTTCTGCAAATTTTCTTCCACTCTCAAAACCTTACATTTAGTTCCCAAAATAAGCAAAATAATTACTACTTTTTATCTCATTTTCAGAATATTCACTTAAATTTAAATAAATCTAAATGAATGAGAAAAAAAAATATTAGATCAGACTTTTTTCAGCAGCACCTCAATTACATTTCAACTCCACTTTTCATCTTATTTTTAATACCAGTAAAATGAAAATGGTTTTTTATTATGCATATAATATTCAGATAAGTCACAGGAACAAGATTCATTTTTTACCAGCATAAATGTATTAGTGCAACCCCAACACATTCTTCATACAAATATGATCTTTATATTTTGTAATGAATAGTTCCTCTGTTCAATATCCCAAACATTCAGTAATAAAAAGTTTTACATTATTGATAAAGAAACAAGCATGAATTTTCATCACATCCACTTTATTAATGACATCCAGTTATAAATACATTAAAATTTGTGTAAAAGTGTATATCGTAAGCAAAACACTTAAGATAAATAACATAATGTAATCAATTCATTTCATATGAATATTAAAATAATGTAAAAGAGGTAGTTTGCATATTACAGCAAAAAGTGTTGCATACTCAAAAAAATCCATTAAAAAAGGGAAGCATAATACAGCAAACATGATTACAAAAGCAGAAAAAGAGCAAGCCTATGCTTTAACAAACAAAACAAAATAAAATAAAGCAAAATAAAATAAAGCAAAATAAACTTAAGCAAAAACAATAAAATAAACTTAAGCAAGAACAACAAAATAAGCTATGTGTAATGATTAAATGTTGATTATTTAAAATCTCACATGCTGAGATTAATTAGATGCACATTGTACATATGTGTTGAAATACAATTTACAAAAATGTAAACACGATTAGGTTTACTTCACATCAATGCATTTCAATCATAGGTAACACTTCAATTTAATTCCTTGAAATTAAAAATTAAGAAGCACTATAGGATAATCCCATTACAAGAAAGACACATATGAGAATTTTATAGAAACACTTAATAGTTAAATAGTTTTAGTTCAGACACTTACATGGATATATATATATATATAAGCAAACAAATAAGGAATGATTCAATGCATGCAATTACACAACACGTGGGAACAGAGATACAGGACATTTATATATATTGCAATGAAATGCAAGTTACCCTGACAACATCAATCACAAGTTTCAGACAATGACATGCAAGCAAAACAGAAATAAACATTTTCTAAAATACAGTTTTAAGAAATAAAAATTCCACATTTTATCGTAAATGATATATTTGTTGCATAAAACTAAAGCATTTAGAATAATTATTTAAATGGGAACACAGAGACACAGGACATTTATATATGTTGCAATGAAATGCAAGTTACCCTGACAACATCAATCACAAATATTCAGACATTGACATGCAAGCAAAAAAGAAATAAACATTTTCTCAGACAGTTCCATAAATTGAAATACCATATTTTACTGTCAAAGTACAGTTACAATGACTAGAAATATTTGTTATATAAACCCTTTAATTTATAGATGCATTAAAATTATTCTGAAAAGAATGTCATATTCCAAAGATCCCCAAAGTGGACTTTGCAAGGGGGCCCTAATATTCTCTGTTACAATCAGACACTGATATTATTACACCATACAAGAAGTATGAACATGCAATAGATGGAAAATTTCATACGAGTTTATACATATGAATTTTATTTCATCATACTTGAAATATGAAATAAAAACTCAGTTTCTTATTACTTCTTGAAAGGAATTGGAATAGAAAATTAAGGAATGCTTTGGTTAAAATCACAAAGAATATAAATAAACTAAACACATACACAAATAAAATATCTGATGAACAGCAAAATATGGCATGTATTTATGAAAGAGTACTTAAGAAATGATTTAGTCTGAATCATTTGAATCATTAACCCACTGTTCCACAGTTGGGTTATAGTCGACCAATTGGTCTTTCTCGAACCAAATGCCAATTTCTCGCTTAGCACTGGAAAGCGAGTCACTGCCATGCACCAAATTCCTAAAAAAAAAAGTTACATGAAACAATAATAGCAGCTGATTTATTTTAAACCCAAGAAGCTTAAAAGTAATGCAACAGTTACAGATGTATAATTATTTTACATCAGAATACACCTTTTCCTAGATATCCTACCTCATCATGCATCAATTTATATGGCATCTTGATGAAATTATATCCAAATCCATGTATGTGTATGCAAGTATCTATAGTTTCACTATCAATTTCATTTTTTTGTACACTATAAGATGCTATTTTTTTACTACCTGGACAATATTTTTATTAATGTGAAAATTAAATAAAAACTAACAATTTAATGGCATTATTTGAATTTTACTACCATCACAAAAGTAAAAATTCTTCCCAAATAATAGACAGGGTTTCAGTGATATAACATCCAATACATAATATATAATTAACATTCATTACATAACATATATCATGACAATTTAGTTTCACCTACTTCATTAATACATTCTTTATTTTAATCTTCAATTTAATTTGTTCCAATTTTGTACAACATCTATTCGTTTTCTAAATTTTAGAATGAGTTTTATTTGCCAACTCTTTTATTTGTTCCCTATTTTTACTTAATATTTTTAAAAAAAAAAAAAAAAAAATTAATTAATTACTGTTTCATACTTTCCCTCAACTAAACTCATGACAGAACATCTCAGAGATAAAAAAAATTTTCAGAAGATACATGAATAATTTTTTATATTTATAGCCATCAAAGAAACTATAAAATGTTGTAACAAATTTTTCTTTCCAATCAATTTTATTGACATTTAAAAAGTCTCTTCTAAAAAATGAATTCACCTATTATATAGGCTTTTGATAACAATTGTACAAAAAAGAATGTTAAAACCTTAAATGGTAAAACTAGATAAATGTTCCATTTTATACCTGTATTTATTACTTCCCATTTCAAACAAAAAATATTAATATAGCAAGTCATTTGTGATTTAAAAGGCAGTTATGCCACTATGAAACATAACAAATGCAAGAAAAAACCGAAACATTATGATTTCCGAACACAAATATAATCTAAATTACTTTTTGTTCCCAAAAAATATTCTAAAACCAAAGCAGAAATGGATTGATGGTGTAGTTGATTTTCTGATCATTCTGGAGAGTTAAAATATCCAAGACAAGTTTGTTTTTCAAAGTTGGTTTGTAAGAGGTTCAATGTACCTTCTTTTTACAAAATCAAATAAAAAGTCACTGGTTTCACACAGTTCTTATTCAAATATATATTTTCATTACTAACAATAATGTAAAATTTTTTGTTATAAGTCGGGACAGACAGCTCCAAAATATAGAGGTTAAACACTTATTCTATCATGTTCCCTGCCCCAAAAACATTTTTTACTCAGATATAGCTAGAATTAAACAAATTAAAACATCAGTACTTACAAATGAGAAAAACTCACACTGGACTTAAAATTGAATCAACAGAACTCACCTTATGAGAAATTATCTAAGAAGAGCTCATGGCAAAACAAAAAATACCCATTAACAAAATACAAATATCAATAATGTTAGTGTATCTAATATTAACAGAAAGTTATATAGCTCAGCAAGAGAAAGCAGCACTCACCTGTAGTTACAGTAAATAAATTAATCATGCATTTTTAAAGCATGAGAATAAGCCTCATAGCTTGAATTCAAGGGATAAAAAAAACTGATGTAATGATAAAAGCACATTACTTTCAAGTCGATTTCCACTTGTATTTATTTTAAAAAAATCTTTTTATACTTAAAGTACAAGCAAATGCATTGAAACTATAGTATGAATTTTAGGTCAGAATGTATTTTACACATGTTAAATTAAAGGGAGTGATTACTGTTAACACACACAAGCAAAATAATTTCTTAGCAATTAATTACTTAAATGGCAGGGATGTGATTATAGAGTAGCATTTTTAGAATATGAGGGGGAAAAATCATACCTTCCAACCTGAATACAATAATCTCCTCTCAAGGTACCAGGCAAGGAATCCAAAGGATTTGTAGCACCAATCATATCTCGTGAAGTTTTCACAACATTCAGACCCTCCCACACCTAATCAATAATAAACAATAACCTTTTTATATTTTAATTTTAAACAAATCTATCATTCAAAATTGATAATCAAAATAGAATGTCTACAATAATAGAATCAAGGAATACTGAAACAAATGAGCTTCGATCTACGAAATAAACTTATTTCACAGGAAAATGATTAAATCTACATAAAAATATTTAAAATATGTTATTTTTAAGTATTTCTTCCAATATCTCAGTATAGTTCAAAGTTTTTCAATGATGTATATTTTATTTAATTTATGATAAATTATCACAAAATGCTAGTATACTGATTAAAGAGAAAGTTAAATTATTAATCATTACTTATCTGGTTATCAGTTTTCAACCAAAATCAGATTATCAATTTTTATTTCCAAATAACTTCAGTTAAAATTCTATCCCAAAACAATGATTCTCAGTGTAGGATAAATTTTGGATGATACAAAATTAATAGAATGAATAAATATAACTTTTTAGGATATATATAACACAGCAATTCTACAGTAACAATGACACATATGGAACTTTACTGGTATCTTCATATTGTGTCTATGTTATGCAGTTTCATATTTCTTTTCATACAAAAATTGGCAACACCTACAAGTCATTTCTACTGTTAAGAAATTTATTTAGTTTTTATCAATCTGAAACACATAAAGTATGTAATATTTTAAGAGAATATGAGTAAATGAAAGGATTGTAATCTCTGGTCTATAACACATGTATTCAAGTATGTATATTTAATTATGATATTGGTTTAATCACGTAAGGAACTAATGTAAAATCCTATACTCAGTTATTTTTTTTAAAAACAGAATGTTAATCCAATTATTTGATAATTGATAAATTAGATATTTTTATATGCAAATATCTTTTTGAAAAAAATAGATACTTGGTAATTCTGTGAGAGAAATTGCACCTACATTATTAAATGGATATATCATACACTATATAAAGATAAAAAACCCATTATTAAAAATGTAAATCATATTTCATGAATTTTATATATATTTTGAAAAAAAATATACAATATACACTATTTATATACAACTTAAAAAATATATTTTGTCTTTTTTATCTAAGAACTTAAGAATATGTATTGTTGGTTTCTATAAAAAAGAAATTTGCTTGTTTTCTGAAAATAAACAAATTCAAGACTACTATCTTGTTATTAAAATATTTAATCAAAAATTTTCTGAAATTTTAACAGAACACAATACAGCAAAGTATATTTCAAATGTTGCTTAACAATGGGGCTACTTTCATTTGAACAGAAGAAAAAATTACACTACACTAAAAGACCTTAAGTTTTTAAGTCATATTTTATCTAGAATTATAAATTTGTTTTTATAGAAATAGTTTTTTTGCTGCTACTTAAAAAATATTATTAGAAGTTCTGCCATTCACATGCTATATTGCTTCATTACTTGTACTTATGAAACTCAAACCAGTAACCAAACAATATTTAAAAAAAAAATTAAGTCAATTCCTACTTAAGTCAACAAAGAAAAATTTTATTTTAGTTACTTTTTATTAAATAGTTACAATTAATATAGATATGTATATACATATGACAGAATCACAATATTAAGTGACAAAACAGAAAGCGATTTTCCTTTCTATATATGGTGTTAAGACTTTTTTTCTTTGTAACTATTTAGTCATTAAATAAATCTAATTATTCTGATAAAATAATATAGTAAAAAGAAATCACATTCTCAGAAATTAGGTCATCCAAGGCAGGATTCAAACCCACAACCTTTGGATTAGAAGTCCAATGTGCCATCCATTGCACTACAGGGACACAATGAACAACTTCCCTTTCTATATATGCTGTTGGACTATTATTTTTGTTTGTTTCCATTTATTTTTTAATTTAATTAATGAATTAATACTTGAAAAAACTGTATTTACAGCAAGTGTCATCTACTACAAGTTTAAAAAAATGTATTTGAACTTGAATGCATGAATAGAAAGTTTATTATTATTGATTGAAAATTTGAAGATATATATATATAAAGGGAGAGAGTGAACTAATAGAGGAATTGAAAAAAAAAAAAGGGTTCCCCCCCTCCCCCTTTTTTCAAAACGAATAAACACTTTAATTTAAAAGATTATTTTTCCAAGAGATGAATAATGAATATTAATCCTTTCAAAATGTACCTATGTATTGCAACGGACTAGTTCCTTCCTCAAGAATAAAAAATTCAAAGAATGTTCTACAGTTTTTTTAAGAAATGTTTCAAAAATTTCTTTAAAAATATATAGAAGTATTACTAAAACTTCAACAATCGAAATAGAAAACTTTATTTTCTCCCATCTTCAATATATTAAATGATTTAATTAAAAATTAGGAAAAATTCCCAAACAATAAATATTTCACAGGCTATTAACATATTTGTAACAAGATAGGAATGAGTTTCAGCATTTGAATTAATTTTAAGATGCATCATGCAACACTCAACGGTACTTAAAGTGGACCTCAAAAATGTTTGTGCACCTGGAAAATTTCCATAAATTTAATGTTATTGACTAATCAAAATTAACATATCGGCATTGTAATTTTTTTTATATAATCAGCAACTTGTTCTTAACAAAATTTAATCAATTTTTTTTTAAATACTATAACTATTAGTTTGAAAAATTAAGAATAAGAATGAAAAATTACATCAAAAAGGTCTTTGTACACTTTTCAAAAAATCTCAACATACTTTTAGCCATAGTGCTTTTTTCCTAATTTTTCATTAGTATTCTTATTAATTTTTCAAATTAATAGTATTTTTTTAAAAATTGATTAAATTATTCTGTTAAGAACAGGTTGCACACACAGATTATATATAAAAAAAATTACAATGAAGATATGTTAATTTTATTAGTCGATAATATGAAATTTTATAGAAATCTGCAGGTGTACGGAATTCAGCTGTTCTGGAAATATGATATTCAGTCAGACACTCTTATGGAATAACAAACTGAATAATTTCAAAAGAGATTATTTGCTATGTCTTAATGAAATCACCAACTTCTATTTTTAATATTATACAAAAAAATTCATCAATAAAGTTTATTTAAGTAACCAGAGAAATATGTTAAAATTCATGATATGGCTCTGGCAGACTTTTTGAATAGCTGAAAATTTCCTTTAGGTTATTAGTTTAAAATTTTGATTACTTCTATACGATAAATAATTGCTGCTGCTTTGCCTTTAGTTTAGTTTAAATAGCACAGCTGTTACAAACATACTAAAATTTGATAACAAATCTTGGTTATCTTCCGAAGTCTTTTAAATCAGTGTTCCGCAACCCCCGGTCCGTGGTTCAAATACTACCGGTCCGCACAAGAAACATTAAATTATTTCTCTTTTATTTATTGTGGTATATTTTTTAGATTTGGGCTACTTTTTATGAAAATCACTCTTAATATTCCTTGTTAAATCACTTTATATTCATTTTTTGGTGTAGCTATATTTTATTTAGAGAAGTCACGATTAAATACAATTAAAATATAATTATTAAATCAAGTCTAAAATATAAACAATCAACATCCTACCCCTCAGCGGGCCGTAGTAAAATTAACAAATGTTGACCGGTCCGCGACGATAAAAAGGTTACGGAGCACTATTTTAAATGACGACATAAAGATTAAGATGATTTCATAATCGCGTGCGATATCATTTGATTAATTAAAAATCCAAGATGGCGGTGGCTGGGCATGTACAATAGCTGTTCTGTATTTTCAGTACCAAAATTATCAAACATATTTTAATTAAATAACTTTAATATTGAACAATACTTTTAAAATCTTTTTTTGATAAAAATTCGATAAAATTATATAATCTATATTTAAGTTTGATAATAATGAAAACAAAAATGAATCTTTCAACACAGGATCTTGCATCTACAAAATGGCAGCATGTACCTTACATTCTCACATTTTCAATTATGAAATACATAATACAAGAAAATACTAATGCAAGCTATCATATCTTCAAATGCATTTACACTATTTCCTTATGAACAATAGATAATATGCCAATAAATCATTTTACTTTGAAACAAAATTTCATTATTACTGTATTATCTGCTTTTTCGGATAGCCTTCTGGACCCATTTTAATACCAGCTACAGTTATGGGTTTTGTTGGACATGAACCAACAAAGGATATTATTCCTCGATTTTAATACCAATGGTTAGCATCACATTGTGATTTTATATTTATACATGCAAATATAGATATTATAATAATATATTCATTTATGGCAATTCACTTTGTTTTTCCAAAAAATTTAAAATGTCCTGCTGCAGATATTCATTTTATCATATTTTTTTAAGGTCAACATAAGCTCTTTTTTTACTTCTGCACCATACTCTTAAAACTTGGAAAAACTCATGTACAACATTTAACATACTTAATGAGAAATCATTAAATTAAAGCTAGTACATTTGGTTTTATCTAACCATTTTCATCTATTAAACAAATCTTGGAAGATCTGATTTTTACAATTTTTTGACGGTTTGATTTTACATGATTTTTTAAGCACTATTTTTAAAATTAAGAATATAACAATGTAACAAAATTTTAAAAACAAATATTTTAAACATGCAAGTAAATTTTAATTTTCAAATTTAAATGTAAAATATATATATATATATATATATATATATATATACATACCATTGGTACCACAGGTCCTAGCTGCATGTAGCTGACCAGGCTTTCAAAGAAGGGACGATCAGTATGTTCTGAGTAATGTTCTTCGAGTGTTTCCTTTGGAGCCTGTAAGCAAAAAAATGTATACTTCAAAAGGTTAACATGAATCTTTCGTAATTATGAGTGATGGTATCTAACCACCTTACTTGAATTACTGTTTTAATTAATGCACAAATAAATTTTTTTTCTAAGAAATAAATTTTTTGAGCATAAAGATATATATATTTTAACTCTTTTAGTTTAATTTCAAATATCTCTTAACACACACACACAGATTATCTTACCAGACTTAAAATATTTTTTTTTTTTTTTTAAAAAATAATCTTTTAATATTTTCATTAGGAAATATCTATTTTTTTCCCTTAACATTAATTTTAAGAAATTCTCAGTAGCATTATAAAAAAATACTTTTTACGAAATAAATTTTTTTTAAAAATTCAAAATATTAAATCTTTGGGGTAGAGCAGAAATTTAATCTCATCGACAAAATTGTCTTTTTTTAAAAAAAAATAACTGATATTTCGCGTCATTTTTTCCAAGATTAATTTAAATTAAAGACATATTCACATATTGTGTCTTATTTCCTGCCCGCGATCCTAATAGCTGCTTACAAGGGCGTACTAATCAACTTACATTGAGGAATTTCATAGCAACCAGTTTGAATCCTTTCTCTTCAAATTTCGTGATTACTCTGCCTACCATATTTCGCTGAACTCCATCAGGTTTAACCATGATGAAGGTTCTCTCTTGTTTAGACATGATGCCGATTTAACTATCGGAGCAAGTAATTACTTCAGAAGGCAAATCAAAGCTGATGAGTAAAGAAGGCTTTTTTAACAAAAGAACTAAAGAGGACAAGTGCGAAAACAGATGTTGACGCGACGGCGACAGGAGGAGCTATGGCTTGGCCCGCACCACAGAAGCTATAATAAGTGGGCGTCGATCTTCTGGAGTTGAGTTGTATCAGCATCGTCATAGAATGTTGTAGAAGGATCCGGCATTTAAAAAATTTAAATAAAGGCGCGAAGTTTCAAAAACCGTTTTGCGGTTAAATAAATCTTATTAAAAACATTTTAAATTATTCCTGCTATTTTTAACAAGTGTATGATAAATATACATCCTTAAAATAAAAAAAAATTCTCATGATGGTTTTCTAATTTTTTTTATAATAATAGTTACGGTATATATTGGAATGCAGATACTTCTTCTGTATTAATTCTTATCACAGGCAGGGCTGAATTATTGTTCAAATTCCAGAAGATTTTTCAAGCAATTAGAGAATGTTTTTATTTTTTGTGTATAATTTTTTTTCTTTAATACACAAATATAGATTTTTTTATAATTTATATACATATATAGTTAGATTCTATAAATCACAATTACAATTCACCTCAATAAAGCAAGTTTTTAAAATTATAAACAAGAATTAATAGCAGCTGTTTCCTTGTTTTTATTTATGAGTTTAAAAAAATATAAAAATTCGATTTTACAACTTCAACAAAAGTCTGCATATTATTGCTTTCATTAATTACCCTACTATAGCGAAATCTGCCGAAATTAAAAGAAACAATAATAATACAAAGAATAAAAAAAAATTTGTTTCTTCTCCAAGAAAATTAGATGTTTTTATTTCGATGTGTGTGTGTGTGTGTGTGAATTTTTTCTTCAAATACATTGAAAACCTTTTTCTGAAACCAATGCCTAATTTGAAAGGAAGATTATTAAGAACATAATAATTATTTAAATATGCTGAGGGATTTTATAATGCATTAAAATTTGTATTACTGGCAAGTAAATTAATGTGACTTTAAGCCTTGATAATTTATAAAGTATTTAAAAAAATTATTTTTGGTTTGTGTAAAGTCTAAAGTGTAACGTGTAAAGTGATGGAAAATAAATTTAACTGTGTGTGTGTTTGCATCACTTCATTAAAATCTATACTAATACAAAGTATCGCAGAATTTTTATATTGATATCTACGCTTACCAAAGATTTTTCTTAGAAGCCAAAAAATTGTTTCAAATTTCAAGAACGTGAAACACACACTTATTTTTAAAAGTGCTGTGGTTACAATGACAATACAGTGGTTACAAAACAAATTAATGATTTTTTAAAACTAATAATTAAATATACTTTACTTATAATTAGTGATTTACATTTACTTGCTTTACATACAGCTTTGCAGATAGTCCCATGTATTCAACATGCAACAGTTTGTATTACTCTGTATAGAGGCCTTGTATGATATCGAATACAGAAAACAAGATTTTCTGTCTAGAAAACCGCGCACCTGAGCTGACACCTCAGTCTCCAAACTTCCACACTGCACTAATGGGAGGACTTTGAGCCTCGACAGATATTCATCTGTGCATCTACACGGTGGGTTTTCATTGTTAACGACATCAAACCCACAAATTTAAAAAAAAAAAAAAAAAAACCCAAAAAAACCCGCCAACCAAGAATTTGCCTCATGGATACTGCGTCCACGAAACATTTTTCAAAACTTAAAGTCATTCAAAACAGCAAAGGAAATTAGTATGATTATGAAAATAAAATAATTTGCATAAGTCATGAAGGAGAAATAAAGAGAATCCAGAATAAAGTTTACAAAACGATTTCTTATTTATTCTTTTCAGCTTTAAATATATGCTATCTTTTCTGTCATAAACTGTTTTTGTTCTTTTCTAAATACATATTTTTAAAATACGCCGTAGAAAGTAAAGAAAAACTCTACAATACGTATTATTTTTCTTATACCATCAAACTTCTCAAAATCAAAGTGCCTGCTATGAAATTTGCATGCTTATTTATGCATGTACTATTTTTTATGTAAATATGTTTAAAGCTTATCCTGACATATACTGTGCCCCCAGTTGGGTTTTAATACTTCTAGGTTTTACATGAAATTTCTACTTTTATTAAGACATTTGTAACATTTGAAGCAAATAAACGTGCATTAAATTGGAGAAAAAACTTCATTTTTTGAAAGTTAGTTTACAAATATATGATAGTTAATTTTCTCAAAAAAAAAAACAATATATTCATGTTATAAAATATATGTTATTAAAGTTTTTAAGTGAGTGAGTGAATATTAACGTCGTACTGTTCAGCTACACGAGGGCTTTTGGCGACGGACCACATAATTATGAACCATGGTCAAGTGACGTAGACGACACCTGTGAGCTGGCACCCCCCTCTCCTAACTACCACACCACATCAACAGGACGTTTCAGCTTTCGACAGATTTAACGTGCATCACTGCCCTACACGGCGGGTCTTTAGTGGTTCTGGGCTCGAACTCATGACATGCCTGCCGATACTTTGACCACTGGATTAAAGTTTTTAAATACGGTATGTTGTTTACCATCATATAAATATTATATTTCGTTTGTTAAAAGTTCTTGAACTTTTCTTAACTATTTTGAGAAATATTAGTGAATATAGGTTATGAAGAAAATTTGTGGACAAGAAAACTACATCTCCTTTCACTGCTAATTTTCCCCCCTACAGAAATTTCGAAAAGTGCGTTCATTACTGGAATTCAAAGTGATTGTTGCGGAGAAAAATATTTACAATTCTTCATTTAATATATAGAATAACAAACAAAAGCACATGAGAAAATGACACTGAAAAACTTTATTGAAGATGTAAAGTCGTAGAGATTCGTTTACATTTTTTAAAAAAGTAGTTTGTAAGAACTAATTTTTATAAACTTATGTGTTCTGATAAAATGTGTGAAGTTATTTTTTTTAGGCAAATTTATTAGATATATGTTTTATTTAAGGCGGTCTTCCGGATATATAAAATAACAAGAATCAAAATTACCATGTCTGTCGCCAAAAGCTTTAATGTTGCTTCAGAGAGCGACGTTCAAAATTAGTCGATCTTCTTCGAAATATCTCTTTTAATAAAAAAAAAAATAGCACCGTTAGTATCCTAAATAAATTCTGCACCTTGATTTCATACTAACAAAACTTCAACACAATTTTTATTTTCTTCTATTCTTTTACTTTAAATTGTGTTTTAAATATTTGTGTAGTAAGACATATTAAACGAATAAATTATATTATTAATATTTGCATTAAATTAATAATTATTTTATATAAAAGGATAAATTAACCATGGTAAATAGCCTATTTTTTCCAAGATCTTAAAATAAGTTATTAAAAACTATAGAGCTAATTCACAATTTTAAGGTACAATTGTCATTCTGCGGCTTATATCAGTCTGTGAAGTACCAGAAACCAAAGCTCTAGACCGAAACGAACGTTCGACGTTTAAGAGAAACCATGTTTAGCCATTTTTCCCGTAACCTTTATCCTCTTACCTTTGTTCGGAGCAGGAGCTGTCCCCGGGCATAGAATTGTATGACGCATAAAGGAGAGAGGGTGTTGCTATAGCAACACTCAGCTTTACCAATAAGATCCGGCACGTGTAGGCTATCGATTTTTAGGTCGGCACGTGCGTATTCTTGGAAATGAAAATCCCTGGATGCGGCTAAATTGAAAATAACAGGAGTTAGCAACAGGCAGTTATATCGGATTTCGATGATTTTCTATGTTTTCGTGGATGAAAAAAGGATGTTGTTGAGTTCTACATGGTCTTGAGCACATTCCCTATACGATGTGTATATTTATTTGGCTGTTTTTTAAAATTTTCCGCAACATATTTTTGGGAGGCTATTTTTTTTTTTTTTTTTTCAATTTTAAAAAAATTTACCTTTTTTTTAAATTTTTGGGATGGTTTCGTCATTTTTTAAAAATTAAAAAATATATATATAAGGGGTTTTTTTAAAGGAACTTTTCTGTAATTTTTTAAAAATTTTAAGATTTCTGATTTTTTTTCTTAAAAATTAAAATCACCTTAATTTTTCCACAATCGTACGATCGAGATAGACTAGAGACAGTGGCGCACACAAGGAAGGGGGGGGGGGGGGGCCCTGGGGTACCGAACCCCCAAAGCCCTTAATTTTTTTTCCGATTGATTATAATTCTAAATACATAGTACGTAAAATTTAATTAAGTATTTATTATTAATGATTAATTTTTTAATTAATGCTAATTATTTATTCAATAATTAGTTTTTTACTGAGTTTTGTTCCTGAAAATCGACAAAATCAAAAGGAGCATGATACAAGAGTGGTGAACTTTGGCGCGCCGCCCCCCCCCCCCCTTGAAAAATTCATGTGTGTGCTACTGACTAGAGGTCATGGTCAGGAACTCGTGACCCGCGTTGTCGAGTCACCTTAACTTGTAAATTTTATATATGTATATATTCCTAAGCCAATTATGTTTTCCTAAAGATCTTTCCCTAATTTATAACACAATTTTAAATGCACGAATTTTGCTTCATTGGTATAAATTAATTTGGTATGTGAATTTTTCTTCCATTAAATTGAAACTTTCGCCTATGTTTTGCAAACTAAAATTTAAATTGTATTCAGTAATTTAATTTTTTGAAAGGATAATTTAGTAAAGACTGTCATTTTTTTAAAAAATTAAAATTATCATAACGTTTTCTTAAATGCCAATATTTTGTGTGATTTAGGTTATCTCTATACATAAAATTTAATGTGTAAGTTCAAATTACATAGAAATTCAAAAGCTTGATGAAAGTAGTCGAAACATTGTTTAAAGTCTTTTTAAAACTTGTATCGAAACAATATTATACATATAAAAGCCTTAGAAAATTTTAGATTACTTGTTGCAAACGTAAGCGTTTTTTTTTTTTTTTTTTTTTATCTTGATCCCTTCGAAAAAATTTGACTCTTTCCCGTTCACATACTTTCATTAATATTAAACATAGTTTAAATACAGTTTAACTATTTTATTACATTGTTTTCCTGTATTTTTCGTTTCAAATCTTCTTGAAAACTGAACGCTCACTTAAAAAGAAATATACGCTTTATTCAAAAGAACATATTCAAGATTATAACCGAACAAAATTTAACCATATTTGTGGATGTACTGCACAGGAAATATAACAAAAATTTTAGAAAATTAATTCTGTATGTAGTTAAATATAATAAAAGTATAAAAAAAATTATTTATATTAAAAAAAAAAATTTAAATAAGAAATTAACCCAAAATACTTCAAGAGACAATTATTTTTTAAACATTTTATCGTTAAGCAATCATATTCAGTAAAAAAGAGAGAGAGAGAGAGAGAGAGGACGAACCACAAGGGTCATTCTATGGAACTAGTGTAATTGATAGGGTGAATATACTTTATGAAGCTTAAAGAGGAAACTACCAGTGCTTTGTCGAGCCTAGAAGGGAGGAGAGGAAGGAAACATTAAATGTATGAGCTATTGCGAGATGTTTAACATTGAAAACACCCACTTATAGACTCTCATGTCAGAAATCGTTTTTCAAATATGGTAAAAAGTATTAGAAAAAATCGAGAAAATCCCCCATTCGAACTTTTATATAAAACTCCTTTACATACATTTTTTTCTTCTCTTTCAAAAACTCACTGACTGAGTAATTAAGACTACCAATCATTTGGTAAGGCTTTTATTACATTCTTTCCCACTATTTAATTTTTTTTAATTAATTTTTTTAAAAAAAATTATATAGAAATTATTTTATTACAAGCGTGTTTCTCCAAAGATAGTCCGATTCGAAAAATTAGCCTTAGCATGATTTTTCAGGATGTTCGCAATATAAATTCTATCCTCAAAATAAGGTCTAGTTAAGGTTAATGGCCTAACGGGTGCTTGACATTCCTAAATGACTTAACGAAGTTAAAATGCTTCCAAAGTGCATCTGATAATATACGAACATCGTCAAATAGGCTTTAAATAACAATCTAATTTTACAATGAATAATTTCTTAAAAATTTAGGTATTATTTTGCAGTAATTTTTTAATAATAGATACTTATAATACATGATAAGATGCATCTTCTATCATAATGTATTATATATTTGTATATTACATGTTATAATTATAAAGCATTATAGGCAGAAAAAGATATTGTTTATAAACTATATAAAAATGTATTGTTCGAGAATCATAATACATTATTTATTACTTTTTCTTTTTTAACGGTATAAAAAAAAATAATTCACTTAATACGAGGATTGGATCCTTAATTGTAGTGACAATTTTATGCATGCACCACAAAATGGAATAACAAGTGTACGTTACGTATACTGTTGTATACGTAATACGTACGTATTGTTTACTGTTGTATACGTACGTCACGTATACAACACTCATTAATTTTATACTTCATTAATCTCAAAGCAAATATATTCTCTTCTGTTTTATTTTAAAATTTAACAAAGAAAAATAGATCTATTTATAACTGGCTTCCTATCGGTAAATTTTTAAGGTAAATTAATTAAAAAAATTATTCCGTGCCTCTTTCTCTAACTCGCAGAACGCGAAAGGTAAAGGCTCTACCCAAACATAGCATTATTTGCGTAAAAAAATTGAAGAATCGAAAACGCTTTAAATATTCAGCTCCCGGATTGAAGGGGAAGGAGCGGTTAAGAGAGCCAACAGCAATGTGACAGCCAACAAAATCGATATTTTATTCCATCCCTACCGAAAATGAGAAAGTAGACCTGTCGGATACTGGGAAAGAGGAGGGAGCAAAAAGGGGAGGGAACAAAATTCTTTATGGGGGAGTCGCGCATGTTTCCATCCTTCATTATTTGTTAGTTCTGAATTCAATATTTTTTTGTGTGTGTGTGTTTTGCAATGATCTACAATTGGTATCCAATTGAATAGTATCAGTATTAAAAGTTTTAAAAACAACACACACACACACAAAAAAAAAATAGAACACCAAAACGGGGAAATAATTAACATACTTAAAGCGCAAAATTATTTAAATAATTTAAATTTTACGCAATTTAACAATAGCTTGGTCAAATTACAACTTGTCTAGATTTTCTATACATCCCATAACATTTGAAAGGAAAAGAATAGAAAAATTATTTAAAACTTTTAAAAGTGTGATAACTGGAACCAGCTCTTATAAATATACGTAAAATTACTGTAATATACTTATTGGTTTTTATATTTAATTAAATATTTTATGTATTATTTTAATTAGGAAACTGAATAGCAAGAAATGCAGAATTGCAGTTTTATTCATTAATGTTAAATCATTTTCAAAATTATTTTTTTTTATTGCGCTTCATTAAAAACTTCATTGGCCCCCCCACCCCCCCCTTTTTTTTTTTTTCTTGTCCACTCCTAAAATAGTTCTTTCATCATGTTTAATCTTTGCATAATTTTGTATTATACAATAAAAAAGGAATTCAAAAATAAGCGTTTTTGGAGCATCCACAATTTTGTTGGACTTACATATGTGTTTGTAATGATTTAGTGAATTAAAATATATATATATACTTCTCGAATCTAGAACATTAAAAAGACATAATATTACATAAGACATATCATTTAAGAGCATAATATATGTTTCCCCCACAGAGTATATTTCACAGTCCTAAGTGTACTCAATTCCATTTTTAATAACATCAGTTTTGAATTAATTTTAAATTATTTAAAAATCAATAAAAGTAGAAAGAAAATTAGAAAAGAAGTCTTGCATACGCCACAGGTTACATGAGGACTCGTAACTCATGAGCTCCCGACCATGACCACCATCGTGAAAAATTACTGTTTGGCTTAATGTTTAATAATGATGTGTGTGTGTGATTTAACTTAAGAGCAGTCATAAAATTATTTTGAGAGATGCACAATACAAATTTTTATAAATAATGTAATAAATATCTAATGTTGATTAAATATCATTTAATGCAATTCCTATATTGAAAATTCAGTCTTTAACAAATTTTATTTCTTACATGATTTTAAAAATGCATATTTCAAGGAAAAAATATTTTTAAAACACTTTTATGAAATGGAAATGTATATAATAATAATTCCAATAAAATATGTAATCGGTTTTAATTTTAACTTCATGGAAAGCAATTTTAATGTGAAAACTCTTTCAATGCCTGAGTATTAGACTGGCCAAAATGAGAATGGTAATGACTCTATCACCTTGATAAATGAGTTCATTAGATCATAAAAGAAGCAGAGAACTGCATTATAACTCTGAAATGTGGAGTGTTTAATCTTAAAATCAGAATAATATAAAAATACTTATATATAACTAGTTAGACATATTTAATTATCAATTTATCAACTAACCTATAATTTACTTTATTCATTTGAAATACACACACACAGTCATTGTATTTAAATTAATTATATTTGCTTCTAGTATTACAATGTAAATTTATTGTGTGTCACTACCGTAAGTATTAATTATAAAATTTATTAATCTATTACAAAAAGATGTAAAAAGAGCTAATAAAATAAGTTCGTACTGTATAAAATTTTTATTGCTCATCCTTCACATTATTACAATTGCAAATGTTTATTGTATGATCCAAAATTCTAATATAAGAAGGGGAAGAAAACTGTAGCGTAAAAGAAAACTCACAGTATAACCATTTTGCTCAAGAAATTTAAAGCTTAAAAATATTATCAAACTTTTAGAGTTTCTGGACAGTAAATTGTGTTGCCTGTTATTTTTTTATTTTTTTATTACAGATTCATAAAATAAATTGCCACTAGGACCTCACTAACGTAATCAATAAAAACGAATTTTAATTGGCTCCCTGATTATTGAACAGTAAATTGGAAATATGTGAAGTCCTTTTTACTTAATTTACATTAGAAAATTTCAAATCTGCTTTTAATAATAATGAACTTAAAACTAAGTAATTTTTGAAAATTTGCTATTATATCTTTTATTTTAAAGCTGAAGGTTATTTTCGAATTAAGATTATAAGTCATTAACCAGTCTATTTCGTCATGATACTATAAAAAGAATTAGTTTTATTTGATTATTTAATCCTATGAAGAAAATGTGAAACACATCCGCTGAGAATGCGAGATTTCAGGATGCATTAATTTATTGATAGAATGATTGTTCATTGATGTTTAAACTGTATATTCAACGTATCTTTGATTTTTTTTTATTTGCCCTTAATGTATAACCGTGCCAAGAAGGATTTCTGTTTCCTGTTTAATAGGGGAATAATAAACGAATCCCTATAGGTAATATATATATATAAAATATGTAGATATCTTAAGTAATGTACTATACACAGTTAACCCATAAGTGATTTTCTGACAAGATGAATGCATGGTAATCTTTCTTTCCTCTTCAAATCTTACGAATGCGTTCACGATTTCGACTTACGAAAAATATAGTATTTTTTTTTCACTTCTCATAACTACTAAACATTGATGTTATACGTAGGAATATTACATATGCATGTGTAATATTCTTAATTGAATAATTATTTGTAGGAACAAAAACTTTGAATGAAACAGCTAATCAATTTCTAGATAAAATATTTATTTCTAGATTATTAAAATTTAATGATTATAAACAATTCCAATATAATATAAAAAATTTTAAATGATGAAACTAAAATATGGTTTTGTTACACACAAACACGAAAAAAAAAAAATCAAATGTATTATTTCACACACCGCATTCAAGTTAATTCCTAAGGCTATTAAATAGGATCTCATTAAATAGGTAAAGCCCTGTAGATGCAGCTAATATTTTACATTAGCATATTAATATTTGTTCCAAATGTTGTGAGTAATTGATCATCTCTTCCTTTTATTACATCACGACAATTACGATTTTTATTTATTTATTTATTTTGTAAGTAAATAATTGTGCTCTTCTAAGTACATTCCGAAAGACAGAATGATGGGAAAATAAAGATTCAGAAAATTAGAGTATCTTCTAACCGCAAATTGCATTATTTTATTGTTGTTAATTTATTTCATAAATATTTTATCGCGAGCCTTTTACTTCATATATTACGGACTCTGGAAATACAATTTTTCCTTCTCCTCAATCCTCTCAAATGCTATGGATATCGGATGGGAAACACGGTTCTAGAACAAAATTAGAAGCATCAACACGATCTTCAAATATGAATAATGGGAGCAGAAAACGGAATTAAATCTCTTCCTCCTCTCTCTAGTGACGTCGGAGTATCGATCTTCAGGTCATGTGATCACAGCAACAAGCTGTCTTGAAAATTCATCAAAAATGGCCTCCTGCAGCGTAATCATTTGATTTTGAAATAATTGTTTTGGGATAAAGTGAGTACCTTGTTTGATGGTGGCTCTATGGGTAATTTTATGACTAGAGAATGCGCTGAATGACTAGAGAAGCTGAAATTTTAATGATAGATAAAATAAACATTAAGATATCCGGGGTTAATAATTGTTGCATTTCGATAAAATCTAGTAAGTGGAATAATTACAAACCAAAGTAATTTGAGATAGAGAGAATTGGATCTCTCTCTCTGTATGTGTGTGTGTATAACTCCATTGAAATCATATGATTTTCTATCTGATACTCGTTCGGCGCACGAATTAAATTTTAAAAAAATAATATTTAGTTATTATAGCAAGTGTGATACTCTTTTTTTAGAGAAGGTAAAACTGATGCAAGGTAGTGTATCTAAAATTTTTTAATATTTATTATTATTTTTTTTTCTCTGAGTGTTCATTTTAAAATTTTAAACGAACTGCAATTTGCAGTTTGGCCTCACAATAAAGATTAGTTTAACAAAAAACATATATTTGAACCTAAAAGGAAAAATTAACAAGCTTAAAAGATAAATACAAATGAGTGAAGAAAATATGAATAAAAATTATAAAAGAAAAGTAATAGAAGAAGTAAGTTTCTTCTATGGGAACTATTAGACAAATAACCTGTAATAGGTAAACCGAAAGAAAAAATTAACTAAATAATGATAAAGTATTTCACAAAATACTATAATAGAAAAAATTTATTAGAGAAGCCTTCAACAGGAAAAAAAAAAATAATAAAACTACTATGAACTAAAATCAAAAATATATCTAAAACAGATAAAATAGGTCTATGCTGAAATAAACTATGTTCAACAACAGTACTGAAAAAACAGGACACAAATCATGTTGCCAAAAATTAATTTTTTTAAACAATACTTTTTTGCAATATTTCAATTAAAAATAGTTGTAATTATGTTACTAAGAGCAAATAAATGGGTAATTACAATGATAAATAACTATAGTGATAATTATAGTATATATATATATATATACTATATTTTTATATATTTATTTGATTTTATCTATTCTTAAATTTGTTCATTATCGTTTTTAAATCTTCCTTTATTTTGTTTATTTTTAAAAAAATCTTAGTGCTTTGTTTAATTGCAAAATAAATATCTAGGTGGCGCCACTATTTTTTTTCTTCTCGAATAGTCTTTCCAATTTTTTACGTCAATTCGCGTAGGGAACTTATTATGGAAGGTTGAATTTTCGATTTCCAGTAATTATTTTACACGTAAGTTTTTTTATTTTTTTAATTTTTAATTTTATTTATTTTTTTTTTATTCCTCTCCTTGTGACATTCATTATTGTTCCATTTTCTAAGCTTCATTTTAATATATTATCAGGTTTTTCTTCCACGTGCTGTATTAGGCTTAACTTTTCAACTAGGTATTTTTTTCCCTATTATGTCGAAAGTTTCTGCTGAACGGGGAAGGTAGGATCCGTAAAGCATTGCTATCCCTAATTCTCTGGCCTAATTCAGTGACAGCTTTAGAAATCATAATAGGTCTCCAGTTTAGTCCAAAGAATTTTTTGTATCTACATTTGTTATGTCTGGTGAATTCCAATTTCTTCCTGCTTTAGCACTGTAGGTTCTAATACTTCTTTACTGTTATTTTATATTACTATATATATACACTCACGGACAAAAAAATTAGCGCACCAAGAAATAATTGCGGGATCATAACGAAACTTGGCATGAAGGGACATGTCAAGGAGATATGCAAATGATTAGAAATGCAGCGTGATTGCGCATTACGTATAGCCGGTAGAGGGCATTTAACGTCGTTCTCCGTGGAGTATAAAACAGGTAACCAAAGCTTGTTTGAGTTTGCTGAATCATTTACAAAGGAAGAGATGAGGTAGACATGCCATTACGCGGTTTTAAAAGACAATATGAGCAGCTGTTGCAGTTTGAGAAGGGGAGAATCATTGGCATGATGGAAGCTGGGGGGTCAGCTAGGCGAGTAGCTCGTCAATTAGGCAGCTCTGATTGCGTTGTGAGAAGGTGTTGGGACCAGTGGATTCGAGAGATGTCATTTACACGAAGACCAGACTCAGGATGCCCACGACAGACCAGTCGTCGAGAAGACCGCCACATAGTAAGAAATGCTCGCGGACAGCCAACTGCTTCATCGGCCACCATCCAGACACAGGCAGCACCTTCACTAGGAGCCCCTGAGTCTTCTTTATCCATACGCCTGGCTGAAGGACATTTGGGATCACGGCACCCATTACGTGTGCTGCCCTTGACGCCCACGCATCGACGCCTCCGTTTAGTGTAGTACCGCGCACGAGGAAACTGGACTGCTGTGGAATGGAACCAGGTCGTCTTTATCGACGAATCTTGATTCAATCTCAGCAGTGATGACAATCGTGCTCGTGTGTGGAGACCCCGTGGTTAACGCCTCAATCCTGCCTTTGCTTTACAGCGACACACCGCTTCCACAGCTGGTGTGATGGTATGGGGTGCCATTGCCTACAATACACGGTCACCCCTAGTATTGATCCGTGGCACCATGACAGCCCAGCGGTATGTCCAGGACATCCTGCAACCACATGTGTTGCCACTCATCTAACGGCTCCCAAGAACAACTAACTGCAAGTGAGTCGTTGCCGACCGAGCCTTTCAGTCCTCTCTCTCGTTACTAATATTGACGTGGCTTGGTAACCAGCACAACTTTACATCAACACCCTTGCCATATAGTCTACCCGTAATGTCGAGTATATTGCACACGACAGGATGACAATAATCGATGAAATTTTCAAATGCTTCTAAGACTCTCATGCTGTCAGTATAGATGTAGTATTTATGGGTCTTTTTGGAGTCTTTTAATTGAAGCGCACGGTAAATGGTGACAGCTTCGGCAGTGAAAAAACCGCAAGAAGTGTCAAGTCGATAATCGTGTATATTATCTTCAATCACGATTCCAGAGCCAACATAATTTGTTCGTTTCGAACCATCTGTATAGATGGACGAATAACCGTTATACTGAATACTATGGTAAGTAAAGATGCGTTGAAAAGCGATGGGTGTTAAGGTACACTTACTATACGTTGTGAAAGTGTTGATATAACAAAAACGTGGAGTATTCCAAGGTAGGAATAGTATGAACGTTTCTTTGCTGGATGTCCCCGTTAGGTAGGTCGAGTTCGGATGCAAGAAGCTTCATCCTATCCATAAATTGCCGGATACTAGATGGCAGAACATCTTAAAGTCTCTTCACGTTGGTCATTAGGCTCACATTTTTCAGAGGATGTAAAGGCATGGACAAGATCTTAAAATAGTAAGTAAGATCCAGTTTCTCTTCCGTCGCAGATACGGTTGCAATCAACGTAGAGACTCTACACTGGTGTTGTGAAACATACCAAAGCATATTCACAACGCGTATGGTAGCTGGGTCAAGTTTTATCAGAGCAAAGTTGCGAGTCGTAACTCTTTAAGACCCAACCCGCACAATCATGTGGGTTGGATATGTTTTAACGTTTATGCTTCTGGAATAGCTCTACGTAAGAAAAGCCCGAATCGTACGATTGAGTGGGTTTGCAGAAAGTGTAAAGTATCACTTTTTATCCACATACTGCGGTTGTAGTCCATGTTTTACTTTCAGCTGGCAAATCTAGCTTTGCTTACAAATACACAGCGAAAGCACGTTTTCTTTTTAATAGTAAGATAAGTATCAATATATTTCTAATTGCTTGGATATACATTTTTGTCTTAATGTTTCAAAAATTGTAAAATAGTCAAAATACTAATTATATTCTATTAATGTTGCTTGTAGGACTCAAGATTTCGTTAGCCTCATGATCGTACGACTTGGGCGTTACTTGAGTTACTTCAGCTGTAAAGGTAAGTGCTTGCCATTTGAGTTTTCTTTTCTGTTTCAATAACGTTAATGGAAGCCTAAATAAAAAGGAAATAAATTGTCATATAACTAATACCATATTTCCTTGGGGGTTGCCATGGACGAGTTTCCTTTTCCTTTCTCTCGATCCTTTCTGCAATTAATTTTCTCTTTCATACATTTATTTACGGGTATCGCATTTTCATCCTCTACACAGATATCTGCATCCACATCACTTCCCTTCCAAAAAATTTGGGTTTTCCGGTGGGAGCTGGTAAGGTGTTGTTTAAAATTTTACTTTTTTTTTAAATAATAAAATTTTCCGGTACATTTTATTATTTTTCATGGAATACCGTGCTAATTTTAACCAAAAACTTTTTCAGGTGTCTAAAAGAAAAGAATTCTCGCACAAGAAGAAATTTTGTAAATGATGAATAAATCAGATCCTTAACTTACTGATCTTTCGGATGATGACTAGATTGCGGATAAAAATTATGAAACACATATACTGGAAGAAGAATCAAATTCAGATGAGAGCGATGAAGATAAACATGGAAATATTTGTAATGGAAAGACAATTTTTGTTCATCCTTTACCATCAAAATCTCTTGAACCAATTCATTTCACTGTTTTATCTGTAGCAATTCTTGGTTTCAGTACAAACAAGATGCACACACAAATATCAAATAAAATTCTTCCAAAAAATCAAAATGGGTCTTTAAGTAAGAGATTGCTGAAGCGTTAACAGCATCTTCACCTACTAACAAAAGTATTTCAACTGGTGAGCTGAAGGTGACCGCGTGGTGTAATTCCTCCCTCAAAAAGATCGAAGTATTATGATCCGCATACTAAAAGACCATGCCAGGATAAAAGGTATGACATGTAGAGACATTTTCGATGTGTTGATGACATTTCAAGGCCTCGCAAGTGCTGATTTGAAATTTACGAAAGCAATTCGAAAACACGTCGCGAAAAAACGCACTGTTTATTTATACTTGTCAAAAACAAATAACATCCTTTAAAGAGATTTTCACTATAAATAAATTATAAAAGAATTTCCTTATGTATAACAATTTTAGTTGAATTAAGTTTGTTTCTTCTATTAACTTAGAGCTAAAAAATGTATAACTCGGAAAATTTCACAGGTGACGGTTTCACAGGTAAAGACGGGCCCGCAAGAAACGCATGCTAATGAATTAAAATAAAAATCAAATTTATTCATAAAATAACTGAACAAACAAATACTTTTAATGAGAGGGATGAATCTGGTGCTTCAATAACAAGTTTTCAACATTTTATATCAATCTAGTCAGGTTTAACTCTAAATCTCCTTTGTTAATAAGGGCCCAGTTCTTTTTTTTTGTTTATGAGATTGGCAAACTCAGTGAAAAACTCCCTCTCACAAGGAAAAGCAATTAAAAACTTTCTCACTATATTCGATAATTTGCGACAAATATCAGGTATGTCTTTTTAAAGCCAAAATTTTGCTGACATCCGTTTCCATTTAAGATCTTCGTTAAGAGCTATTCTAATCAGTTCTATTATAATGGCATTTGTTTTTCAAAGCGACTATATGAGAGAGAAAGAAATCATTGTCAAATGTTGTATT
Organism: Trichonephila inaurata madagascariensis; assembly: GCA_019973955.1. Taxonomy (NCBI): domain Eukaryota; kingdom Metazoa; phylum Arthropoda; class Arachnida; order Araneae; family Nephilidae; genus Trichonephila; species Trichonephila inaurata. The sequence continues at coordinate 310,756 of BMAV01012587.1, forward strand.
ATTATATATATATATATATATATATATAAACAATCTAAAACCTAGCTTCAAACTCTGAGTAAGGGCATTTAAATGCTAAACGTGGGTTAAAATGTCCTGACAGTCTGTCTGTCACAAAATGAGAAAATTCGCGACGTCCAATAATATACTTCTTTAGTTTAATTTTGGTAAGAAATGCTGAAATGGTCCTTGTCTTAATAAAATTTACACTGTCACCTAGTAATCACAAAATTAACCTCACTAAATTTAGTAAATGTTAAAGTGGTAAAATCTGGTTTCCAATTAGATCAATTTTTTTTAAAGATTAAAGTCATGATCTGGTTTAATGAGAACCTCTATCATAGACCCCCAAATTATTTTTTGCTGGTGTGGACCCCTTGCAGGTTATCAAAGACCTCTAGGGGTCTATGTAGAACACTTTGGGAATCACTGGTTTAAGGGGTTAATATACCCTCCATCCTGCTACCAAAAGTGTGTCCTTACTTTTCAGCTGAGTTAGTATTGCCTGTTCCATCCCTTCCTAGATCTAGGAGGACTTGACTGTTCTGTCTCGAGGAGTGGTTAACAGGAGATATGGGTCATCAATTGCTGTGGTAGCCCTTGGTAGACCTAGCTCTTAAGGATGTCTAGCAGTCTTTGGCCTTGAAATGACACTTCTTGCTATTTCAACCAAGCAAGCTGCATTTTTTGTTTTGTTTGTTGCGTGTGCTTACCGAATTGTGTGTTGATTCAAGTCTCCCGATAATTTGACAAGCAAATAATCATAAATTTGATTTCAGTAAATAAAATTACTGCGATATTTTCAAATTACCTTTTATCAAAACAAAAAATCTATATAATTGCGTATTAAAACTGAGGTAGAGAGTGAAAAAAAAGCCTCTGTGAAATCACGATTTTCGTATGTATTCCCTTTTTCTGCTGTTGACGTAGTGAACCTTTATTTGCACTTGAGGTTTTATTCTGTTTGCAGCTCACTTTAGGCCACGGATGTTACGTCATTTATTAATAGAAAATTTTTAGTATTTTGATTCAAATTATGTGCACCCTTCCTTTATTTCACCAGTGGTTACTTTCTTGTCTGATCTCTAATGTACATATTAAGAATGTCTCGGCAGTTAAATTTTGATTCTTTGTAGATTGTAGTGGTGTGTTAAGCAAATATTCGTGAGCGAATGCTGGTTCGAGTTTTTTCAAGAACGATGCGACTTTTGGATTAATTTGTTTTATTTCGAGACGGTGCTATTCGCACGCTGTTCCAAGATGGAAGCTACAACAACAACTGGAGCGGAGGGTTACATCAAAACATTGGCGGAGGTGCTCAGTCGGCGGATTGTCTTCGCGACAAAAATATATATACTATAATGGACTGAGCATCCTCCCCCCGTTGAATTGCATCAAATCACAATATACTGAATTACATAAATAAATAAAAAAAAGAATATATAAAACATAATAAACAAATAATATTTTACATAAATCAAGAAAGAAACATTTTCACAAATTACATATTAATTGTTCAAAGGTAAAATGCACACTTTCCCAATGCTGCGTTTAATATTGCCCTTATTAGTTTTTATTTCCTCTACGCGAACCTTCCCATCCGTACCAGGAAATAGCTTTGTAATGCAACCTAAGCTCCATTTATTTACAGGAAGGTTATCCTTTATTAGGACCATTGTATTTAATTTCACGTTATCCTTGTGAAATTGCCATTTGTTTCGTTGCTGTAAATTGTTTCAATAATCGCGAGACCATTTTCTCCAAATATGTTGAACTATTTTTGTTAATGTTGGCCACCGAGAAAGTGTGTTTTCTGACTTGTCTAACAAATTTGGTTCAGAAATGGAAGTGATGGGTCTTCCAATCAAAAGATGTCCTGGAGTTAGCACCTCCAAGTCGTCAGTATCTTCTGACAAAGGAGTGAATGGCCTAGAATTCCTTCAATCTGTGTTATTATGGTTAAGAATTCTTCCAAAGTCATCTTTAGGTTTCCTACGGCTCTTTTTAAATAAAATTTGAATGATTTAACCTGCCTTCCAAAGTCCTCCAAAATCTAAGGCTCTAGGTGTTATGAAATTCCAAGACATCCCATCAGAAGAAAGATAAGAAGAAAATCTTCATCAGGAAATTTTAGGAGATTATGTAATCTTTTTTAATTCTTGATTAGCTCCAATAAAGTTTTTGGCATTATCTGATGATATAGTAGCACATTTCCCGCGTCTAGCCACAAAACGCTTCAATGTAGCAAGGAAGGCGTCTATGGTCAAATCCGAGACAATTTCGAGATGGACGGCCTTTGAGGCTAAGCATACGAAAATGGCAACATATATCTTTTGGTAAGTGCCCTTTCACTGGTGTTTATACTTTATGAAAAGGGTCCACAATAATCAATTCCTGTATGCAGGAAAGGGTATAACTAGGGTTTACTCTCTCTCGAGATAAAGATCCCATAAGTTGGTTTGCTATAATAGGTTTATTTTTGAAACAAACTGCGTATTCATGCACAATACCTAAATGAAAATTTCTATTGTGTATATTTATCATAATTTGGTGAGAAGATGATCCACTGGGAGTATAGCTGGATGTTTCTGACTATAAATTAAATCCGAGTATTTGCAAACGTCTCCCTACACTTAAAATTTGATTGCCATCTAGCAATGGATTTAAAGAGAAAAGTTTACATTTTCTTTAATTACAACTACCTTTAGTTAGAGCATCGATTTATTCTTTAAAAGCAGAGGCTTGAAGGTTTTTAATGAGGCATAATTCTACTTCATTCACTTCACTATAATCTAATTGACCAGACCTTTTTACACTAGGATTTTTAGAGTTGTTGATGAACCTGATAATATAACTCAAAATATGCAACAATTTAGTATAGTTATTAGAACATTTTGAAAGATCTATAAGAGAGAATTTACAAGTTAAAAGCACATCTGCGGGTTGTTTAAGTTCCTTTAAGTAGTCCCTGTCAAAAGTTATCCTTTCAGAGTCACAATTGGGTTTACTTTTACTTCAAGTTCTTCCTTTAAGGTATCCGACTACGTTCTGAACCGTGATTTTGCAAAAGCGTATAAATGGATAATATTTATCATATTTACTGTCACTTAGATTAGAAAATGTATATAAAATTGTTTTAAGAATAGTATTACAATAAAAAATTATTTAGGTACAATATTTTGACAAAAAATGATGAACATGGAATAACCCATTTTCAAAATATTCTCCTTTTGTGAAAAATGCTTCTATTTTAAAAATATTTTGCCTGTATATAGCTCAGACCTCTCTACAGAGGCTCAACTAGAATTTTTGAAATATATAACATAGAAGTTGGTTTATCTATGTTTTACGACAACAGAGAGGAGAAATTTTAAGAAAAAAACGCCGTTAATTATTTTAATTGGTTGTAACTCCAAAAATAATGTGAATTTTTCAAAAATCGTAGTTGAGCCTCTGTACAGAGGTCTGAGCTATATACAGTAAAAATATTATTATAATAGAAGCATTTTTCACAAAAGGAGAACATTTTGAAAAAAGGTTACTCTAAGTTAATTTTTTGCCGAAATATTGTATTTAAACTATTTTTTTTTTGTCATAATGTCCTTAAAACAATTTTATACATGTATTCTAATCTAAGTGACACTAAATATCATGAAAATTATCCATTTATGCGCTTTTTAAAATCACGGTTCCGAACGTAGTCGCGCGGATACCTTAAAAAATCTGGACCATACCACCAAAGTTGATTAGAAGAGATGTCCGAAGCATTCAGTCCACGTGATATTAGATCGGCAGGGTTATCATTAGATGATACATGATTCCATTCACAGTTCTTGGTTAGTCTCTGTATTATTTTGATTCTATTACCGATGAACGTCTTAAGCCGCTCAGGATATCGCTGAATCCAGGCTAACACAATTGTTTAATACTCAAATTCACCTCATTTACAAACTGTAAACTAAGTGCGAAATAAATGATGTGGCTACGAGTGTTTCTCAATTTAAATAAAACATTTATTAAGCTATTTACATGGATGCATAAAAAAGGTTAAATATTATCGCGCACGCTCATTGCCATCTCCTTCCTCCAAACGCATCTAGATGAATTCTTTGTCCCTCTCTTTTCGGTGCGCTTTTCCTCCCCCTGTTGCCACCAGAGTAAAGAGAAACTAGGCTCCCACCGCTCCTCGGGTCAATCACCCCTTCGCTCCTTGGGTGCCTAAGATAAACTAGGCGCTCGCCCCTCCTCGGATCAATTTGAGTGCTTTCACAACATTCTCCCACCTTTGAGTTTTCCTGCTGTAAAAAAAACTCAAACACAACATATAAAATTCAACAGTAAGATTAACAATATAGGTGCTACAGAATGCTGGTGTTAAAATAAAGCAAAATTTACAATAAACAAAACTTTTACAAAATACATTTTAGGCATATGTAAAACTCATGGGAGTAGTTACTTTTCTGCCTCTCCTTGTGCGAATGACAGAATCAGTCAGATCTTTTGGTAAATTAATCTCTGGTTCTTGTAGTTGTAGATTGTAAAGTCTTTGCACTGGTCTCACCAGTTCCCCAGTATCAGTTTTGACTCGAGTGACTAACAAGTCCATCTTTTCCAGGAATTAGTTGAATTACTCTAGAAAGAGACCACAGAGTCCGATTCTTTAAATTGTTTTCCACCACAACTACTTCTCCCACCGTTAAGGGTCTTGATTTTCGGTGATGCTGCGTTTGCTCTCTCAGTTGGCCAAGGTACTCAATTCTAAATCTTTTTCTAAGCTGTTCCCCAATGGTTTGAACATGTCTAATCCTCTTATTGATTTCTTGATGATCTAGACAATCTATGTCAGTTACATCTGACGTTTCGATTTCTTGTAAAAACATGGCTGGTATTAATGGTGATAAATCATTAACATCCTCAGAAATGTAAGTTTAGGGTCTAGAATTGATCACATGTTCACATTCACATAGTACAGTATTTAATTCTTCGTAATATAACGAAGCTCTACCTAACATTTTTCTCAAAATTTGTTTTAACATTTGAACTATTCTTTCCCAAAATCCCTCCCCCATGCGGCACTGGGAGAGTTAAATTTCCATTTTATTTTTTGGTGTAACGTCGTGAGTAGGTAACAAATGAAAGATTGAATTTTAAAAATAAAGGCAGTATTTATTTGCTTCACAGGTTTCTATATATGAAGTAATAAAGTCACCGTTATATGCCAAGCCGGTGCAGTCAGCCTATCTCTCGGGAGTTGAATCCTTTTTCCCGAAAGGCACTCGCTCAACTCTCAACTCCACCGGTGTTCCTCGTCTCACCTCTCATTCCTCTTCAATCCCTTTTTTTCCGGGCTCCTCTCAAGTTTTCTCCATCCAGGGCTCTCCTCCTCGTCTCCTAAAAAAACCCTTTTTAAACACCAGGGGCGGGTCCACAACACGCCCTTCGTCTCTTCTCATTGGCAGGCCATAAAAGACTGCCCTCGTCCCCGGGTCACATTCATGTCCTATTTGTGCGGCAAACACAAATACATACCCGGTCAGTCTGGAATGTAAAGTTCCCATCATTCTTGTCCAACATCTGGACACACCACCTGAGTTCTATAATCCCATTCTCTCGACACCGGCCGAGGCGACTGGATTCTTTCAGACAGGCTTCGCCTATTGTCAATGGGTTCCGCCTCTCTTTGACCATTATGACTGCCAGACCGGGTGTTGGCATTTGCCCGAGGTCAGACAATAAACAATGACCCCATGGCCACGTGCACTTGTCCCTTAACATCTGTTCGAAGCCATAAAACTTAGCATGAATGGAAGGGTGGGGTTCATTCCAATCGAAGACGTCACAACTCCTTCCCCTCAAAAGGTCCACTTCACTGGACTGCTCTGGCCTCAGGTTAGTTCAGTTCTTAACATTTCACACCGAAAGGTTGTCTTATCAATGAGACCGTCGAGGACAGCAATCCAAGTAACAAATACAATCAAAAGTAGAAAAATAAATAAATCCAAAATTCTATAAAACGTGCACTTTACAATAAAAACTTAAATTTCTGAATCTTGGATTATTTTTCCTTTTCTTAAAAGTTATATCACAACTTAAAATTTAGGGTTTTAAAGAAATTAAATCAAATCAAATCATAATATTTCACTAATTCTGATACATTAAATCGCTCAATCAGTTGTGTTAAACATCTGTGAGCATACACATTAATAAGAGACAAAAGATTTACCATAACACATAATTTTCCTTCCACCATACACACATAAACACTCATACACATACAGATATAAGTAAAAAAAAGAGAAAAAAAACATCAATAAATACCTAGCACAAATCTAAAGAATTGCTTATTCTCCTCTACTAATTCCAACGGTATTTCCAACGATATTAAATAATCAAAATAAACACCTATAAATTCTAAGCTTTGCAAACATTAAATTTTTTTTTAAAAAAAATTAAGTTTAAATTAAGACCTTCTAAATTAAGTTAAATTTTGGCTATCGGTAGGCATTCTTACAACCATTATAACAAGTTAATCACAATTAATGGTGTTATCTTCTACTACGTTAGTTATTGAGGAAAGTTAAAACACTTTAATTGGGAATATATCTAACAAACCTAATTAGCTCATGTAATGAATTTACTAAACCTATATTATGTACACGGAACAAACTTTCCCACGGCTCTAATTTACCTTTGGTCGGTCTGGCTTCCGACCCAACCCTACTCAACCATTTTAATACAAAGTCAATTTGCTTTACACGATTTTTCCAAATCTGCATCAGAATGTCTATATCGACCATTCGTGATACATCAATCTGCTCTAACCATCTTATAACCTGTGTCGTTAAATTACATCCATAAGAAGAAGCACATACAAACTTAAACCTCACTTTTTTAATAATGTGCATGCCAAATGGCATAACGCATGTGGCATACTTCGGATAACTCATCATGAGAGAACGACGAAAATACCACTTCCACAAATCCAGTACAGTGACCCACGATGCCGCGCTATTCTTTTCTACAAAACCTTTCATTTTTAACAAAAGATAAATCTCGGCTCGCGTCATCTGGTTCAAAAATTCCCACACTTAATACATTTAATACGCGGGTACGGGTATCGGCTCATTCTTCCTAACCAAACAACGGGCAGAGTACGGTTGGACTGCCCCATCCCGTTCACACCTAAATCTAAAAGATACTCTGTATCCTCTCGTAGCGAATTAATTAACATTTGGGATATACAATAAGTTTTGATTTTAAACGGCTTTCTCGTATTTAAATTAATATCCTTCTGCCTTAAGGAAATCGTCCCAGGTTCTGGAGAAAAACCTTTCTTTTTAGTGTTAATCATTCTTAAACAGTTACTTCGATCAGACGGTAATTTAAAATACAGTTGATTTTCCCTTAAAATATCCTGGAAGTCAAAATCCATAAATAGCTTTACAGAATAGAGAATTTCGGAATCTTTCACTATTCCCTCCGAGCTATTCTCCATAACCGAATTTGCCAAATCCGGCTTCCTACGGTACAATTTTATTAAACTAAGACGATAAATGGTACTGCTATCTCTTTTTCCGAGTAAATCTATCTCGAAATTAAATTCTGAACTAAGGCTAGACCTATTATCCGTCTCTAAACTGTTCTTATCAATCTCCTTTGGTTTTGAGAGAGGCAAACGCATTGTTAACTCACCGCTCAAGCCTCCCCGCACATCTGCTTTACATATGTTTTCTTTTTCCCCATGTAACTGCCCTGCTATCTTAGCCATTGTATGATTGATCTTAGCCACTCAGAACTCCCAGAGGAAACGATATTTTTTAATCACTTCGTATTGTCATTGGCTGGTTTCCTTACACATGTGGCCGCACCCCCAAATGAGATTTGAAGCATTCTTTCACAGAGCAGTCCAGCAGCTAGCGTATGTTGTTCGCCATTTTGAAGCTTCAAAGAGCAGCTTTCGATTTTGTATCCAACAGAAAAAAATTAAAAGTTAAACTTTCTTATGTGTTTTACATTTTCAATACCTTTTGAATTATTCTAGCTTAATTATATTAGAAAAATAACTGTTTTTATCTTTAAAATGTAAGTTTAAACATGCTGATCTATAAATAGATCGCTGGGCATTAGTGGTATAACTAATATCATTTTTTCCCCGTTTCATTTCTTCCAGAATGTCTCGGCGTAAAGTGTTTCACAACGCCGAAGAAGCGTTAGAATATATGTTTTCTCAGGAAATAGAGTCTGATATAATTGCTTTACCGCCTAATATGGATGAGTTAACTGACGAAGATTATTTTAATAATGATGAAATGACTACTCCATCGGTAAAAGATCTGTCAGGTAATGTAGAAATTTGTGTACCCATGGAAGAAATAGAAGTAAAAGAACAATATGAATAGATAGACATAAACGATGACGGCCCTAATACTACGGAGCAGCTGCCATCTAGCTCCAGTAAGGCCGTGGTCCTTATGACTACTGTTTCAACGAAAAGAAACAAATAACTATAGTTAAATGGAAAGATAACAAGTTTGTAACAACAGCGACAAACTTTGATTACATACAGCCTTTAATCCAAGTTTCAAGGCATCCAAAAGGTTTGAAAGAAAAATCCCAAATTTTGCAACCTAATACTATTCACCAGTATAACAAAAATATGGGTAGAGTCGACCAGCATGTTCGGCTCTTTGAAAAACACAAAATTCAGATCCGTGGCAAAAAATGGTACTGGCCAATCCTTATTAGAGTTATCGACTTGGCTATCGTAAATACGTATATTCTATATACGTATATTCTGTTCAATTTAACAAATGGAGAACAGAAAAGTATTAAAGACATCCGAAGATATATCGCCGTTGCGTGCCTCAAACGGGGAACAAATTCTAAGAAAGGCATTGAAAGACCTCTAATGATGTCATCAAGATCAAACGTAATAGAATCTGTGCATTTAGATAGAAAAGACCATGTTATAGGAAAAAGATAAAACCAAAGATGCCAGTTTCAAAAATGTAAGGGTAGACCTCTTACGTTTTGTACAAAATGTAATGTAACCCTTTGTCTGAAATGTTTTCCATTATATCACACTTAACTTTTACAAATTCGCAGCATAAAATTGTAAGTAAGTTTAGATCAGTAAAATAATTATTTTCTCTTTTAAATATGATTAGTTGCTTTTAAATTCACAAAAGTTTCCTTTTTTCCCCCTAAATTTGTAATTCTTTAAATATAAAACCACATGAAAGCTACTTGGTCTTTTACTACCATAAGCGCCCAGCGATCTATTTATAGATCACCTATTATCTCAGCTGCTAATTACGGAGAATGGATACAACTTCATAATTAATCTATTTATGATAGATGAAATGTAATTTAAAAATATTTTTCAAAAATTTAGATTTTAAAAAAAAAATTGGGTGTTAACGGGTTAAAAAGGCCTCGGCTCGTGTAATAGTGGATACTTTTTTTGATAATTTTATATCGCGTTTTGGAGCTCCAATAAAATTAATAAGTGATAACGGTCCCCAATTTATATCTGAAATTTTTGAACATTTAAGTGAAAGATTAGGCATAAGGCATGTGAAGACTGTTGTATATAGGCTTCAGGCAAATAGAACCGAACACGTGAATCGCGATCTTGTGCAAATGATTGCAAATTATGTAAATGATCAACACGATACATGGGACCAATTCTTACGTGAGTTTGCTGATGCTATTCGTACAGAAGTGAATGAAACGACAGGAAAACCCCTGCGGAATTATTTTTGGGTCGAAAGTTGATTACCCCATTTCAAAAATTAGTAATGATTTCAGATGGATCGGAATTTACAGTTAGAAATATCGAAAAAGTCTTTAATGAAGCTAGACTAAGTACGAAAACTAAGCAGGAAAGGTGGGAAAGATATTATAATAGACGAAGACGGGATATACAAATTAAGGTAAATGATTGGGTCTTATTAGAGACACACCCTTTAAGTTCAGCAGCTAATAAAATCTGTTCCAAATTTAAACAAAAATTTGAAGGTCCGTATAGGGTGTTAAAAGTAAGAAATAATAATAATGTTATAATATGGAGGTCAGGAAAAAGGTTAACCGTCAATGTTGATCAAGTGAGAATATATCGTCATAGGAAGTGTGACGAGATTGAGATGGGAACAGGTAGCTCGGATAACATTAGTTCACGTCAGGAAACGAGTAGTTGGGAAAGCGTACAACGAAGATCAAATGAGTCGCAATATGGTAGGAAGAAGGGGTCAGATGTAAAGCGTGAGTTAGAGGAAAAAGGAATAAATCTTAAGTCAAATCAACGTGAGAGACACACAGGTAGAGCCGATAAGCGTGGACCACTTATCAGATCACTACCTAGCTCTTTTTCAAATAATAATAAAAAATATTAAAAGAAAACGCCAGGAAAGATTAGGATATAAACGATCGCATGGATCTTGGTCACGTGGACCACAAAGAAAGTTGCAGAAACGTGTAGACCATAAAATAAATAAAAGACCATTGTCATCAGAGAACCATACCATTTATATAAGTAGGAAGAGGAACCGAACGGAAGGAGCAGTGGTTCAAGATAGAGAGAGGTATAGCCTCAGACCACGAAAGAAGCAGGATCAGGAGTCCCGACCAACCAGTAAAGTGAAGTCAGATAAAGCCAGGAACAGCCGAGGAGAAAACTACAGACCCTACATCAAGGAGCAGACAAGATCAAGGAGCAGGAAGACCAACAAAAAAGAACATCCTCAACAGAGCAGCCAAGAAATGAGAAGAGGAGCAAAGACTAATAGTACCTTATCCTTGGAGGTTCTAGTAGGAGATGCCAAGCTATAAAAATGAGGTTGTATCGTTTCATTTTATATTCTTTCCAACAAGTGGTCGGAAGAATTATTGCAGAGAAGGAAGTCTCGGGCGGTATTTAAAAATTATAATCCAAACAAAAGTTGACTACAATGAATGTATTTATTTTTTGAACTTTTGACTTGTAAAATTTTTTTCTCAATTGATGGAGAAAACAATTGTAATTATGCATTTGTTTACTTCGATGTATGACTTCGCTGAGATGCGACAATTCCTTTGGTTATTTGTTTTAATGATTTATTGAAAAATGTTTGTAATTGTATAGTGTGTGTATATATATTGTTGTATTGTTTCATATTAATGTACATCTGGTTCAGGGAAACGCGGCGTAGTTAGGATACTAACAATAACATTAACGGCGCGGCGCGACTAATGGGAAGTTTTTCGGAAGAACCAGATGAGGTGTATATATGAAAATTAGTTGCAATTTAAAAGTGATATATAATGTATAAAAATTGTGAAATGTACTAGAGTATTATGTGTGAAAATATGTTATTCTCAGGGACTTAAAGAGTTTTTATTTCAGGGTGATAGAGATCCTGAATTCCAATTTGAAAACCAAGTCTCAAAATTATTGTACTGGATGGAAAAGCAATGGAAGATAAAGAAGATTGTGTTATAGTAGTTTAAGTAACATAAAGTAGCATTTAAGTAGATTTAAGTTAGTTAAGGGGCATGTGAACCTCGTTTTTTTACTCCATCTAAGTCAAAGATGGTTTTTTCCCCGGTCCCACCACCCGGATGGGGCATGCCCATATCTGTTGTAAAAGTGAGAATCTACCAGGATTAAAATGCATAACTGTTAATGTGTTGGTCTAATTAATTGAGTAAAATTTATTGTGGCTGTCAAGAGTTCAAATTAAGGAGGAATATTAAAAATTAAATTTACGATGAATAATGAAAATTAAAGTTTAAGTTGAATATTGGAAATTAATAGTTAAAATGAGGATTCAAGGTTAACATTTAAATAAAACTTAGAAAGTGAGGAGAATAAGAAATAAAAATTTAGGCACGTAATTTGTTAAGAGTCATTAAGACCCTCGAATAAATCACGTTTTGCTTCTTGGAGGGTTTGTGACGGGCTCACGCGTCTTTTCTGTAACATAACCTCTGGGTTCTTTGACGGCCAAGATTAATGGTAACTCTTTTCCAACCAAAATCCAAGAAGTGAAATGCGTATATGAAATGCAAATAAGATAGCTTTTAAAAGAACAGAAGTTTCAGTAAGCAGTATGGCAATTTAGAGAAAGTTATGTTTGGAAGAGATACAAACGTGAATTGACAGCCTATCATAAAGTTACCTAGAAACCCAGCCATTACTACAAGGTGCATACCATTGCACACGCGCCTAGACGTTTCCATATAAAGCTTGAAGTTAAGTGTGGATTGAGGTAGGACTGATTATTTGATATTAGGACTTGTAATATTATTAGAAGTAAGAGTAGGCGGAAAATTATAACGTAGAGCAAGTGGTCTAAATTGCGTGATTCGGTTTAACTACCCCACTGTGTGTTCGTTCATTCTAGATTCTCTCTTATTTAAATTTATCTGAATTGTTAGACATTTAAGTTCTATTCTTAATAAAGTCATATTAAGAATTTAAAATGTCTGTTTATTTAGAAAACCCCGCACCTCTAGCTCAAGCTGACAATCAAAGATACGGTCACCAAAGGGGGGTCATATCACACATTTAAACAAATTTTATAACATTTATGTCTATAGATTTTTGTTTTTGAACCGCCAAACAAAGAATGAACAAACTCTTCTACTCCTTCATATTTAAATCCTAAATTTTCCGCAGTGGATTTTAAAATATAAGTTTTGAGATCCGGTGTCAATTAAAGCTCTTACTAAACTCTTATGGTTTCCGTTTTGCAACACAACCACAAGAGTCTGCAAGAGAACTTCAGAAGTGCAAGCTTGATGAGCCAAAACATTAGAGCTAGATGAACTAGCAGTCGTGCTATTCTCCACGCTTGCACTTTCGGTTTCCAAACCCGATCTCAAAGGCAATTTAGAGCATAACACAGCATAATGCCGTTTATTACATATTATGCATTTAACATCTGATCTACATGAATGTGACATGTGACCCCTTTTTAAACAAATATAACACCCGCCTCTCTTTATCACAGCATTCTTCTAAACATCATATAACATAGAAGCTGCTTCACAACAATTTTCAGAGGCATGCGTTTTTTCACAAAATATACAATTATTATTACTATTCTTAAATTTAAAGTCTTTCCTGTTTTTAAAGTTACTATTAAGTAAATCTGCAGCAGTTGCAGTAGTGTGGAAAGATTTCCTAATTTTTTCTTATAATTAAATTTCTCAGAATCAAAACTATTCCTAGCTAGTTTTATTCTGTCTTCACTAGATACTTCTATCGATAAAAATTTCATAAGAGAATCAAGGTCTTTCTTACCTGTTTCATCTGATGAATAGTCAACGTATCTCTCCCAGGCACGCAGAATTTTAGCGGGAAGACAGGATTCCACTAGCGGGAAAAGCATGACATCATATTTTTCTTTGCTGACTCCCAATAACTCTAAAGCGCGTAGCTGGGCTTCAATCTTGTCATACAGCGAAGACAAATTTACTTTCTTGACTTCTGGGTTCTGTCGAACCAGCTTTAAGAGTTCTCGGACATACACTTGAATCAAGACGTCCTCTGGTCCGAAACGCATTCTTAGGTATTCAAAATCTTTTCTGTAGTTTTCAGGGGTCGCCGGAAAACTTTCAACTATATCCCTGGCCCGGGATTTTGGAGTTGTTGCCTGGATAAGATACTGAAATTTATCACCATCATCAATGCTCTCATCTTCATGGATTCTCTTGAAATGGTTGTGGAAACTCTGCCAATCCGTCAACTCTCCAGAAAACTGCTGGAACTGAATCTTGGGAAGACGCAGAGATGAAGACGAAGATGGGACCAGGCTGTGGTTGTAATTCTGTCCCAAAGCATCTGTCTTCATGATGTTTTTCACGCGGACTTGCCAGGCAATCATTTTTTCAGCATAGCCTTCAATGGCTTCAAATTCAATATTGTACGCTTCTTGCGTACAGTTTGACTCGATCATTAATTCTAAAACTGCATCTTCTACTTCTTTAAGTTTTACGCTTTTTATCTTTAATTGTTCGAATGCAGTTTCTACGGCATTCATATCTACAGGATCATTTTTGATAATTTCTTGATGATTTACAGCCTTCGTGAAGGCTGTCCTTAACGGCGTGCGTTTCAATTTCAAAGCATCCATGTTCTACTTTTTTATATTCAAAAATGTTTTTCTAACACTCGTAGCCTACCCGGGGGCGCCAGAAAATGTTCAATACTCAAATTCACAACTCATTTACAAACTAAACTAAGTGCGAAATAAATGATGTGGCTACGAGTGTTTCTCAATTTAAATAAAACATTTATTAAGCTATTTACATGGATGCATAAAAAAGGTTAAATATTATCGCGCACGCTCATAGCCGTCTCTTTCCTCCAAACGCATCTATAGAAGAATTCTTTGTCCCTCTCTTTTCGGAGCACTTTTCCTCCCCCTGTTGCCACCAGAGTAAAGAGAAACCCGGCTCCCATCGCTCCTCGGGTCAATCACCCCTTCGCTCCTTGGGTGCCTAAGATAAACTAGGCGCTCACCCCACCTCGGGTCAATCACTCCTTCGCTCTTTGGGTGCTTTCACAACAACAATGTTAGAGTCTATCCATAACATTATTTGCTGTATAGGTTGCGTCAGGGAATGTAAAACCTTTTCTAGGAGCTGTACCAACAACACACAAGCACACAATTCCAAACGAGGGATAGTGATTGGTTTCACCGGTGCAAAACGGAACTTGCTGCACAAGAGTCTTGTAGATGCATCCTCTTCTGAGATCGATTGAACATATAGTACAGCACCATATGTCACTGTTGATGCATCAGCAAATCCATGGATTATAATTCTACCTTTTCCTATTACGAGTCTAGGGGCATGGATATCGTGAATGTCTGGCAAAGTAGACACGAAATCTTTCCATTCTTTAGCTATTGGATTGGAGAGCGGTTCATCCCATTCTAATCTGACAACCCAAAGTTCCTGCAATAGTAATTTGGCCTTAGTTAGAATTGACCCCAAGAATCCAAGGAGGTCAAATAAACGTGTAACAATGGATAAAACTTCTCTTTTTGTATACAACTTATGGCAGTTCACGATGGTCTTAAAAGAGAAATAATCAAATTGTGGACTTCAAATGATTCCTAGAGTTTTAATTGCTTGGTCTGATGATAGGCAATGGAAATCCCAAGATTGTTCTTCTTTATGTATTGAAGTCAGTATTTCTGTAGTATTGCTGCACCTCTTATGTAGACTCATGCTCGCTTTTTTAAATAAACCAATTAATTCTAATTGAAGTTCTTGAAACTCTTGAAAGTCTGAACTACCTGTGTTTGTGAGTGTCACGAGTTTAAATAATTTGACGGACCATTCTTTCGACTAAAATTTTAATTAAAAACTTAATAAAAAAGTGGGTTTCGATGTGATAGCAGTTATTACCCACGTCAGTAAGTCAGTAATGCCGAAATCCTTCAGCTTCTCCTAATATATCATCCGGCTAGCAGGTGGCGCACGCAGGCGTCTTCACGCATGCGGCCTACACGCAAGCGTCATACTCGCAGTCGTTATACATGCAGTCGTCATTACGCAGGCGTCAACATTCCGCCCGGTCTTGCTATGTCCACATGCAAGAACTTAACAATTTGTATATTAACATGAATAAGTAATAAATTTTAAACATGAATTAATATTAAGTGAATATATACAATTGAATACAAACATCAAATATCAGCAGAGAATTAGTTTAAGTTCTCAAATAATAAATTACATTGCGACATAGCCATCCTGTGATGATTATGTCTATTAGGATCCGCGTAAGCTAGAGGTGTGGGATTATCTAAATGATGAGACATTTTGAATTCTTAACACAACTTTTATTAAGAATAACTTAAATTACTTAATTCTAATTAACAACTTTCTTAAAGTGAGAGTTAACACCCAATTAAACCTTATATTCAAGTCAGATCGCGCAACTAGATCACTTATCTTAATTATAATAAATTAACTGACTAATCTAACTTCCTATACAAAATATTACCTTTTGTAGAGTCACCTTCCTTCATTGATTGAGGTAATACCTATAACATAATTTTAGATGAGAAGATTCAGACTTTCTTATAATTTAATTAAGATGAACGTATCCTTCTTCCAGGGCTATAGGATGACTAACACTTGATCCGAATGATTCCACACTAAGTTATCTCTAGACTTGCCGCTCTTTCTCATCAAACTTTCTATCCTTTTAAAGTATATCTCATTTACATATTCGATCCGTTTCTCTTCTTGGTATTGGGTTGGAAAGGTTTTGCCATTAATCGTGGCCGTCAAAGGAGTTATGTTAGAAGAAGGACGCGAGAGACGTCACAACATAATACAAAGAAAATTGAAATACATAGTAAGTAATTTGATACATGAGACAAGAAATACCATATAAATTCTAACAATAAAAATTCCAAGTTAATAATATAGATAACCATACACATTTAATTTTCAATAGGCAGTATACTCAGCCTATTGATAGACCTTTTATAAATACCTTTACTAGTTTTAACGTCTACAACTCTAACTTTCTTATCCTTCCCCATGTATATTTTAACTACACGTCCCAATAACCATTTACAAGGAGGAAGATTTTCTTCTCTAATTAAAAACATATCTCCCAATTTGAGATTTTCTTTATTAACAATCCATTTCTTTCGTTACTGCAGACTATTTCAATATGAAAGGCTCCCCCTTTTCCAGATCGTTTGAACTGATTTAGTTATTCTTTGCCAAACATTTAAACGATTTGATTCGCATTGCATCAGAGACGGTTCCACTATAAGCTGTGATCGGTCTCCCGATTAAAAAGT
Organism: Trichonephila inaurata madagascariensis; assembly: GCA_019973955.1. Classification (NCBI taxonomy): domain Eukaryota; kingdom Metazoa; phylum Arthropoda; class Arachnida; order Araneae; family Nephilidae; genus Trichonephila; species Trichonephila inaurata. Next base: position 327,567 of record BMAV01012587.1, read on the forward strand.
GAGCTGGGGTTAAAACCTCTAAATCATCTACGTCGGATGAAAGTGGTGCAAGAGGTCGAGAGTTCAAAATTGCTTCAATTTGCGTTATTAAAGTCAATAATTCTTCATAACCAAATTTTGAGTTTCCTGCAACACATTTAAAATGATATTTCAAAGATTTTATATTAGCTTCCCATAGACCTCCCCAGTTTGGACTTCTAGGGGGGAATAAATGACCATTCAATGTCTTCTGCGAAAAACGCAAATAAAGACTCTTCTCTATCTCTTACTAATTTAGACAAAGCTTTCATTTCTCTATTAGCACCTATCATGTTAGTACCATTATCCAAAAATATTTTATGACATTTACCCCTTTTTGAAATAAATCTTTTCAATGCAGCAATTAAAGCTTGTGAAGTTAAGTCACTGATTATCTCTAAGTGAATGGCTTTTGTTACAAGGCAAATAAATATACAAACATAAACTTTAATTTCAGGACCTTTCCTCTGATATTTATTTTTGATATAAAGAAGGGTCCACACAAATCAATTCCAGTTGAATTAAAGACCTTATCGGGAGTTATTCTTTCGGCAAATCGCCCATTTTTTGAGAACAAATTTTAGGATTAAATTTAAAGCAAATTACTCAGTTATGCACAACTTTTCTGCAAATATTTCGCCCATGAATTGGCCAATATTTAAGTCTAACCTGATAAAGTAAATGTTGGGGGCCAAGATGAAAATACTTTTTATGGTATTATTTAACAATAATTTCAGTTAGTTTACTTTTCGCAGGAAGCAATATAGGATGTTTACTCGAGTAAGGAAGTTGAGAGTGTTTCAGTCTTCCACCTACTCGAATGATTCCCTTATCATCTAAAAATGGGGATAAATTTAAAATCTTACTTTTATTACAAATGTCATCACCATTTTGCATAGCTCTAATTTCCGTATAGAATGAGCCAAGTTGTACTTGTTTCATTAAATAATTTTCTGCTTTCTCCATCTCATCTAAAGTAAGAGGTCCCCTTTTCTTGTTAGTTGGATTTCTAATGTTAAATAGAAACCTGTAAAGAAAACTTAACACTCGAACGATAGTTAGAAATCTATTACTACGAGAAAGTATATGATCAAAAAATGTTTGATTAAAATTTAAAGTCAATACAATATTTTTTTAGAGTCCTTTGATTTTAGTTCAGGCAAATAATCTACTTCATTCAGTTTCGGGCACTCAGAGATAGTTTCTGGAAGTTCGTCAGTTCTTAGGAAGGCTAGACCATTCCACCATTTGTTGTTGGAAATAAGTGTATCAACACTAAGTCCCCTAGACAAGAAATCTGAGGGATTGTCTTGTCCTGAGCAATGAAACCAAGAATCAGGATCAGTTAACTTGGAGATTTCCTACACTCTGTTAGCCACGAATTGTTTCCATCTTTTAGAAGAGCCTTTAATCCAGAATAGGACTATTTTGGAGTCTGTCCAGTGGAACACTTTGCACTCCTTTTTCTTGCGGACGATTTCTTGCACCTTTGAACTCAATCGAGCTGCTACTAAAACTCCCAGGAGCTCAAGTCGAGGCAAAGTAACTGCTTTCAGAGGTGCCACCCTCGTTTTTGAAGTGAGGAGATTTACGAGCACTTCATTTTGTTTTCTTACTTTCACGTAAACTGCGGCTCCATAGGCGAGTTTAGAGGCATCGCAGAATATGTGAATTTCAATGAGATCACTTATCTCATCCTTCGTTGAATCAAGAACTAATCTTGGAATTCTAAGGTGATCTAATAGGGGCAGTTCTTTACACCAGATCAACCACTTTTCCTTTAACTTTGGGGGTAAAATTTCATCCCAAGTTATTTTTTTATCCAAAGTTCCTGTATGAGACATTTTATTCTTATAGTAAAAGGTGAGAGCAATCCCAGGGGATCAAATATCTTCCCTATTGTTTGTAACAGAAATCTTTTAGTATTTTCGTTTGTCGAAACGAATTCCAGCAAACCTTTAGTATCCAACGTCAGACAGTCATCTAGAGTTTGCCAAGCTATGCCTAACACTTTTGTTTTGTTTGTTCCCAAGCTAATGGATGCATCCCTAGGATATGTGTCGAAACCTTCTGCCGCCCACTGAGCCAATAAAGAGGTATCATTGCTGATTCATTTTCGCATCTCCATTCCTGCTTCTTTCATAATGTTCTTAGCATGGCGAGACATGAAAAGAGCTTCTTCTCGAGTATCCTGTCCCGTAATCCAATCATCCACATACATGAAAGAATCTAAATGTTATGGGATGAATTTCGTTATATTTCTCAATGTGATATTTGATTGTTGCTGCTAGTAGAAATGGACTAGAATTAACTCCAAATATCACCCTGTTAAATCTATAAACTTACAAAGTGAGCTTTTCTTCAATATGTGGATTACTATCTGTCCATAAAAACCGTACAAAGTCCTTATGTTTATCCGCCAAGCAAATTTGAAGAAAAGCCTGACGAATATCCGAGGATATTGCAACTCGGTTTAGCCTGAAATTAATTAAAACATCTAAAAGATTAGGATTCAAATTAGGTCCAGGCTACAAGCAATCGTTCAGTGATAGTTCGTTAGCTTGGTGTGAAGCTACATCAAAAACAATACGAGTAGAAGTAGTAACACGACCCTCCTTTTTTATCTCTTGGTGTGGTAATACATTGGTTTGTGTACATTAATTTCAGTAAATTTTACTTTTTCTATTATTCCTTGATTCAAATAATCTTGAATCGTTTCTTTATATTGAGTGTATATATAAAGTGTTTTTTATCCCTTCGTAACCTTCGCCATAAACTATGGAAACGTTGTTTTGCCACTGAAAAGTTATTCGACAATTCGTTCCAATGTTTACAAAAAGGTATATAATATCGGTAAAAAAAAACATTTGAAATGCCTTTTAAAAACATTAGATATATTATTTGTAAAAGTAATTGCATTATAATATAGTTACAATGCATATTTATTACTCCTTTTCAGACTATAATTACACTTGATACTAACAGGCAAAATATAAATAAAACCGTTTTTATATTTTTTGTTTTATGTTTTTCAATTTGTAAATAAATAAGGATACAGTTGTGAAATTAATAGCTTGAAACGTGAATCGTCTTAAGACATTAAAAACAGCATCCATGTTCGTCAGCAACTGATGGAAGAATGATTGACCCGTGGGGGTGTGAAGGCAAATCTCTGTTCATTCAGAATCGCTGCGAGTTGGAAAGATCGCTACAGACTAGGAATCGTTTGGGGTGAAGGGAGCCTAAATCGTGTGCCCCTGCTGCAAGACGTGCCTACAAAGACCCAGGCTAACTCAAATAATTGGAAGAAAAAAAAGTGAAGATGATGCTTTCTCTTTTAAAACCAGAGAATAAATGGAGTTGCATTACATACGATGATTAGAAATAAAATCAATCTTCCTGTGTTCAATTCTATTTTAAATGTAAAGTAACATAAAAAGGGATTTCAATACTTATACTATATAAATATTAACGCTATAAATGATATTTTATGTTAAATTAATTTTTTTCCAGTGAGTGAATGAATATTAACGTCGCACTGTTCAGCAACACGAGGACTTTTGGCGACGAACCTCGTCGTTTTGAACCACGGTCAAGTGACGAGGATGACACCCGAGTTGGCACCCTTACTACCACACCAACGAGAGGACGTTTCAGCTCTCGACAGATTGAACGTGCATCGCCGCCCTACACGGCGGGTCTTTAGTATTACTGGGCTAGCACCAGTGACAAGGCCAACCACGATCCGATATCTTGACCACATGGATTTTTTTGAGAAAAAATCCAAGCCCCCCCCCCCCCAGTTCTCTCCTTTTCAAACGTATTTTGCATTCAGTAAAAATACGCACAGAAAAACTCACAAAACAACTTTAATTTTATTGGGGATATACTTCTTTATTAAAATGTTTAAGGTATTTCTATTCAAATTTAATTTTTTATCTTTCTGTTTCTTTAGCATTATACACTCATGGACCAAAAAAAAAAAATAGCGCACCAAGAAGGATTCGTCAAAATGAAACTAAATTTTACATACCTAATGACTACTTTGATATAAGTAAATGATTAGAAAAATCAAAGGAAAAGGATCATTTATATCAGAGAAAAAGGCAAAAGAACGGAGGATTTAATACCCTGTTGAACCCCCTCTTTTTTTTGCACGCTGCGACACGATCGGGCATACAAGTTCTGTGTGATGTCTCGAGACATTTCGTTCCCCATTTGCTATTACCTCACCTCTAGTTCGTTCAAATCGTGGGATGCCCAACTCGCCGTCCCAGATATGCTCGATTGGAGAGAAATCTGCCGATCAGGCAGGCCAAGGAAGGTGGTAACAGTGCGGAGACAGTCTTGCGATACTCGCCGTGTGAGGCCGAGCATTGTCTTTTCGAAAAATGGCTCCTGGCAGCCGTTGCGCGAGTGGCAACACATGTGTTTGCAGGGCTGTCGTGGTGCCACGGATCAATACTAGCGGTGACCGTGTATTGAAGGCCATGGCACCCCATACCCTCACACCAGCTGAGAGGGCGGTGTGTCGCTGTGAGGCAAAGGCAGGATTGAGGCGTTCACCACGGGGACTCCACACACGAGCGTCATCCCTGCCGAGATTGAATCCGGATTCATCGCTACAGAAGCTTTGATCCCATTCCGCTGAAGTCCGGTTTCCTCGTGTGCGGCACCACTCCAAACGGAGGCGTCGATGGGTGGGCGTCAAGGGCAGCACACGTAGCGATCCCAAATGTCCTTCAGCCGGGCACCTTCGTAGGGTTCGAGAAGACACGGGAGCTCCTAGCGAAGGTGCTACCCGTGCCTGGGTCGCGGCTGGCCGCACGCGAGCATTTCTTGCGCTGTGGCGGTCTTCTCGGCGGCGCGTCCTTGGCCCGGTCTTCGTGTAAAGGACATCTCTCGGATCCACTGGTCCCAACACAATCGCAGCGGCTTAATTGACGAGTCACTCGCCTAGCTGACCACCCAGCTTCCATCATGCCAATGATTCACCCCCTGCTCATATTGTCTTCTGGAATGGCTTGTTCACCTCGGCTCTTCCTTTGTCGACGATTCAGCACACCGAAACAAGCTTTGGTTACCTGTTCTAAACTCCACTCCCGGCTATACGTAATGCGCAATCACGCTGCATTTCTGATCCTTTGCACATCTCCCCGACGTGAACCTTCATGCCAAGTTTCGTTACGAGCCCGCAATTATTTCTTGGTAAGCTAATTCTTTCTTTTTTTTTTTGCCCACGAGTGTACCTAACCATTCTCATCAATAGCTGCATCTGTAACGCAATTCAATCATTGCAAAGTCTATTGTGAGAAAAATTTTAACACAATTTGGCTCGACGAAATTAACCGACCCGACATTTCCGCAACGAATTGATGCCAAACTTTAAATAAGAAAATAATTTCGTAATTAAAGAATCACGATTTTATACATATTCATATGTATGCGCCCAACTCTTGCTGCGAAAGCGTTATTATATTAAATTTTTTCACTAGAGAAAAATAATACGTGCTGTAAGGAAGACCGAGTACACGGCGTTATACCGCTTACAGACTTGAAAGAGTACTTTTGAACCATTACTGAAAAATGATCGTATAACTGCAAGTGTGCATCTTATTTCAGATATGCTGGGATCAAATTAAAACCACTTTTAGCCAACCAAGTTTATATTAAATACGTGCCTCTTCGCAAAATTTCTTGCAACATATTACACAAAAATCCTATTCCTCCACTTACATTTTACAAACTGCACCTAAAAAAAATGTTTTATAATTAGAAGTCAGGCCTAAGAATTCAGTAATAAAGGTGTCTCTCATTTTTTGATAAATAAAGTACATGGGTTGTAACACCCTTTCTAAAATCCCAAAAGAGCTTTTAGGAGGGGCGGGGGAGATCATAATTTTGGACAGCTCGAAATTTAAATTCATTACACGCAAATATATTTATTACTGAGCAAATACGTCTGAAAAGGAAAAGTAGTCTTTTTAAAACTCTCATTTCATGAACACGGTAATTCAAAGCCCCC
>BMAV01012588.1:3268-33999 GCA_019973955.1 Trichonephila inaurata madagascariensis
GGGGGGTGCCAGCTCAGGTGTCGTCCACGTCACTTAACCATGGTTCAAGATTACGTGGTCCGTCGCCAAAAGCCCTCGTGTAGCTGAAGAGGGTGACGTTAATATTCACTGACTCACATGGTCAAGTGACAAACACGACACCTGAGCTGGTAAACTCCTCTCTTAACTACCACACCAACGGGAGGATGTTTGTGCTGTCAATAGATTTAAAGTGCATTTCCCCCTTCACGGTGGGTCTTCAGCGGTACAAGGCTCGAACTCATGACACACCAGCCACGAGTTCGTTACCTTGATAAAAAGATAAAAAAGATAAAAAAAATTAATATTAGAGCTAAATCCTTAGTTCATTGTCTTTATTATACTTTAAATAATATGTATACAAAATACATTCATAAGTTTTTGAGATATCAGGTTTTAAGTAACATGATTTTGACAGAAAAATACAATATTTATAAAAGTTTTGATTTTTATTTTACTAAAATAATGCTTAATATCGGATGTTTGAAATTCATCACTTGAATAGCGTAGACTTTCCTCTTTCTGTAGCAAGTTAAATTTTTCTTTCTGGCAGTTCGATTTTTTTTCCTTCTCAAAACGGCAAGGATAAAAAAAAATTTGAATTTCAATCAAGCATTGATTTAGAAAAGTGATAAATTTCGTGTTTTTCAGCTGAACTTAGAATTGATATACAATACAGTTCATCAATAAACTCTAAGAAATAATTTCTCGCTGTTCCTGCTTTGTTTGTTTTTACTTGAACTTTTTATGAAATTAAAGTAGAAAAATACTAATTCGCTCTCCGGTCAGATCTCCGAGGAATTAGCAAAATAAACCTCAAACCTCCCGTCTCGGAAATGTACAGCGTTCCATTTTCATTTCAGGGCTGCTATTTTTTCCCCCAGTTTTATTGGGAAAGTCAAGCGTGGGAAGTTCTAAATGGCAAATAAATACTTGTTTTTGATTTAAAAGCAATAAATCCACGCTTCATTCACTTTAGAATTTCTTAATTCTCTCGCTTCATCTTTATTTTTTCTCATGGGACATAAATGCACTCAATTATTTTTAAGGCATGAATCGAATATAATAATTAAATTTAAGAGTTTTTTGAATAATTGTGCGTGTATGTAAGTGCAGATTTTATCGAAATTTCTTTAAATTGTTAATCGTTTGACAATATATGATATTAAGAATTTTTTTATTTCGTTCATTCCTTCTGATAAACTGATTCTAGGCACATATTTTACTTTGACAAAAATTCTTATGAAGAAAATTAAGGGTTCTTACATATTAACCCTATTCTAGCAATTTATTGCCAAAGATTAACTACATGCCAGATATTAATCGCCAAATATTTATGGTAACCTTTTTATTTTTGAACCGATGATATTAGTCTCTTGTGGCAGGATTTTTCTACTTATAATTCGCTAAAGGTCGGTTAAAATTCACCAAAGGTCACCAATGACAAAAATATAGAAAGCTCTAAATTTAAAATATCATAAAATTTATCTACGAACTTTTTATTGAATTTTGATAAGTTTTTCGATAAGACGAATGAGTTATAACAGTTTTAGTTAGCTGGAAAGCTATTGGAAGTTATTAATTGTAATATTATAATGAATCTGATTTCTATCAAATCGTAAATAATTCAACTTGAAAATAATATTTTGATTTTCTCATTTTTAGAATACTTCGTATTTGTTGTTCTCTGAAGTATGTAAAATGCATTCGCATATATATTTCAAATAAAAAATTTTTTTCGTTCTTTCTTATCTGTTTAATTCAACATTACCTTCATCCAACTTATATTAAGAAACAAGGTTTATTTTATTGTCAATAAAAAATTGACATCTGTTATTTATAGAATTGGCGAAGGATAAAGATTGAATTCCCTCATGGATCAAATTTTTTTAATTTTAGAGAAACGTAAATAATTGTAAATGTGGGAGAAAAATCAATTTTCTTATGATTGCCTGAAAAACGTCTCATTATTTATCTACAAGAAATTGGTCCGCTGTATTTTGCTTTAGAACGGTCTTTTTTCACTCTCAAGAAATTAAATTCATTCAAATATTTTTAAGTTATGATTGAACAAAATAACTTAATTGAGGTGTTTGTTAAACAGTTGCTTATAATTTATCCAAATTTCTGCAAGCAAGTTTCTATTACTAAGAGTATTAGCAGATAATCCCTTTCAGGTATCCAATATTGTGATTAAGAAAAGCCAAGAAATTCTGAAACTTATTAATACAAATTAGGAACACAATAATATATTACAAAAATATCTATATAGTTTTTGCAACCAAAACCATATTTGATTGATTTGCCCAGGGAGTATAAAAATTTAAGAGTTTTCTCCAATGCACCTCATTCTTTTATAACTGACATTTATCATTACATATTATTTAGATAAGTTGTCCCTTTTCATTTCATTGACAAAATATTACTTCCTTATAGAAACGTTGAAAATTTTTTTGCACTATTTATGTTATAGAACATAAGCTCCCAATTACAATAGTTAAGTCCTAATTCCCAGCTATTTTAACTTTTAAAATTCATGTTTTTGTCCGACTTTATTTACTTTGTTTGGCGAGGTTCTTTTTTTCACAATATAGAGTACTTCATCTTATTCTTTTTTTAAAAAAAAAAATTATTCAAAATCTTCTCTAAATAGAGGGAATTACTGAAAATTGGTTTTCTGTATATATCGCATTGATCCGTCGTTATCATAACGCTACAATTCAAAGCTTCCACAACAACCTATTCAATTTTTTTTCCTCTGCCGTAGACTTCCTCCAAATAGAAAGCAAGCTATCTTCCAAAAGGGTGAGAACACCCAAAAACATTTCCCTTGCCTCCCGGGGACACTTTCAATTTCAATCAACTGAGCGTGGAAGTTGTTTGAATAAAAGTTATTTTTGAGAGAGAGAGTTGTGGGTGTGTGGCCAGCGGGCAACTTCTATTCTTCGATGCGGCGATGCGAATCGACGAAGGGCGTATTACAGTTCAATGATATAGGTGATCCGAGTTCATGTGGATGTTTTGTTCGTTGTTTTGCTCTGATGTGTGCAATAAAATGTTACTTACTGTAAATATAATATGTATTTTCCTCATGAAGGCTTTGTTCCATTTAGAAATATCAAACGCAAGCGAAAAATTGAATATGAGGGTTTGTAGCTCATTTTATTTCACTTTCAAATAAAGACCTGGAAAACTGTGTGATACGTTATTTTAACGCCAAGTCAATGCGTAGATTATACAGCATTAAATTAGACATTCACGTTGTAATATATTCCCAGCTGACTGCGGTCACTCATTGTTTTTCTGGAGAAAAAAGGTTTCAAAAGTGTTAAATAATTTCAGTGAATAAAATTATTTAAAAGGTATCCGATTACTTGCAACAACTTTTTTTTAAAAAAAAATAGATATGGAACTTTTTTGTGGTTTTTAGATTTATTAAGGATCAGTGATCGAGCGGTAGCGCATCGCGCTTCCACAACACAGGTCCGAGTTTCAATTCCCGGGCTGGGCAAGGTCGACTCAGCCTTTCATCCCTACTGCAGTGGATCGATAAATGAGTACCAAGTATGCTTGGGGACTTAAGCCCTGGGAGTCGCGCTTCAGACTGACCACCCAATCGGGGCATCTGCTCATGCATCTCAGTGCCCAATGGTCACGTATACTGGGATGGGCACAGTAGGCCCTGGCCCTCATGGGATGTTGTGCCATTGAGTTTGAGTTTAGATTTATTTAGTACATTTTAACAAAAAAAAAAGCTAAAATTAAGAAGAAAAAAATATATTATTACTAAAACGGAAAAAAAATTAGAAAAAAAAAATTATTACTAAAACGGAAAAAAAATTAGAAAAAAAATGCATAAACGGGGCCCACCATGTACAAAAAGTTTATAAGCAAATTCTTAATTTTTCAATTTTGATGTGTTACTTTGGTATTCATTTTTGAAATGACCTGCAGGATAAGAGATATTTTAATTTGAACAAAAACTGGAGCACTTTATCTTAGTTATTATATGAAATTGCTTAAAAAAACAAACAGTGATTATATTTACAAAAGGTACTGTGTGTAAATTTTTTAATAAATCTCTCCGTGATTGATAAATCTGAAGATTAAAACACTTCCACTATTACACAGAACATACAAAACAAATTTCAGTTAATTATTCTTAAAACCTTTTGAGCAATCGCTGTCCCGTTTGAGTCTTTCGAAAAAAACACATTTCGAGTAAAAAGCATTTTAAAGTTTGACATCTCGTTTAAAGTAATGACATCTGCTGTACTAAAACTCTTGTAGTTTTTGTTCTAGTGAATGGAAAGTGTTCTAGTGAAATTGATATTTTTACAAAGTTCATAAGACGGTCTATCAATTAGAATCATACAAAAAAAATTGTCAATTTTTGTAAAAATTTACGATTTTAGGGTAGTCGGATACCTTAAAGACATTTTTTTAAAAAAGATTAAGTTCTTGGATATTATTACGTAATAATTTAAGCTGAAACAATATAGATGTTTATTTATAATAAATTTGAATTCTACTAAAATTGAAACGGAAAAAAAAAATAAATAAAATTTTGGAGTTTATTTCATTATAGGGCATTTGCTTATCTCAGAATGCAGCAAAAATAGTAGAATTTTTAGTAAAAGTTCAATAAAGCTGATGTCAATGCTTTTTAAGTAGTTTGTAGCAGGATTCTGGGAATTTTTTATTTTATAGCTTTTTATACAAAAACAAAATGAAAAGTCGTTTTAGAAGAATTTTACATTTTCAAATCCTATGTACCCAATCTTAATATTTGGTTCTTATATTGTAGGGTCTCGCATCAAATTTAGAAACCGTATTTTGATTCAGTTTCAAGTACTAAAATCAGGATTCCCATCATATCAGCAATTGGAAAATAAGGCCTAAGAGTAGAATAGGCCGCCTCTTGGATTTGACGATGTTTATTAAGATGCCAGAACGAATTCGGCTCTTCATTACTTAAGTTGCGCCTTACATCTATCTCTACATATAGGTAGTTTGGCGATATTCTGGTTGCCAAAAAATTGACTTCACAAGAGGCCACCTATTCTACACTTTAACCAAAAACAAGTAATATAAATTTTTTTTTTTAAGTCAATTCCTTCTTTGAATGGATAAATAGAAAGCATTTTATAAACGATTGAAAATAAGAATAAGATATCTGTATAAATAAATATATATATAGGGAGAGAGTGAGCTAATAGCAGGAATTAAAAAAAAGCATGATTTGTCTGCTTTGTTGTAACGTCCGGTTTGGCTAGCTTGGCTGAAAAACAGGTTTTGGATGCCATCTTTTGTCTTTGTTTTAACACACACACACAGTTACATTATTACATCAATAGAGATGAATTTAAATTGGCTTCAAAAACTGGTAATTAATTTAATTAAACTTAATTAATATTTTAAAAAAATTTATTAACATCCAGAGTCATCCACTACAAGTTTAAAAAGTTTGTTTGAACTTGATTGGATGAATAGAAAGTATTTTATTAACGATTGAAAATTTGAGCAAGATAATTATTATAAATAACTATATAGAGAGAGTGAGCTAATAGTAGGGATTGAATAACAGTATATTCAAACTACTATATGAAATGTATGAGAGTTAACCTGTTACAATAATAACAATATGTTTTTATTGTCTGTTAACACCGCACTACCGCACAATGTGAAGGCTTGGCGACGGTTGATTGATTATTAACGTCGCACTGTTCAGCTACACGAGGGCTTTTGGCGAAGGACCACGTAATTTTGAACCATGGTCAAGTGACGTGGACGACACCTGAGCTGGTACCCCCCTCTCCTAACTACCACACCACACCACACCAATGGGAGGACGTTTCAGCTCTCGACAGATTTAACGTGCATCGCTGCCCTACACGGCGGGTCTTTAGTGGTATTGGGCTCGAATTCGTGACAAGGTGAGCCACGGTCCGATACCTATACCACTCGGCTACCGCGACCAGGCTTGGCGATGGAACCTCGTCATTGTAAATATCGGTCAAGTGACGAGTACAATACTTGTGTGTGACTGGTACACAATTCTTGAAACTTCCCCGCCAACGTAAGGATTTAAGTCACGTCAGATATAACGTGGGTACTTACGTATTATTGCAATCGTAATTGGCGACATTATATCAAACGAAGCACATATTTGCCAAATCAGCGCGTACGGCATATGCGAAATCGGGGTTGACAATTTGGCGAGTTATCTTGAGACTTGACATTGTTGCGATAGTTCCATAACGTGTAAAGGCCTTTCGGCACTTTCAGTAGCCCTAGGACTCGAATTTCGACAATGCAACCGTGACCGCGGTAGCCGAGTGTTATAGGTATCGGATCGTGGCTTGTCTTGTCACGAGTTCGAGCCCAGTACCACTAAAGACCCGCCGTGTAGGGTAGCGATGCACATTAAATCTGTCGAGAGCTGAAACGTCCTCCCGTTGGTGTGGTATGGTAGTTAGGAGACGGAGGTGCCAGCTCAAGTGTCGACCACGTCACTTAACCATGGTTCAAAATTACGTGGTCCGTCGCCAAAAGCCCTCGTGTAGCTGAACAGTGCGACGTTAATATTCAATCAATCAATCGACAATGCAACCAGGAATAATAATAAATGAAAGAACACAAAGGAAATAATGAATGATAAGAATCCCAAGATAATTAAAATTTTAATTTATTTAATGAAGGACAAGAAGTACAAAATAAAGTATAAATGAAATAATACAACACGAGATAAAAAAAAATGTACGAATTAAATAAGGAATGTGGAGGAAAGCGTGCGTCGAAATTACGTTGCGGAGATTGGTATTCTACCTGTATGGAGCCTCACACTAAAAAAGTGATACTAGCTCCCGGGAAATGTACTAGGTCTGCAATGGTAAAATACCAATCCGCAGCCTCATTGGGGAAAAAAGGAATTTCAAAAACCAACAATGATGAATAAATGGAAATATAAAATATGAAAATATAAATGAAATAATAAAAACAAAAAAGACTTCCTCTTAAAAACAAAGGTGTAAATTAAATAATGAATGATGAAAAAGTAAACGCAATAGTTAATTAAAGTATCATTAATTTTAAATTATTAAGGAAAAAAAATATGTGAAAAATAGAAAAGGAGGTTGTTTATTGAGCTGGTGGAACTGATTAAAAGTATTCTAGGTGTTGTTGAAAATGTTTGAAGATTTAATGAGGGGAAAGAGAAAACAATTAGAAAAAGGCATCGTTTCTAGAAAGGAAGGCAATAAAAAATAAGTTTAATATAGACAGAACATCCTAAATCAGAAACCCTGTTCATTGGTATATTTTTCGAATTTAAATTGTTTTTTAAATATAAACTTTATTTTCTCTATATATAAAAAAATACTAGTAGCAATATAGAGTCCTTACCAAAGTGGGATATGAATTTTTTGAAATAACTTTGAAGTTTGATCCATAAATTTTAAATATTAAAGCCAAAAACTTTCGAATATATTCCCCCCCTTTTCTTTTTTTTTATAGAAGCTTACACTCTCTTGAATGGATATTTACACGTAGGACAAAAATGTAGGCAATTTTTAAGGAATTTTTGCAATTTTATAATTTTATTTATTTTTTATACAAAAAATATAATTTTAAAAATTGTTATAGGATTTTGTCCAAAGTACTTTCCCCTCAAAAGCTAAGAAAAACGAAAAAGTTAACGTAAAGGCTTAATATGCATTTCTTTTGAATATAAACATAATTTGACTATACTTTAAGCCAATATTTTTTTAAAAATAACTTTAAATTTTTTTAACACTCACGAAATATTCTATATAAGATTTAGCTTTTTTTTTTAAAATCCTTCACGATAAAACTGATTTTTTTTCACCATACATTTTTTTTTTAAAAAAAATAAATGTACAGTTTAGTCAGTCTGGCTATTATTTGTCGTATATCTTTAATATTTATGAATTTATAAGAATAATCAATACAGGAAGTTAAAATTTTTGATAACTCGGTTCAATGTACGAGAGTGTCGAATCGTTTACTATCTTAAGCCTTGAAACTACTATTCACAGAATGAAAACCAAGACATTGATAAAAACTGTTTGAAAAAAAAAAGTTATAACAGTTATTTTTTCTAGCAACTAAAGCAGAAAATGGTGCTTGTTTTAAATGCATTTGTAGTCAAACACTTTTGTTTTATAATTCGCAAATTTTCTCAACATTTAGTAAAAATAGGAAACAATCTTTGAAATTCAGTTGTAAAATTAACCACAGGCAAATATTAATTTGAAATGCACAGCAAATAAGTTTTTAAAAGGTATCCATTAATTTGACCTTTATGTATATGCATTTATATTTTATTTATTCCAAAATGATTAAAAGATCTAACAGAAAATAAGGTATCTGTTTACGTTTTTGAATCAATGTTTGACTAAAATTCAAATTTTTTTTTTTATTCTTGCCATTCTGTGTGTAGGAAAAAAAATTCCAACAACAAGAAAAAAAATTTAGTAAGATAAAGAAAGTGGAAGGTATACGCTATAAAGATGGTGTATTTTAAACATCTGATAATAAGCATTACTTTAGTAAATTAAGAATCAAAACTTTTTTATGAAGATTGTATTTTTTTGTCAAATATATGCTACTTAAAATCTGATATATCAAAAACTTATTAATGTATTTCCTTCATATTTTGTATACATGTTATTCAAAGTACTATAAAGGCAATTGACTATAGATTTAGCTCTAACACCTTTAATTCTTTAATTTTAACAGTTTATTATTACATACACCATGCATTTTGTAAAGTTTTCTGGAAGAAAATGTACAATGAGCCATAACTTTTTGATAAACTAGAATATTTTTAGATTTTATTTCATTGCCTTTATAACTGTGTTAAGTTTGTTGTGTAAAAATAATTTAAATATGTATGGCTTAGAACTTCTTGTAAAGTGTTTTGAAATTCGGATATAATTTTCATCAAATTTTACCTAAAATCTCTTTTTATTAGATTTAAATTGTCATATAACTGAAGGATTGGTGTCTTTCCATTCATTTAAGTCATAAGCACCAACAAAATAACTTAAAATTAATAATAGCATGCCATTTTAGAAACTTGTTTCTAAATGTAGATAACTGATGAAAATAACAAAGATGTCAATTTTTGAGTGAAATATAGACAAAGAAATTTTGAATATTTTACAACAAAAGCTTAGGATCTAAGAAACTTTAAAATAAAATGATTTTATACAAGCAGTCGGAACTCTATATAACGAAGTTGCTAAATCCTGAAAAAAAGTTCGTTATATTGAAAATTCGTTATATAGAGGTTCATCTTTCAATTTTCTTTATAAACATCATAAAACAAATTTTAAACTCATAAACACTATATATTAACAAAGTAATTATTCACACCCTTTTGTAAATTGATAAATATTTATTTTATATGTCTCACTTATCAAAAAAAAAAAAAAAATTGTAAAGAAAGTTTCCTGATGCCTTTATTCACTTCCTGAAAAATTTTTTCCTTCGATGCTTAAGTGCTTATGTTTTGACGTTTTCAAACCACAAGAAACGAAGTTACAAGTACGACTGATCAACATTACAATAGAACACTGCTCAAGGACACGGGGCAACTCCACTGAGTATTCAAGGGGATAATCGAAGATATTTTTAGTGAACTGGAAAATGAGGGTTAAAATAGGCACCTAATAAAACCAGTTCAAAATTTATGACCATCATAAAATGTGTTAAAAGAGAGAATAACTTAAAATGTCCAGGAAATAAATTAAAAAAAACAGGGAGAAAAAAATTTCATCACACGAAAAAAAGTTATTTAGATGGAAAACGCACTTCGCAAAAGGGAGGTTATTTTATAATCGTGAAATGTTCTTGGTTCCAGGAAAAAGTTTGCTATTTAGAAAATTTGCAATATAGAGGTTCGCAATATGGAGGTTCGACTGTATATTTACCTAGTGATGAGGCTTACTCAAGGCTGTTTTCGCCATATGTACGAGAGCGGAAACTTGACGCGGAGCACATTTTCAGACAGAAAAATTGCCTCAATTTTTATAAAAATGTGACAATGTAACTCATGCATTTGTTTATAATATAGTGTTTTTAAAATTTCAAAATATTTCATAATTAATTAGTTATTCCTTTTAACATGTGAAGGGGTAGCTCATTTAACGTTATGGTATAGGAAAAAAAATGCAAAACACATTTTATAAAAAAAAAAAGGGTCAACTCGGATAAAAATGAGTAGCATGATAAAATAAGCGGTTCTCTACAGCAGTGTTCCACAACCCCTGGTCCGCGGACCGGTACCGGTCCGCACAAGAAACATTATAAATTATTTCTCTTTTATTTACTGTGGTATATTTTTCTTAGTTTTGGGCTACTTTTTATGAAAATAACTGAATATTCCTTGTTAAATCACTTTATATTCATTTTTTGGCGTAGCTATATTTTATTCAGAAGTCACGATTAAATACAATTAAATTAAAATTATTAAATCAAAACAGTCTAAAATATAAACAATCAACATCCTCCCCCTCAGCGGGCCTCGGTAAAATTAACAAATGTTGACCGGTCCGCGGCGATAAGAAGGTTGCGGAGCACTGCTCTACAGGATAGTGTAGCCAGAATATAATATTAATATTTGTGTGTGTGAGTACTTTTATATCTAAAAAAATATTCCGAATTTGGCCCCTATTCTTTAACATTAGCCGAAGAGTTAGCCTTAATTAATAGAAAAAACTGTTTATTTTTGAAGAAACATTATGCAGATGCTGAATGTTGAGTCCTGAAGCCATTAAAGATCCACCATGTAACGAAACTAACGCACTTTAAATCCTATCAAGGCTGGAAGTACTCGATATTGCCCGGAAGTTAAGAAAGTGGGGTTCCAGCTGAGTGTGTGAAATGTTATCCTCTTGACTTGACACTAGATTAGAATTACGAGGTCTATCTCCAAAATCCCATCATGTTACTTAATAATAACATAAAATAACGACAATAATAATGACGTTAATAAAAACAAGTAAGATAATTTTTTTAAAGTCAATTCCTACTTAGATCAAAGAAAAATTTTATTTTAGCTAGTTTTTATTAAATAGTTACAATTAATATAAATATGTATATACATAGGACAGAATCACAACATTAAGTGGTAATTAATTTCTATTAATTATCAGTAAAGTATCGTATTGTCATCCAAAACAATCGTGTATATAAAATTTTAGTTCAATTGAATGCTTTAAAACGTGAGTAAAATACCTTTTCAAGTTTTGACACAAGTTGCCGAAAGGATCGCTAAGTCGCCAACGTGGCTGTATTTGTAATTCTTTAAATAATTAGTTTTAATCAATTAATTTTTATTAATTATAATTAAATTATTGTATTTTCATCCAAAATAATCTTGTATATTAAATTTGAGCTCAATTGAGGGCTTTAAAATGTATTTTATGAACGATTGAAAATTCCACCAAGACTAACAAATATATAGAGAGTGTGAGTTAATAGTAGGAGTTGAAAAAATCTAACATGCATTATCTTAGAAATTGATTTTCCAAACACTAAATAAATAAATAAATAAATAAATAAATAAATAAAATAAAATTGTGAGAAACGTTTATATCTAATCAGTTTTAACGCACCTCGCAGCTTATTGTGTGTTCATCAGAAATGAATAGATATTCAAAATACAATACATATTTGTTCAATTGCAGAAATTACTCATTGATTGTCCCCAAAATAAAATTCCTGTTTTTTCTGTTAATAGAACTGACGCATTTTGAAATTGCAAAGATAACATTTTTTTTTTTTACGATGCTGATAATACAGGTCTTTGCAGTTACACGAAGAGTATACTTCCCACAAAAGCTCGTAAGAAGCCCATATTTGATTGAAATAGCTTTTCTTTTATCTATTAATTTTTTTTCTCCCAAATTTTGAACGTAATTTAGGTCTTAGAAGGAACGGGTCAAAGGTTGATAGCGAAATCCACCGCATTGTTATCGAACAAAGAAAAGACATCTTGTAATGCCAAAAATAGATGAAGTAATCGTGTATTTGTTCTTTATATTAAATCTACAGGGCGAATACAACTGAGGGATTCGGTTTTAAAAAATAATACTTTCGAAACTAATGCATTTACAGTCGGACCTATATATAACGATGTCGCTAAATCCAGAAAAAAAGTTCGTTACATGGAAAATTCGTTATATAGAGGTTCATCTCTTTCAATATACTTTATAAACGACTTAAAACAAATTTTAAATTCATAAACACTGTATTATTTAAAAATGTAATTATGCACACACTTTTTTGAAAATTAAAATATATATTTATTTATTTTATATATCTTACCTATCAAAAAAAGAAAAGAAAAAGAAAGAAAAACCGCAAGGAAAGTTTCTTGAGCCCTTATCCACTTCCTGAAGAAATAAAAAAATTTTCTTTGATGCTCAAGCTCTCACGTTTTGACATTTTCGAGCTACAAGAAAGGAAGTTACCAGAACGACGGATCAACACTACAAATTAACGGAGACTAGTTCAAAGACACGGTGTCACGAGAAAACTCCACCAAGAATGAAAGGGGATATTGAAGATGTTTCTAGTGAACTGGAAAATGGAGGTCTTAGGTTCCTCTTCTTTAATGAAACGCCCAAAATTCTTTTGCTCTTGGCGAGTTAGGCACCTAATAAAACTAATCCAAGATTTATAATTACCATAAAATGTATTAAAAGAGAGAACTTGAAATGTCCAGAAATATTTCAAAAAAATAGGGAGAAAAAAAAAATAAATCACAAGAGAAAAAGTTCGTTATATCGAAAATGCACCCTGTACTCACCCTGTATTTTTTTAAGTTATGATATAAAATAACCGAAGCTGATTTTTTTGTGTGACGATCAAAGATTCAGAGATAAGATAAAAGATAGCAGATACAAAGGATTCATCGATTCCTACAAATTCTGCTTTTTTTTTATTATTTAAAAAACATTTATTTCACGCAAATAATGCTTCATTTCGATGTTTCTTTTTACATTAGTAGTTATTTTTCTTACTTTTTCTTTGTCTCATTTTTAAACCGTATGAAGTTCATAAGTGATGATAATCACAAAGTAGTTACATTTTATAGTTTTATTATTTACAATTATCAACAAAAAAAAAAAGATTAGCTTCTTTTTAGTTAATGAAATACTTGATCGCAGAATACTTAAATGTTTTTAATGTATAGTTATCTTTTTTTATAGCACAATTTGATTTTTCCTTTTATATATATATAAGAGACTTACACTATTCATATATAAACTTTATTCCACATAATTAAAATTATGTTTATATTATATTTTAAATAAAATTACATTTCCCCTTAAAACTTCAGGAATCCAATAAACAGCGATAGCTTAATTCTGAGATGAAATTAAAAAAAAATGTCTTATCTCCAAATAATAAATTTGTTAACATAAGTCATTTCTAGAACTGGTTTAATCAATATATGATGATTTCATAGAGCTAATCATAAGATTTAGCAAAGAAAAGGGGAAAAAAGCTTTTTATAGGGGATTTTATAAATTCTTCTTAACACTCTTGTGATAGATACAATATTTTCCATTTTATTAATTACATCTTGCTGATCGGTATAAATTCCTTTCGCTGTATAATCAATTCATAAGACTCCCGATAGGTCACTTAATACAAAGCGATCTTTTATTTATAGATCTTTCTCTTTGAAAATGCGAGAGTGTAAATTGAATCGAACCCATTTCGTCAAGCAGGACACAAGACTACTTCTGAAGGAGCTGATCACTCCATTCGAGATAATAGTGACCAGAGACAGAATGATATGCGGCATCTGCCTTCGGACACTTGAACACGTCTGGACACACACTTGACGGTTGGAGCTTCGTACACTTGACCGATATTGAATCCAGTGTATTCAGAGATTTCTCACAGAACTTCTAAGAGCTTCAGTAAGAATGTTTGGAAAGACCTCAAGCTATACGAGATAGATGTTTCGAGATTAATTATAACATTCCAGTTAATCATGTCTATATATTCATGAGTCCTACAAATATATTTATCTTTTCTATAGAATGTTAGAAGTGCTTTGACAATATAAAATTTGGAGGATGTCTACTGAGTGGTACATTTAAAATGAAGAGACGCGCGAAGAAAAGTTTCGTCTCAAGTTCCCGCCTATATTCCTCTTTAAAATTTCTACTTTTTTCAAATTTAGACTAGTATGAGTATCCAGTAACGTTTTTTTTTAAAGTTTATTTCTAATGGGCTGCGGATTGGCGTTTTACCATTTCAGACCTAGTACATTCCCGGAAGCTGGTATCTCCTTTTAGTGCGGCACCATATAGGCGGATACCAATCACCGCAGGTAATTTTGACGCCCAGTTTCCTCCTTAGAGGGAGGCTCCCGAGCTCTGCCTAGTATTTAGTAACGTCGCACTCTGAAATAACACGTGGGCTACTAGCCACCCACCTCGAGATTTTGAACCTCGGTAAGTGACGAAGACGATATCCGAACTAACCACCCTCTCACCAAACTATTACACCACGCTAACGGAGGGAATTTTAGCCACGAAAAATTTAACGTGTCTCGGCCTCTTTACACCGTGGGACTGAGTGAGTGAATATTAACGCATCGCCCTATTCAGCTACTCGAAGGCTTTTGGCAACGGACGTCATTTTGAATCGCGGTCAAGTGATGAGGACGACACCTGAGCTGGCACCCCCTCTCCTAACTACCACACCACACCAACGGAAGGACGTTTGAGCACGGAAATATTTAACGTGCATCGGCCCTTTTTGCAAGGTGGGTCAACAACGGTAAAAGGCTCGAACACATGACAAGCCGGCCACTAGACCGTTACTTTGACCACAAGGCTACCGTGGACGTAACACTGTAGGACTGTGAGTGAGTGAATATTAACGTCCCACTGTTCAGCTACACGAGGGCTTTTGGTGACAGACCACGTAATTTTGAACCATGGTCAAGTGACGTGGACGACACCTGAGCTGGCACCCCCTCTCCTAACTACCACACCATACAAACAGGAGAACGTTTCAGCCGTACACGGTGGGACTTCAGTAGCACAAGGGTAAGAACACAGGACTCGTCAACGCCAGCCACGAGTTCATGACCAGGACTCCTTGACTACCATTAACAAAGGTGTCATGATAAATTTCTTTTGTAAAAAATTAAAATATCAGAATTTTTTCCTTAGATTAACTAAAGAACTGTTACTTACAATGGTATAATATATTTTTGTTATCCACTAAAAAATAAGAAGTGTTTGGGCAAAAATTATTCTCTAAAAAACATTTTTATTTAAGCCACAGAAAATTCTAGGGAATTTGAAGTTTTGACAATTGCAAAACGTAATACGAGAACAGCAGTTCATATATAAAAATAATTTTTTTAGATATAGAAAATATACTACATTATTCCCTTCTCTTATTCTAGTTTTTCTATCCTATACAGCGACTAGTGAGTTTGAGTGTAATTTTACACGTGCTGTTAGAATCTCAATAAGTGTTTTTTTTTACATAAAAAAAGTTCATTGTTTTGTTTTCCACAATGAAATAGAGAAACGTTTTCTTGACCATGTGTATAAATGCAATTATATTCAGTGGCGTAGCTAGCTTTAAGGGGGCCCTGTATCAAAATTCCTTCGGGGACCTTTTTTAGATATGGGAGTTCTGTTAGTAGGACTGTAGTTACACATGTAGGGGCCCTTGTAGCTTGGGGCCCCATACCATTGATACGGCTGATACGGCGGTAGCTACGCCTCTGATTATGTTGCACATTTACTAAATGTTTTTAGATTTTAAAAAGTAATGTAGTAAACTGCTCATATTTGTCACAGCCTCATACATTTGTATAAAATATTTGGTAATTTATCCTGGAAAATTGTCAACACTTCAAATTTTAGTTAAACTCGAGGCAACACTTAAAATTATCATGGTACAATAAGCTTTCATAAAAGAAACCTTTATACGCTCTCTCCATGCAAACCTTTATTTATTCAAACACTATACTCGCACAATCCCAAATTGTTAGAAAAAAAAGTTCAATTTTAAATTATCACTCTCAACACTTTGCTCCTTTTGTTACAAAAGCAGGAAAAAATTATGTAGTTACATGGATGTCACATGTTGTGCGACAACTCATTTTCGAGTTATTCTAAAGTATAATAAATTATGATTTTATAAATAAATTGTTTAAATAAATCATATGCATAGTAAGCAATGCAATAAACATTTATCTGAGTTTGATATTTTTTAAATTATAAAATAATGCATTTTTATGTGAATTAATGTAACTCTGAAGCCCACTGACTGAGTGGTTAGTGTATCGCGCTTCCACAACACAAATCCGAGATTCAAACTCTGGGCTGGGCAAGGTCGACTCAGCCGTTCCTCTCTTCAGTAGGATGATAAATGAGCACCAAGCTTGCTTGGGAACTTAACACTAGGGGTTTTGCGTCAGACTGACCACCTGACCGGAACATCTGCTCATGCACCTCAGGGGCCCAAGATCGCGTATACTGAGTTGGGCACAGTAGGCCTTGAGTTTTAGTTAATAAAACTCTTGGAATAAAAAAAAGATTTGCTAAAAAGGTAAACTTATGTGAGTGTATACTGAGGTACTCGAATACGTTCGGAACCGGGATTTTGCAAAAGCGTATAAATAGATAATATTTATGATATTAGTGTCACTTAGATTAGAAAACATATATTGTTTTAAGAATAGTATTACAATAATAAATTATTTAGGTACATTTTGACAAAAAATGAACATAGAATGACCCATTTTCAAAATATTCTCCTTTTGTGAAAAATGCATCTATTATAATAATAGTTTGCCTGTATATAGCTCAGTCCTCTGTACAGAGGCTCAACTAGAATTTTTGAAATATGTAACTTAGAAGTGGGTTTATCCATGTCTTACGACATCAGAGGGGTGAAATTTTAAGAAAAAAAACACCGATAATTATTTCAATTGTTTGTAACTCTGAAAATAATATGAATTTTTCAAAAATCTTAGTTGAGCCTCTGTATAGAGGCCTGAGCTATATATAGGCAAAATATTATAATAGAAGCATTTTTCACAAAAGGAGGACATTTTGAAAAAATACTATTCTAAGTTAATTTTTTGCCAAAATATTGCATTTAAATAATTTTTTTTTGTCAAAATGTCCTTAAAACAATTTTATACATGTATACTAATCTAAGTGACACTAAATATCATGAAAATTAACCATTTATGCTCTTTTTTAAAATCACGGTTCCGAACGTAGTCGGATACCTTAACGTCGTACTTGCAAAGCTGCACAAAAGTCATTGATGACGGAATATCGGACTTCGTCCTTTTGAACCGCGGTTAAGTGATCAGAATGTCACTTGAGATGCACCCCCTTCTCCTAACTTCCACACTTCCACAAGATACAACTTGCAGCGGCCCCCTCTACACGTTGGGTTTTCAGTGGTACTAGGCTCAAACTCATGACATGTCGGCCGTGAGTCCGGGACTTTGATAGCTTGGCTACCGCGGGCACAACTTAAATTATGCGAATTCATTATTAGAACGAATCATGTTCATTATGTATCCGGTTATAACCATAAATTCAACTATAATCAATTTATTTCATGTAATTTTTACATAGGAACTTTTTTTCAATGCAAGCAAATTATGACTGTATTTTGATATCTTTTTTACAATCACAAGGCTTGCATCTACTTTTTCATCGGTGAAAATATATTAGGGATGGTGAAAGTTTAGAAAAACAATATATATAAAATTTTTTTTAACTCAATTCCTATTTAGATCAACAAAGAAAAATTTTATTTTAGCTACTTTTTATTAAATAGTTATAATGAATATAAATACGTATATACACATATGACAGAATCACAACATTAAGTGGTCATTCCGTTTTATTCATTATCATTAAAGTATCGTATTGTCATCCAAAACAATTGTGTATATAAAATTTCAGTTCTACTGAATGCTTTAAAATGTGAGAAAAAAAACCTTTTCAAATTTTGACACAAGTCACCAAAAAGGATGCCAACGTGGCTGTATTTGTAACTCGTTAAATAATTAGTTTTAATCAATTAATTTTTTTAATTATAATTAAATTATTGTATTGTCATCCAAAATAATCATGTATATAAAATTTCAGCTGATAGGAGCGCTTTAAAATGTATTTTATGAACGATTGAAAATTCCACCAAGATAAATAAATAAATATATAGAGAGTGTGATCTATCAGTAGGAATTGAAAAATGGTACGTTGATCAATAAAGAAATATTTAATGAGATAGAGACGTGCCGTCAAATAATTTTTACTTAAGGTATTCGACTACGTTCGGAACCATGATGTTGCAAAAACGTATAAATGGATAATATTTATGATATTTATTGTCTCTTAGATTAGAAAATGTATATAAAACTGTTTTAAGAATAGTATTACAATAAAAAATTATTTAAGTACAATATTTTGACAAAAAATGAACATAGAATGACCCATTTTCAAAATATTCTCCTTTTGTGAAAAATGCTTTTATTGCAATAATATTTTGCCTGTATTTAGCTCAGACCTCTGCACAGAGGCTCAACTAGAATTTTTGAAATATATAACTTAGAAGTGGGCTTATATATGTTTTACGACAACAGAGGGGAGAAATTTTAAGAAAAAAACGCCGATAAATATTTCAAATGGTTGTAACTCTGAAAATAAAGTGAATTTTTTAAAAATTATAGTTAAGCCTCTGTACAGAGGTCTGAGCTATATACAGGCAAAATATTATTATAATAAAAGCATTTTTCACTAAAGTAGAACATTTTGAAAAAAGGTTATTCTAAGTTAATTTTTTGCCGAAATATTGTATTTAATTTTTTTTTTTTTGTCAAAATGTCCTTAAAACAATTTTATACATGTATTCTAATCTAAGTGACACTAAATATCATGAAAATTATCCATGTATGCGCTTTTTTTAAAATCACGGTTCTGAACGTAGTCGGATACCTTAAGATTATTGGGAAAATAATAAAACTATATACTAAAAACGTTATTCACAAAGAAAAAAATACATCTTGCACTGTATAGTAGTAAATGTTTTAGTTATACGTGTAATTAAAATAATAAGGTAACATTAGTGTGACTTTTGATAATGCAGATGAAATGGAAAATATCTTATAATAGGAATGTGTGTAAGATGTTTCTTTTAGTAGAATGCATGCTGAATTGCAGTCAACCGTAAAACGGTTTCTAAGCAAAGCTATAATGTTATTCATCTCTGAAAATAATGTCTTGTAGGCATAGATAGATGAATATGTGGTTATAATAGCAAGAGCCAACTTTTTCAAACATTTAAATGTGTCTGGAATCTAATTCGATGTTTCCAAACTTTCATTACTAGCATTTTTACTGTATATCAATTCGCACCTTTTCGTTGCTTCAATAAATGTTTGAATCCTTAATGAACTATACTGAAAATCAATCAGTTGCATATCAAATTCTTCAATTTGCAACCACTAGAACTGGGACAAGTTTAATTTATCAAAGTCAGTCAGGGTACATAACAAACATGAGTGTTTCCGATAATTATTTGAACTGAGAACATCTCGCTGAAAATTCCTCGATTGAAGAGAGAATCAATTATAGAAATAAATTCTTCTATAACTTTTTCTTTGTTCTGGTTTCTCATGTATATCTAAACCTTTGATAATATTTACAAGTTTGGGAAGTACTTGTAATAATATCGTTTAAGAAAACATGCATTTTAGCGTCAAAAGCGCGAATGAGATCCCTAATGAGGATTAGTGAACTTGGTATTTTGGACTAAAATGCAAACTA
Organism: Trichonephila inaurata madagascariensis; assembly: GCA_019973955.1. NCBI lineage: Eukaryota > Metazoa > Arthropoda > Arachnida > Araneae > Nephilidae > Trichonephila > Trichonephila inaurata. The sequence goes on from BMAV01012588.1 coordinate 23,152, forward strand.
TTTTGATCGGCGGCTTGCCCAAAATATTGTGGCGCGTGCCATTGATGGCACGCATGCCACTGGTTCACCATCTTTGATATAGAGGAATAACAATAGAGTAGGGGTACTCAACCTTTTTTTTCTCGCCGGTCCACAAACATATGGCAGGTACTTCCCGCGGGCTACATCGTGAAAATAAAGGGAGGGGAGAGCCTTATACGACCCAAGAGTAAAACTAGTTTTTTTATTTACTTTTACTTTAATATATTAACCCTTCTCTATCAAACACACACAAAAAATATTTTACTTTTATGTATCTTTTAATGATTTATGGGATAGCTTCGATTTCCTTTCATCCATGACAAAGTCTCTTGCTTCCTCTCTACTATTAAATAAAAAAAAAAGAAAATTTATAGCAAAATTTATAGATTTCATTGCTTCATTGATAGAATTTCCCACTAAATTTTTAGTACATTGTTCTTAAATAACTGAATTTCTTAATGCAATGGACCAAGATCGGTCCAGAAGCCGGTGTTAATTTTTTTGCTTGGGGTTTTTTCAAAGATAGGTAAGGTTTTTCCTTTTATGCATTAACTGTGAATGTAAGCATTAATATCCAATGGATTTTAAATGAAAACCATTCAGTTAGTGATCATCATAAACTATCACGGAGTGACTATAGCACACCAATTCAAAACCACAGCATCCAACGAAGTCTGCTCGAACACGGCACTGTATACAATGTTGCTTATAACTGAAAGAGGTAAGGGAAGTTAATTTTTTTTTAAAAAAAATTCTCGGCATTTCCACTTGTTCGTTACCGGGGAGGGCGGTTCTTCAGTGTAATCACACGTGTATCATGATGCGAGAGGTTTTCGTTTCCTCCAAAAAAAGAGTGGAAAAAAGTATTTTTCGGGGAACTTTCCTCCAACTTCTCCCGTTCCCCCGTTGGCTGATAGAGACGATGGCCTCGATTTGATCGGGCCTTTAAAGAGGAACGTTTTTTCGATCGGTAGCTCCTTTTCGCATCCAGCCACGACGTACTCGGCCACAGCAAAAATGGGATTCCAAATAGCGGTGAGTGTCTAATAAATTCGTTCCAACTGTTCGCTTCGTTGGAACTATTGTGAGAAATCTATCGATGTCGTTGCAAACAAACTCGTTCATGTTGTCATTTGCAGTTGTTTGAATAACGAAATGTGTTGATTTTTCATCGTTAAAACCACTAGTGATTGTGTGGTTTAATGTAGAACAACATTGAAATTGGGAGATTATAAATGTGTAGATGTGTTTGCTATTTATAGAATGGAATAATTAGATATATTTTTCATGTATAAAACAGAACCCTCTTTATGTTTGTATTTTTTTATTTTTCGTTTTTGCAACCGATATAAATAGAATTCATTGTTGGATAGAATGTATTTTAGTGCCAGAATAAAGTTTTAATTGAGTAACGAATGCTGATAATTGAAAAAATTAAATTTACGAAAAGTAGAGATTAGCATACATTCATAAAGACTTATGGAATTGTCCGATTTTTCAAATATGTTTTAAGTTTAACTACATATACCATTCGAAATTTTTTTATCAAAAGATTAGGTTATTCTTTGAAAAAAATTTGTTACTTTTTTTAAGATTTTCTTTAACTTTCTTTTTAAATTTTGAATGAAAGTGAAGAATGCATTAAAAAATTATCCGACTTCTTTTAGCGATGCATACCCTATATAAAAATCTTTATTTCAAAACTTCCTAGACGTCTAAACTTTTGTTGTAAAATATACGCTCCTAAGACATTCTTAAGGGATTTTTTAATGATCGAAAATGTCTAAATCTTTCCTTCCTAAACTTGGAAAAATTCATTAAACTAGTGAATTTTTTAAAAATTATTTGAATTAATTGCTATATTATTAATCGTATATTTTATGTATGATACATTATCCTTAAAATAACGTTTGTATATTTGCTTTGTTTTGTTGATCATTTTATTTATAGCTTTCAATCTTGTCAGATTTACTAAACAATTTCGTTTGGGCAGAAGAGGACTCACGCAGAAACTTTGCTTTATAATATTATCGTTTAAGTTGTTTTAATGTTTTTATTTTCTTTGTATATTTAAGCGGTGCGTGAATACTTTCTTTAAAATCTCTCTCGCTCTCTCTCTATATATATAAATGGATGGATGTTTGTTTTCTGAAATCGCATCACTCCAACACCGTTTAACCAATCACTATGAAAAATGGCAGGTTTATGTATTGACTTGTGGAGAAGGATTTTGTGCTATCCTCTTTGTTCCGGCTCTCCACCAGGTTTCTCTACAGCATATCAACTTCTGCACCACTCAATCAATCGCAGAAAAATGATGCCAACTTGACTCTATCGCCAATATTTCGCTATATTTCCTTTGAATCGTCATTATAATGTAAGGAACGGCGTTGCTTGAGAATATTACAATTTTAACATAAAATAAATACAACAGAAAGTAATATTAACGCATTACGCATTCATATAAAACTTATTTACACTATTTTAAGCATTCATTATACAAAATTTGTAAAAATATGTTATTTTTGCTGGGCAGATATCAGCTTAGGAAGGTGTTTTCAAAAATTGACCTACATGAGAGTTACGGGGCATTATAAATAAATAAATAAAAAACTATTATATATACAGATTGAAAATTTAGCAAATATGGATTTTTTTGTTCTGTTGAGATATGCAAAAAGCTTTTTCAATTCCTACTATTAACTCACACTCTATTTATCTTGGTGGAATTTTCAATAGTTAATAAAATACATTTGAAAGCGCTTAATTGAGCTGAAATTTCGTATATATGATTCTTTTGGATGGCAATACAATAATTTAACTATAATTAATAAAAATTAGTTGATTAAAACTAATTATTTAACGATTACAAAGACACCCACGTTGGCATCATTTTTGGCGACTTGTGTCAAAACTTGAAAAGGTTTTTGTCTCACGTCTTAAAGCATTCAGTTGAACTGAAATTTTATAAACACGATTGTTTTGGATGACAATACGGTACTTTAATGATAATTAATAAAAATTAATTTACACCTAAATTTTTGGTTTTTGTCTTTTGTATATACATATTTATATTAATTGTAACTATTTAATAAAAAGTAGCTAAAATAAAATTTTTCTTTGTTGATCTAAGTAGGAAGTGACATAAGATTTTTTTTAAACATTACCTGCTTGTTTAATCTGCATTTCACGTAAAATTAACTCCTTAAAAACTTCTTTATTCTTTAATCAGCATTGTTTATTTTTCAATTCACCCGTGCGAAGAACGGGTATACCAGCTAGTAATTTATAAAATCTTCAAATTTCTCTCTTTCTCCTTTACTATAAAGTGTGCATACATCTTGAATATATTTTTATTGTCTTGTATATATTTTTTTCTCTTCCATTTTCTTTTGTCATAATGCAGAGTTCGTTCTAGTTTTAATTGCATCATTATGTATCCTTTTATACACAGTTTTGCCGACTCCAATTCTTTTAAATAAATCATTCTCCAAAATGTATGAAAAAATACATAAAACGAATTACTTCTTTCAGTTTTTAGATGTTACTTTTTTTTTACAAGTCAGAGGTTGATTGATTGATTGATATTAACCTCGCACCGTTCAGCTACACGAGGGCTTTTGGCGACGGACCACGTCATTTTGAACCATGGTCAAGTGACGTGGACGACACCTGAGCTGGCACCTCCCTCTCCTAACTACCACACCCCACCAACGGAAGGACGTTTCAGCTCTCGACAGATTTAACGTGCATCGCTGCCCTATACGGCGGATCTTTAGTGCTACTGGGCTCGAACTCGTGACAAGGCAAGCCACGATCCGATACCTATACCACTCGGCTACCGCGGCCACTATGAGTCACAGGAGGAGAAATTGTATAATAAAGGAGAGACAGCGAGCAGATATTACTCTTCTATTTATTAGTTGCCGCCATAGACTTTGAATGAAGAGGAAAATTTAATTTCGCTGTGTAATAACCGATATTTAATTTCAAAACATTCGGAAAAAGTCAATTCATTTTGGATTAAAATTAGAGGTGATTATCCCATAATAGCCCAGGAGAAAAAAAAATCTTTCAAAGTATCGTTATAATTTTCTTCATCTTCTTAAGGTATCCGACTACGTTCGGAACCATGATTTTGCAAAAGCGTATAATATTTATGATATTTAGTGTCTCTTAGATCAGAAAATGTATATAAAATTGTTTTAAGAATAGTATTACAGTAAAAAATTATTTAAGTACAATAATTTGACAAAAAATGAACATAGAATGACCCATTTTCAAAATATTCTCCTTTTGTGAAAAATGCTTTTATTGCAATCATATTTTGCCTGTTTTTAGCTCAGACCTCTGCACAGAGGCTCAACTAGAGTTTTAAAAATATATAACTTAGAAATGGTTTTATCCATGTCTTACGATAACAGAGGGGAGAAATTTTAAGAAAAAAAAAGCCGATAATTACTTCAATGGGTTGTAACTCTGAAAATTATGTGAATTTTTTAAAAATCATAGTTGAGCCTTTGTACAGAGGTCTGAGCTATATACAGGCAAAATGTTATTATAATAGAAGTATTTTTCACAAAAGGAGAATATTTTGAAAAAAGGTTATTCTAAGTTAATTTTTTGCCGAAATATTGTATTTAAATAATTTTTTTTGTCAAAATGTCCTTAAAACAATTGTATACATGTATTCTAATCTAAGTGACACTAATTATTATGAAAATTATCCATTTATGCGTTTTTTTTTAAAATCACGGTTCCGAACGTATTCGGATACCTTAATGCGAATTCGGATTTTCTGCATTAACAAACATAAAAATGAAAAAAAAAAATGGAAACTTGTAGATGACAAAATGAGAGTGGTCTTACCATTTTCACACACGACCCAATATAAACATAATTATAAAAAAATCATCAAGCTCCAATTTCCTATGAAACATATTCTTATAATTAATTACTCACAATAAACATTGTTTTCCTTGTCGTACATATTATTTTGTTTAACATTGAAAATTGTTATCATAAGCTATATTTTACAAAGTGTATTACAGGTAAGTAAACTTCATTTAAAATTTTTTTATTGATAGAGTGCCGCTTAATTTTGAAATTGTTAAAAGTGTACCGCAACAAAAAAGGTGGGGAGTCTCCAAAATAGAGCCTTATTTCTGCTCTTTTCTCTTTTTAAACTAAAGAGTAGCAAATAAGTTTAATTAATAAAAGAGTAATTAACTTTTTTAATGAATTTTGTTATCAGTCTTTGTTTGAACTTAGATATCTGGTTAATGTTCAGGTTAATGCTTTTCATATTTCTTCATATTTTTTTTATATCAAGGTATCCGACTGCTTGTGACAACTTTTTTTTTTAAAAAATAGAGATATGGAGATTTTTTGTGGTTTTTAGATTTATTTAGTACATTTTAAGAAAAAAAAAAGGCTAAAATTAAAAGAGAAAAATAAATTATTACTACAAAAATGGGTAAAAATATTGACAAAAAATTATATAAATGGGTCCCACTCTGTACAAATAGTAAATGAATAAATTCTCAATTTTGATGTATTACTTTGCTATTCCTTTTTGAAATGTCTTTCAGGATAAGAGAGATATTTTAATTTTTATAAAAACTAAAGCATTTTATCTTAGTGACTATATAAAATTGTTTAAAAAAACAGTGATTATATTCACATAAGGAACTGTAAATTTTGTAATTAAACAGTGACTGATAAATCTGAAGGTTAAAACACTTCTACTGTAATAAAGAACATACACACAAAATTTCAGCAAATTATTTTAAAAACTTTTTGAGCAATCGCTGTCCCCGTTTGAACTTCTCAAATAAAACACACAGACACATTTCGAGTAAAACGCATTTTAAAGTTTGACATCTTATGTAAAGTTATGGCATCTGCTTTTAAAAAACGCTTGTAGTTTTTGTTCTAGTGAATGGAAAATAAAAATAAAAAATTGGTATTTCTGTAAAGCTAATAAGATGACCTATAAAATAAAATTTAAAAAAAATTGTCAAAAAAAAAAATTATGATTTTAGGGTAGTCGAATACCTCAAAGTCTGTGAATTTTCCGAACACTGAAATTTTTTAACGTGTTGATCATCTCTTCACCGCTGTGCTTTGAATTTTTCTCAAATAAAAGGACATTTTGACTTTCATTCATTTTATAGTAATTTTTGTAATACTTGAACTTTGTATCTTTTATTTTAATATAAATCTTGCAATTTTCGGTAACATCTGCTTAAGGCGGTTTTCGCCATATGTACAAGAGCGTGAACTTAACGCGGAACACATTTTCAAACTGAAAAAATGCCTCAATTTCTATAAAAATTTGTGACATTGTAACTCATGCATTTGTTTATAATATAGTGTTTTTAAAATTTCAAAATATTTAATAAATAATTAGTTTTTCATTTTGACATGATAAAGGATACCTCATTTAGCATTATGGTATAGGAGAAAAAATGCGAAACATTTTATAAAAGAAAAAAATGTGTCAACTTAAATAAAAATGTGTATAATGATAAAATACGTGATTCTCTACAGGATAGTGAAGCCAGAATATAATATTAATGCTTGAGTACTTTTATATCTGATAAAATATTCCGAATTTGGGTCCTGTTCTTTAATATTAGCCGAAAACAGCCTTAAGGTTGCATGTGAAATTCCTAAGCATTATAAATGTTTTTTTCCTATTTTAACGCTGGCGTTGTTATTATTCAGATCAACATTTAATTTCATTTCCAACATTTGAAAATGGTTTTACGATTTATATACCGCCCTTGAGCTGTTCTAACATATGTTACTTTGAAATTTTCTCACCGAAAGAGAATCTCAAAATTCAACTTATCAAAACAAATTATCAAAAAGGAAATAAAGTTTATAATAGCTGCACAAACATGTATACATATAATAATTTATTTCTTTATTTCGAAAATTCACTCTTATACGAAAAAGTTGGCAAATTTTGCCAAAACATTTGCAAAATAGTCGTGATAATACACAAATACTGAATTTTTCCTCCTAGAACGCGCGCGTGATAGTTTTATTTCTTACACAGCTCGTGAATATTTTGAACTGCATTGCGTTATGTCTTATAGAAGAATATATAGCTGAAGCGTATAAAATTATCTTTTAACATGAAACATTCTCGAAAAAAGAAAGGAAAATAGTGTTGGCTTAAAATTATATCATTTTCAAAAAGAAAAAAAATTGCGAAAACAGCCTTAAACCGTGTTTTTTTTGTCAAAATTTGCAAATTTTATTTTTTTCAAACAAGCAAATATAAAGTAGTTTCAGTATTTTACTTCATGTAATTTATTTTACAAACGTTGTAGTTAACTTTATCTCATTTTACGCACAAGAAAAAAGGATCTTGTTCTCTTAAAATTATTTAAAATTCGGACTTCACATTTTCAAAAATGCATGAACTATTTTCAGTACTATATTCATTCATATGCTTCTATTTTCAAATCTATGGAAATTTTTTTTTTGATTCAAGTTACCTAACGATGACTGCATATCGAACGTTTAATCAATATTTTAATTTTAAAAAACCGTTTTTATTAGTTCTAAAATTTAAAATCTTTTCAAAGACATAAGACTTGTACATCGTGAAAGATGAAAACTATAAGATTTGATAAATTAATTGCATTTTAGGATTAAAAAATTAAAATTTGTTCAGTATTTTAATCCCGAAACAATTATTTGCTGCATTGTTTAATAACATTTTCAGTATATACATCTTATAAAAAAATTCGGTGAATCAAGTCAGAATGCTCAGTTTGGTAACACTGGTGAAACAAAACGCTGCACATGCGTAGCGGCAGGTGTTGACCACCTGCCGACAACTATGTATTTTTTAAATTCCTACTATTAGCTCACACTCTATATACAGTAAGTGATCGGTTAACGAACATAATCCGTTCCAAGACTATGTTCGCTATCCAAATTGTTCGTTAACCGATCTCATCGATTCACCATAGACCTATGTGAAAGCGATTAATTCGTTCTGGACCCTAAAAAAATGAAATCAAAACCGAAACTGATGGTCTAATGTGCATGAATATTCTATTGGATTTTTTTTTCAATATAACTTTGAAGTTTAATAGGTAAGCAACATAATTCAGGAGAGATTAAAAACGATTTTTAGTCCGTTTCTCATATTTCACGTATTTTTACGGCGGTAGCGCGTCATCGGCACCTTTATATTTTATAGTCTGCACCGTTTGAAAAATTAAGAATTCGCTTAATTTATTTGCCATGTCAGCAAATCCACTCGCCCATAACTTATCAACTGTCAGAAAAAATATTGATATTCATATTGAAATTCAAGTATTCAAGTGTGTATTGACTTTAGTTATCATAATAATTTATATTGAATGACCTTTAAATTCATTGTTAATTCAAGATTCATTTAGTAATTATCAGTACTAAGCATGCTTTAAACATTTCTCCTTTCAGTGATCTTATTTTGTATGCAAAATGACAAATGTTTAATATTAATTTTTTTTCAGAGCCGAGAAGTGTTCGTTAGAATTCGTTTTGTTCATTATCCGAATATGTGTTCGTTGTCCAAACACAAAAATTATTTCTTCAAAGTGTTCGTTATCCGAATATGTGTTCGTTATCCGATCACAAAAATCTTTCGTGAAAGTGTTCGTTAACCGATCACCCACTGTATTTATTTATTTATTTATCTTGGAGGAATTTTCAATCGTTAATAAAATACATTTTAAAGAGCTCAATTGAGCTGAAATTTTATATACATGACTATTTGGGGGTGACAATACAATAATTTAATTATAATTAAAAAAAAATTATTGATTAAAATTAATTATTCAAAGAATTACAAATACAGCCGCGTTGGCGTCATTTTTGGGCGACTTAGAGATCCTTTTGGCGACTTGTGTCAAAACTTGGAAAGGTTTTTTCCTCACGTTTTGAAGCATTCAGTTGAACTGAAATTTTACATATACGTTATTTTGGATGGCAATACGATACTTTATTGATAATTAATGAAAATTATTTACCACTTAATATTGTGATTCTGTCCTATGTATATACATATTTATAATTAATGGAACTATTTAATAAAAAGTAACTAAAATAAAATTTTTCTTTCTTGATCTCAGTAGGAATTGACTTAATTTTTTTTATATTATTTGTTTTAATCCCTTTTCAAAATAAAGTCTTAATAATTTTTGTAAATATTTTCCTGTATATGTACTATCAAAATGTTTGTGTGGACTTGTGCCGGATTGTTCTAGTTGGCTTTATAAAAACATTCCCAAGTTAACATTTCTAGAATATCCGTGTTTCTTTTGAGTTTATTTACAAAAAATAATTAAAAAAGATCAACTTTTCAATTTTATACTGACTTTTGTTCCCCAATATTAAAAAAAATCACTTGTAGAATTTAATATTATAAAAAACATTTTATAAAAATTTAAATTTTTGAAATAATGGCCTACTAATTTAATAACGTAGTCCGAAGAAAATCAACCTTAAAAATAACCCTAAATAAAGACATTCAATTAATAAAATAATTATATCATGGTAAAAAAAAACGAGACTCAAGAAATTCAATAACTCATTCTTCCGAAAAATAACTACACTATCTTTCAGCTTAAACATGCAGTCATATAGATAAAAATGGATTAAAAAAAAAATCGAAATTTCCTCGTTTTTCTTTTAAGTCATTAAATGTTTTCAATTTTAATGCCATAAATCATTTCAAAGACATTATATCAATTATATGCTAATCGCATGTATTGCCAATTTCCTTACAGATTTTTTAAAAATTCAGTTACATTTTACTTGATTGAGATATTTTTAGATCAGCTTAGCTTAACTGACCCGTGACTGGTTGAAAATCAATAACACTATTAATTGACGTCATAAATTTAAAAAGCACCCTTTGGAAGTAGCTTTCGATATAAATATGCATTTAATCTAATGTTGATTGAATATTAGACATATTTTAAATTTCCTTTTTTCATTTTCGAATTTGCACTTTGTAAAATCTATCAATAGGTGAATGACTTTTACGTTAGCAAATGAATTGATTCTGCTACTTATATACAAGAAAAGAGGGAAAAAGTATTAAATTTAATTTCCCTGATCTGACAATAAGGTGCTAATTTGATATTGGAGTGCTGCGCACCAAGTTGTTGTTTATGTTAGCGAAGATGGAAGATAACACTACAATATGGTTACCTTGATATTTTAATCGTGTAATGGTGTGGAAGCCATGGGGATGACGTATATTATAGTTAATTATTATTTTTTTTTCCCGCGGTAACCTTATTAATTGCAGACGATTTAATTCAATTCCTTTAAAAATTTAACCATTTTCATTGCAATCATTCTTCACTCTATTGTTTCAGTCTTCTATTGTATTTTGTGGTACTTTCGAATATGGATATTTCTATTATTGGCGAGTACTATAAAATTTGTTTTACAAGAATTATTAGTGCTTTTAATTATTGCTGCAAATTGCACATTTCCATTTTATTTTACTTTTAAATAGTACAGTTTTAAATGTTCCTTGTTCGATGAAATTCATTAAAGGAACTCGTAGTTTTTTAGAATATTGCAAGTTATCAGCAATTATTAATTGATATTCATTATCGATTATTTTTAATATATATTTTATGTAAATGTTTTGTGTCTAATATAATATGATTATATATCACAATTATTATGTATAATAATTATATGATTGTATATCACACAATTATTATGCATAATAATTATATGATTATATATCACAATTATGCATAATAATTATATGATTATATATCACAATTATTATGCATA
>BMAV01012588.1:34536-52385 GCA_019973955.1 Trichonephila inaurata madagascariensis
AAGTATCCATTTTAATTTCCCTGATCCGACAAGCAGAACATGATAACATAATATATTTGCAGCCAAACTCTACCTGAGAAGAAAATAAATGTTTTACTCACCAAGGCGAGAACAGAACTCCAGAAGACCTTAAATATTATATATATAATTCCCATTGCCCTAATAATCTTCTTTGAAGAAAACTCAATACTTATAAAATGTAATACATAATTCCACTCAAAGATATAAAATCGTTTTTTTTAAAAGGTTCATAAACATCTACATTAATAAAATGAGTATATACGCTTATAAAACACAGAACTTCAATCCTTAATTCTCCAAAACAGAATTCAAATGATTACAGTTTTCAAAAACAAACGAAATATTTTTTGTTGCCAATCTTTTAAAAGAAACTATACAACAAATCTCATTTGCATCAAATTACACATACTGTGCGTATGAAAATAAAAACTCAATCCCCTCCAAACACATAACGTTATCCATTATTCTTTTCCTGGAGTTTAGCGTGGAGTGGTATTTAGGCGAGTGAGGTATCGTCTTCGACATTTGACTGTGGTTCAAAATTAAGAGGTTCGTCACCAATAGCCCTAGTATTGCCTTATAAAAGCTCCCTCCCTTATTTTGTGGAGAATTTTGAATGTGTTTTGTACACCTAAAGAGTTTTCCTTTTCAAAAAGAATATTGAGTTAGAGTTACATTTACGTCGCACTATATAGCTACTTGATGGCTATTGGCAACGGACTTCATAATTTTGAACCATGGTCAAGTGACGAAAACGACACCTGAGCTGGAACCTCTCTCTTTTAACTTGCACACCATACCAACGGGAGTGTGTTTGAGCCTCGACATAATGCCACGGTAGCCAGTGGTCAAGGTAACGAACCCGTGGCTGACGTGTCCTGAGTTCGAGCCTTGTACCGCTGAAAACCCAGCGGGTTTCAGGGCCCATTGGCCCCCGCTGCAGCGGGGGCTGATGTACATTAAAAATGTCGAGGCTCAAATGTCCTCCCGTTGGCTTAGTGTGGAAGTTAGAAGAATGGGGTGCTAGCTCAGATGAGGTTTTTGTCACTTGACCATGGTTGAAAATTACGAGGTTTGTCGCCAATAGCCCTAGCATTGCTTTGAAGTGCTATATAAATCATCAATCAATGGGCCATGAGAAGTATTGATTTTAATTATAAAATTTTCTTTTATGTGCTGAATTGACCATAATGCCCGAATTCATAAAATAGTATATGCAAATTTATAATTCATCAAATTAAAAATTTTTATGCATAGATTCCCTTTTGTAAAAATAAAATATCGAATGCCAGTTGGAGATATTAATAATTTTTTTGTGTATGGCAACCTTTAAAACATATTTTTTAAGCCAACAAACTTAATATGGTAAGAGTTAATTGAAAAAAAGGTTGTCACAATAAAATCGCTATAGAACCATAAAGTGCCAAATTTAATGTATTTATATGTGTTCTATATATTTTTTACTTTTATTGAGAGCATTTACAACCCGTGCACCACAAAGTATCATACGGGGGCTTACATAGATGTACGCGTGAAGCACACATCACAAAGAAGAGGATTACAACAAACATTCATGCCTTACCCGGGATACGAACCCAGACCCTACGACACCACAGTCAGCGTCACTAATCATTTTACCGGTTCTATTTAAACTCTTATTTTATATTAAGTCTTCATTCATTTCCCACAGTTGTTTAAATATAAGCTATAAATTGATGTGAATTGCCTTTTACTTTGTATTTAACGTCATTCTAAGATGCAGTGAAAAAAAAAAACAAGTGTGAATTTCGCTTCGTCAACCACTATTTTAGCGGTATCCGATTTGAATTTGAGTGCACCAAATTTGGATTTGAGATAACTTTCTAGCTTAGTGAATATTTTTGCTGCAACTTACATTATCTGCTAATTGTTATATTTTCTCTGTGAATTGCTATACTTCGCAAGATTATTAAAAGATTATTCATTAAAAAAATCATTTTTATTTGTGCAATTTATGTCTTTTTTTTTAATGTTTTTTTATGTTCCTGTTTGAGTGATTGGTTTTTCGAACACTGGAACAATTATTTTTGTTAAAGTATCATTAGATATCAAATTTCTTGAGGATCTGGATATAAAGTAAAAATATATATGCATGGAAATGTTTATAATTGAATACAAATTGATATTATATATATATATATATATATATATATATATATATATATAGCTTCTAACTTATTCAATTTTTTGAAGAATATCATTAAAAACCTTTTTTACTATATTTATTTTTACATTACTCTTAAACTTCTTATCTATTTTTTTACTACGACAGGACCGATAAGTGTTATAAATTTATAAGTTTTTCCCGTACGTGATATAATAGAATTATAATATATACTTTTAAAACTTTTTGTAAATCTTTGTGTTGCACGGAATAACTCCATCACACAACAGAATCAATTAATTCAGAATCAAAATTAAATGATAAGAACATTAATAAGTGAGGCTTATAATATTCTTCAGTAAGACTACGAAAAAAAAAATCATTATCTTTATACAATATTTTTATCCTTTCAGGTTCTATTCCTATTGGTTGCTAAAAGCGTTCAGGGTTTCTATCCAATTGATTATTACGACCTTTCTCGTCTCTCTGGACGAGCAGCAATAGATTCCGAAGAGTATTATTCGAAAGACGAAACTTCTCGACACGATGAACCATCTAATGAGGACTACGCCCCCGCAGAAAGTCGCCACTACGACGATTATTCTCCCGCATCTACCGACTTTTCCAGCGAATACGACCCCAAAGAGGGCATCCACACCCGCACATATTCCTCTCTCTTCCAAGATCCCCTAGAAAACGACGCCCTCTACTCGTCCGCGAAGGAGGACAAGCTCCACAAACGAGAAGAATTCTTCGGGGGGATGTCCAAGAAGTCCATGATCACTTTCCACAGCCCTCTAAAAATCAGCCCTCCCTCCTCAGACGATTTGATAGCCGGGGCTACAGACTTCAACAGACCACGATCCAGAAGATCCCGTCTATCCGAATATGATGCCTATTACCCAAAGCGCCAATATCACGAAAGCCCTAGGTCAGAGTATAGTTTAAAATCTGAGGTTCCTTCTAAAAGTTCTGATGACTATGAAGAATATCCACATACGTACCCGCGATACGTGAAGGAATCTGTAGGACCTTCAGAGGAACCCACCTATCCAACAGAATCCTACAAGACAACTCCTTACTACGAGCCCTACCCCAAGCCCTTATCTAAGCCATCGAAGAAAACCTACCCAAGGGAAGGATATCCAATAAAATCCACGTCACATTCAACGAGTTCGACCCACAGCGGGCGTAAATCGAAAGGGGTGTCTTCTAGAGCTGTTGGTCCTAGACCCTCCAGGCCTGAACGAGAATCATCCAAAAAATACGCACCGAAGTTATTCTCCGAAACGAAAGGCCGAGGAGTTTTCGACGATGACGATGATGAAGAGGATTTCGCCGGGAAACCATTAGTGTCTACATCGTGGAAAAAAGAAAAACGCCAACCTAAGGTTTTCTCTAAAGAAAACAAGCATTTCCTGTCCTCCACTGGATATGGTAAACCCGTGAGAGAACAGTTTCATGAACAGGTAGGGTAGTATTCAATTTAAAAATTATATTATGAACAAATTACGGAGTGCCTCTGAAATGACTTTTTGTTTTTCAGGAAAACCTTGGTTTGTATGTTTAGGTTAATTTTAGCATAAACTCATTTAACCTTTTTTTGGGGGGTTTAAACCAGTGCTTCTCAAACTTTAATATTTGTGACCCACAGTTTTCAATTATAATATTCATCGCGCCCGCCTTCTACAATAACTATGTATTGAATGTAATCAAAATGTACTTTGAGGCTAAGGCTACAATACGACTTGGATTATAAACACATTACAAATAATCAAGATAAGAATTAAATTTTGTATATGACAAGCCCTATATATAGCAAGGCACTTGTAATTATTAAAGTTGCTCTTTTAATGTATTGATAATTAATTATCAAAAACATTGCGCAGTACTGATACATTTATAAGTGTATTATATCAGTGTAAATGTGTATTTAATTCGTATTATATCAGAATGTATTTTAATTTGCTTCCTTTCAGTAAACTAAAACTTATTTTAAATATTTTATTTTCGACTTTTCAATAACTTTGCCCCCCCCCCCCCCATATAGAGTTATCACACCGCCCTAGGAGGCACTCCCCACAGTTTGAGAAACGCTGTTTTAACCAGTTTACTATCACCATTTGCGAACTTGTGGCGAGTGTTACTGAGTCGTGGGTTTGAATCCTGGTGTCACAGACGCATGGTATAGAGGGAGCTGATGCACGTCAAATGTGCCAAGTCACAAAGTCCTCTCGTTAACATGGTTTGAAAGTTTGGAGTGTGGGGTGTCATCCAAGGTGCATTGGTGTAATGGAGAATATTAGGGCCCCCTGCAAAGTCCGGTTTTAGGTCCCAAACCGTATCTTAAATAGGATTGCAAAACCTAACCTTTGGGGCTCCTAGAATGCTGGGCCCTCCGTGATGTGGGGGTGTTCGCTACACCATTGCTCAGGTGTAATCCGCGTCGTTTAACCTCGTCATTCGAAATTATAAGGTCCATCGCGAATAGCTCTTGCATTGTTTTAGAGTGAGACATTAGTAAAATTTAATTATTTCATACTATCTATCTAAACATATTATTCCTTACAAAAGTATATATGCAGTTGAACCTGTGTTTGTGCGGTAGATAGGGACCGCATAAAAATAAACGCAGAGAAAAAATATTCAAAAATTTCATAAATTCTTACATATAACAAACTAATTTGTGGAAAAACTACGGAATTTTTTTTTTATGCGATGGATAGGGACCGCATAAAAAAAGTTGTATTTATAAAATATGCCAATTATTTACGTAATTTATGTAAGAGTACTTCCATAAAAAAATAAATAATTAAATATTACACATGGAAACATCTTAAGAACATATAGTTTCTCATTGTATACACGGATAAGTTTTCAAAATGCACATGCATAATTAATTGCTACTCATTGTAATCCAAAGCCCAGTAATGAATAAGTTCAAAATCGCTTTCGTCACTTGAAGGTACAATTTCAATTGATTTATTTTTTGGCAACATAAAGTAAGAGATAGGTTTTTGCGACGAAAGTCGGGTGGTCACACAGTTGCTTGTACCAGCTGCACGATAACCAGATATACATGATTGAAGCCCTTTTTGGAATTTTGTACCCCTTTCTTAATTGGTATCTATTTTAAGAAAAGCTGAATCCCTGCATATATTTATCCGCTCTCAAAGAATCCGGTTCTTCTTGTCCATCTTCATAATCTATCAAATTATTGATAATGTCACTGTCATTGAAAGTTTGGTCTTCGATCAAGTACGGGCTGCTGAAGCATTGAGAGAAAGCAACTGAATGCGCATTGTCGGGGGATTGCGCATTGCGCATATATAGTGACTACATTTCACTGGCATAACGTACACCACCGCAGGACTCTAGAGGCCCAAGGCCTGACTAAAGCTAAATATGTATTTACCCAATTTATAAAATATTAAAGGCAGAATCTGACTTTCAGGGGCGATGGGGGTCCTAACATTCTCCATTACGCCACTGGTAAATAGATAGAAAACATAACAGTGGTGCCAAAGCCATTGAAATTCAAAAAAAATATCGCAGATAAAAAAATCACAAAAATAAAATCGCATAAAAAAAGGCCAGACACACACACAAAAAGGGGTTCTACTGTATTACCAATTTTAAGATTGATTACATTAGAATTGGGGGAGAGAAAATGATTTCAGTTTGAAAATGTGTTTCGAGTAGGAATTATTTCTGATGTTTATCCAAAAATAAAAATAGCTTTACACCAGTGCTTCTCAAACTTTCAATGTTTGCGACCCAATTTTCTCAATCATAATTTTCATCGCGCTCCCTTCATATAATAATGCATTAAATTCATTAATAATGTACATTGACACAAAAGTTACAATACAACCTTTATCATAAACCATATAAATTATCAAGATAAGTATTAAATTTTGTATATGACAAGCCCATGGGGTCACTATTATTAAACTTTAGTTCTTAACTTAGTGCAGATAAATAAATTATAGCAAATGTATTATGGAGTACTGATACATTTATAAGTGTCAATGTTTATTTTACTTTTTGTTATGTCAGAATGTATTTTGCTTTGTGTGTGTGTTTCCTTTCAATAAATAAATAATTTTTTAAAGAATCTTTTATTTTAGACTTTCGGATATGCTCGGGCCCCCTATGTAAGGTTATCACGCCCTCTAGGGGGCGCGCCCCACAGTTTGAAAAACACTGCCTTACACACATTCAATCTAGCATATCTTCGTTTATAGTCTTTGAATCTTAACAATTAAAAGGGAAAGAGTTTTAAGAAAACTCTGAATTTTTTTTTATCATGGATATTTTGCAGCTTACATCCAAATATAATTTTAACGTGCGATCCACATGAATATGGTAATTTAATAGAATGAATAATAAAAACTCATCTTTAAAATTATGATTTGTTAAATTTTTGAATACTTTCATCAAACTAGGATAACAAAGTACATAAAAAACTGCTTTTATTTCTTTAAATAAGGCTAAACGTTCTAACTCGCATCATAAGAAAATTATCATTTAAAAATAATTTTTTGTGAAAATAATACTTTGAAGTATGAAGCATAGAATTAAAATGGCGTCTAGTCATAAAATAGTACATATTCTTTTAAAGGAGTTTACGAATTTTTTTTTCAAAAAAGTTGAGGATCTCTGAAAGTAAAATCCAGAAAAATGACATTGTAATTCGTCGTTTTTTACATAGAAAGACAGGTGGTTGAATATAATTCTTTTCCTTCTCAATATGTCATATGTGTCTTCCCCTTCACTTTCTTCCAAAATCATTCATAAATGACGCAGATTGTGGTCTTTATAAGTTTCTTTCCATTTTGCCTAAGCTGTCAAAAAATGATTTTTTTGCAAACGAAACATTGAATCGAACTGGTACGAGCTACGCTATGTCGCAGGAAACGAGTTTTTGATGAAATGAATATAAAATGAAAACATCTCAATTAACCTTCGCATGTTTGCATCTCTCCATCATAAAAATGTATACGCGTGAGTAATCAAGTGGACTGAAAACCGAACGAAATTTATTTTTGTATAAATTTGAATCCACACGATCCCCCTCGCAGAATCATCACACATTCATGCTCCAGTAAATTCGGGTGGAAAATGCAAAGATACTTTTTTTAGAAAGCCGATTAAAGAAAACAGGCCGTTTTTCTTTTTAAAATTAAACAGAACTTTCACTTTTTACTTTTAATGGCAGTTATATATATTTTTTTTAATTAAAAAAAATATGGGAAAACACATTGTCTTCATGCAGAATAAAAATGCGTAAAAAAGTTTTACTACTTACTTAAAATAATGGAAATTTTTTTAAAAAGAATTATTACACTCAGAAGTTGAAAAAAAAACATATCTTTTTATGTAACATATTACTCTATTAAAACAGTACTAAATACTTCCGGCTTGTCATTTTGTCCGTCACAAATATCTTCTAACCACAAGTTATATACTTCGTGATTTCGAATCAAGTGAAACGACGAAATCGACGCATGAGTAAGTACCCCTCTGAATGTATTCAAGTTAATATGAGGACTTTGAACCTGACAGGTTTACCGTGTATCTACCTATGGAATCAGGATTCGGAACAGTTAGGTCGACTAAAGCATCACTGACCACGAGCTAGATACCATGGTTATTTGGCCCAGGCCAATAACAACAGTTCTAACTCAAAAGTAAAGTGGGGGTATCTTTTCCGATTTCCAAAACGAATAGTGTATGTTGCCATTCGTCAAAAAAAATGATGACAATAGCAGAAAAAGGCAGTTATTTGCTTTTGGGTAGAAAAATAGCAAAATTTAATTTTCATTAGAAAAGATTAATTGTTGATTTTAATACATATGAAAGATTTTGAGATCCTCTAACTAAGAAATAACGTAGCTCAAAGATATGCTGTATGGGTTTTGGTAATATGTAGACTCAATTGTGAAGGATATTTATTAGTTTCGAAGGTTCTCAAGGATTTTTGCTTGTGGATTCCAATATACGTTTATGTATTATATTTCCTATTTGTGCATTTATCTTCAATTTTAAGCATCAAAAAGAATAAATATTAAAAATATTAAAAAGGAAATAAATAAAAAAGGAAAAAAATTGTATAATAGAATATAATATTGTAAAATAGAATATAAAAATATATTTTAAAAAATTGAAGGAAAATAAATATTCTTTTGGAGGGAATTTAGCTGCACCATTTCTCACCCCAGAATCATCGTAACTGATTCTTTAGAAACTTTATTGTTCTTAACTGTGTATTTTCATAATGTTCAATATAGCACAAAAAATCACTATAACCATAAAGATTACTTAATATAGAATGGAACGATTATTTCTAATTGAATGATTTTCTAGATTAGTTGATACTTAAATTATGATTTCTTCCTACAGAATTATCTATAAACAGAAATTTTTCTTTTATTTAACTAAAAAGAGCTTTAAAAATGATAAAAAAATATTCTAATTGGGGAAATCTGGATTTTTTATATAGCATTAGTTTACCTATATAAGTAATATAATTTTATCGTTAATCTCAGTTCCTGCAATAGACTCCCGAAATACAATTTCTTAAAGAGGAAAGGAACCCTGAGAGAAGCATTGTATTTTTTCGCGTCCATACCGTCATGTGGTGGGCGCAAAAAACACCATTTAAAAAACTTGGGAATTTTTTTTAAAAAAAGCACTATGCTCGAAAAAATAATTCACATAAAAAGTTTTAATTCAAGAATTTCCTTCTGTAGCTGAGTTTTATCTTAAGATTTGTGTTTGAGTTTTTAAAACAGGTTGGTTGAGAACTGATTTTCTGTACAATGTGACGTACGCATAAATACCAACAAGTGTTTTTACGAAGTAGATTTTTCTATATTTTATTAAGTATTCATATTTATTTACTCCTGATTTATAATTTACCTTTAATTAGTCTTTGACATTTTATTTTACATCAAATTTTCCTTTTATTGTTTTAATTAATATTTGTATTCATTTCAGGGTACTACGGGGCCACACGCATACAAATTCGGATATAACACCGGCGATCCCGAAAACCCGATGGCTCGGTATGAAGAACGAGGTGCAGATGGAGTGGTGAAGGGTTCTTACAGTTACGTGGACCCTATGGGCAAGTTGCAGGTGGTGCACTATGAATCTCATCCTGAACACGGATTCAAAACCACATATGCTTAGATCTCAAGGCCTAAATACCTAAATTAGTATCAAGTCAGATCCATTGTTACTTCTTAAGGCTAGTCATTTTGAATTCGTAAGCGTAATGTTAATATAATATGGAAATTCCACTTTATAATTCTCTAACCTAGATTAGTAAGTCAATTAGAATGCAATAAAATATACCAGAAAGAGAGAGAGAGAAACTTAGTGATGATTCCAGTAGAATTACATTAACCCACTGATTTTAGAAAATATTTATAAATTTGCTTAAAAATCTGAAAACTCTCGAAAATGAATCATTAAAATGGAAATAAAATTATTTTCAGAAACCGCAACAAAGTATAATTCCAGAAAAATCTTTATTTTTTGCTCTTTCAGATACATTTTATTGCATTTAAATCATCGCACTAGTCTATGTTTGGGAGGAAAATAGAATTTATACAAGATTAGCAGTGCGTACGCGAATTCAAAATGGCTTCAGAATGAGAACCTTACGATAGATTCTTGGATCCGAAATACTGATCCTTTCATCTTTGATACATCAAGTGAAATTTCGGTGCATACTTCAATGTTTCACCAAGAAGTAATAGGACGTATTACTTGTTATTCACTTTTACAAAAACGTTTCAAAGAAAGTCTCTCAGAAAGTTTGAGAAGTGCAAGGATAAAAAAATCAACAAATTTCTTAAGAAGAATTTGTAAGACAAAAAAGGAAAAAAAAAAAATATGTTTTTCATCAGCCTCATGATTGTACATCTCATCATAAGTACCATTTGCTGTTGTTAGTAGAGAATGATGGAATTATTTCTGCATGTAATTCTGTAAAAAATATTTCTGTATATAGTAAAATAAGTTTATATTACTTTTTAAAAATAAAATTTGTGTAATAAAGTTGTCTTTAACAAGTTGAATGTGTTATTTTTTTTTAACTTAAAGATTAAATGATTAATTTTCTGAAGAAAAATAACGTAATAAGGTACTTAGACTCAAGTTTTACTAATACTGAAACCTCACATTTCTTTTTTAGGTAATTAGTTTATTCATGATATAATATAATATAATTCGCTCAATTTTCCTACAGTTAATAAATTTTCATAATTGTAGTTATAAAAAAATAAAACTTATTGGAAAAAATGTCAGTTAGGTTATTGTGTAATTTTCTAGTAATAAAGTCACTTTTATTGAAAGTAATAATCTAACAAGAGTCTACAGCAAATGTGTCAAACTCAAAGGCTAACTTGGGCCAAACAAACAAAATTTAACTTAAAGCGAGCCGCAAAAAACCCCAATATTCATAGAAACGTAATTTTATTTCGAATAATACATTATTATAGACATAAATAAAAGAACAAGAAAAATTTAATATTTACGCCCTGACACCGAAATCTCTTCAATTCTCTTTCTTATTTCGGGAGAAATTTTGATATTTTATTATATATTATTGTTTGCCGATATACTGACCGGTCCGCAAAAATGTTTGTTGTGTGCTGCGAGTTTGACACGCCTGGTCTACTGTATGAGTAACACGCATTTAACATAAATTTTACATACCGCACATTTTCGAATGTAAGGCAGTGCTTCTCAAACTTTCAATATTCTCGACCCAATATTCAATCATCATTTTCGTTGCGCCCCCTCCATCCAATAATAATGTATTGAATTCAATAATACTATAATTTGACACTAAAGCTAAAATATTACTTAACCCTCTTATATGCCACCAACGTATATAAACGTCTCGCTCTGCCAAAACATTAATTTTCTGGACATATATATACGTCTTTCCGAAGTACGATCTTTCTTGCACTGCTATTCATAAAATTATTCCGCAGGCTTTGGAATGCAATAAAAGGGCCTTGATAGTATTTGCAAAGGATTCACTCATTTCTGAGGATTTGCTTATTTATTCCTTTTCTCATCCCTCCCCTCAAAAAAAACATTAAAGCAAGCGAGCCTACATAGAAAACGGTGGCACTGGGGAGCGAATAGCTTAATTTAGGGAAGGAATTAATTATAAACCGTACAAATTATCAAGATAAGTGTTAATGCAAGCCCATGCGGTCACTATAGTTATCAATCTTGTTCTTAACTTAATACTGTTGAAATAATAATGAAATACATAGCAAAGTACTAGGATGCATTTATAAGTGTATTATATCAGTGCAAATGTGAATTTTTTAATTTATTATACTAGAAAGTATTTTGTTGGTTTACTTTCAGTAAATTTATAATTTTTTAAATTATCTTTTGTTTTCGACTTTTCAATATGCTCACGCCCCCCTCATAAAGTTATCATGACCCCCAAGGGGGGGGCACGCCCCACAGTTTGAGAAACGCTGATGTAAGGCAATCCTTGTATAAACACCGAGAATACATTTAAAAAAAATACCAAAAATCCCGCAGATTTTAAACATGTCACCATGAGGCCGAAAATATCACCAAGTGGGTAAAAGCAGACAGTATTTTCCATTCGACTTGTGGAGAGTAAAGTAAAACGCTAGAAACCAAAGAGAGAACTATTTAAAGCTAGCAATTTTTTTTCTATTCGTTTGTTACCTTGTACACTAGGAAAATCATTTGTTTTCATTTAAGGCTACACGGTACCCTTTTTCAAAAAAATTTTTTGGAGACAGTTACAGTTAAAACAATTGATGTTTTATATTTAGATTATATATTACTAAGCTGTGATTCTGTAAGTAAAAAGTCAGTTTGACCAGCCATTATTTTACAATTTAAAAAAATTTAGGAATTTTCGACGTTTTTTCACAAACTTTTATAAAATACTTAATTTTTAAAATTTTTTAGTCATTTAAAGTTGCTTATGTTTCTTAGGTTATTACAAACAAAAGTTAGTATGGATTTGAAAATCTCTTTCCTTGTTGATTTTTAATAATTATTTTTTCTAGAAAAACCTGGAAAAAACACGAAAATTTTTAAAATATCAAATTTAGCATTTTTTAGAAAAATAACTAGAGATCTCAGCCCTAAATACATTCTAACTTTTATAGAAAATACGCGTTTGGGAGTACATACAAAAAAATTCAAGGCTCTATCTTGAACAGGAAAAAAGCCTTAGGGATTAGAAAACACTTATACCTTCAAAATTGAAAGTCTGAGAAAAACGTATTTAAAGTTTGTAAGGTCATAAAACTAAAACACTTATAATGCCCGTAAAACTCTAATTTTTTAATATGTTATTTTCCAACGTATGTTCTACATTAAAACACTATTTTTATTAAATGTGACTGAAAATTATATTTTTAATTCAAAAAATATTTTTGCATAATATTGATAGCATTTGTTAAGACGTCAATTTATTCAGCTTTATCTTAACCTAATATTTTCACAAATGTTTTGAAACACGAAGCATTTATGTACAAAATAATAATGATACTAACTTAAGCTAAAAATAGTCAGATTTGCTCATAAAATTTAATTTTTTTCATTTTTAAATTGGGGCAGTTTAGGTAGTTTTAGCTCTTGTCGTACAACTTTAAAATACTAAAATATAACACTACAATATGTTTAGTATAATGTAGTTTGGTACATCAAGGAAATATTCAGTTATATCTGCAGCATTTGAATTCAGAATACTTGTATTCTTAATTCTAATTTCATAATCAGCTGAGGTAAGCATCTCAATGATATGTGTGGGCCCCCAAAAAAATAAATAAATAAATAAATTAAAAAAAAAATGAAATTTTTAGGGTACTGTGTAGCCTTAATAAATTCGTTCGTTCTGCATTTGGTTATTTTCTGTGCCATTTTTTTTCTTCTGAAAAATTAAGAGAAAGAGAAATTTGTGTGTATGGTATTGTTACGAATGTTGTGTAATTAATGCAAATAATTTATAGCTGAATGTTTAATACATTAATATTACTTTCTTTTGTATTTATTTTACGATAAAAATTTTAATATTTGCAAGCAACGCTACACCTTTACATTATAATGGCGTTTGAATCAATCAAAACTTCACTAAATATTAGTGATACAAGTTGGCATCCTTTTTGGTGATCAAAGGAGGATAAAGATTTGGTGGTAAAGATCAGCCTTTTTTCGCCAATCATAGTCATGAAAATATAGCTCTAATAAATACTCTGAATTATTATATTTATGTGAACTTTAGGTATTGATCTTTACTTTTATTCTAGAAATAGTAAGAAAAAAAATAGCAAGTCACATAAAAAAGTCATCGAACTTGGCAAATTCGTTGAGTTTTGTTATTTTAAGCGCTTTTTCTTATTTTCATTTTAAAAAAAAACCCCGTTAAGTGCTTTAAGTACCACTTTATATTTGGTCTCTCAAATACTACAATAATAAGGCTTTTGAACTGACATTCATTTGTTTTGGTATATCGAACGCGTTGATGTGATTTGAAACAAAATAGCTTGTTCGCGAATCGGTCAGACTCATACGTCACGTGCGCGTTCAAACGTGTCTTCACCTCGCGCAAGTCATATTGTAATACAAATATTTCTTTTGCATTGTGGCCATTACTTTAGGTAGTATTGTAGGCATTTTGCGTATTTTATTAAAAAAAATAATGCACTCACGAACACCTTAACCAATCGGGTCTGTAATCTCTTTACGTAAATCGAGGGGATTCCTCAGTTGTTCGATTCCAATTGAGATCACGACACACAGGTCCAAAAGTATGTAACATATACATAAGAACAAGTATAGGTCATAATCCAGACATTGAAAGGTATTGTCAGAGCTAAGTTAGTGCTAGACCTGTTGGCCTCTGTACTTTGGTTCTTGGCATACTGGCGCCATAATCACACTCATACAAAAACCCCAAGTCTTGGATATGCTGATACACTTCAGGACGCTGCTACTGGAGGGTCCAGCGATGATTTAACTAGTGAAAGCGAGAAGGAAGCCTAATCGAAGACATTTCTTACAAATAGTTTAACATTGTTATTTCACCCTGTTTTCTCAATTTAATTTTCAGATTCAAAAGATTTTTTTGAAAAAAAAACATCCTTTTTCTTATTTCGACTGAGCACCAGTGTTAAAAAAATACATAACATGAATTTGCCGATGAGCGAAAAAAGCCGATCTTTACCCACCTTCTTTACCGAATTAGCGACCCCTTTGGCGGATTTGTGACTTGGCTATCATATGCATGCTTCTGGAAATTACTGGAGAAATATATTAAGGCTGTTTTCGCCATATGTACGACAGTGTGGACTTAACGCGGAGCCCATTTTCAAGCAGAAAAAATGCCTCAATTTTATTGTAATATTGTAACATTTTATGTGACATTGTAACTCATGGATTTGTTTGCAATATAGTGTTTTTAGAATTTCAAAATATTTCATAAATAATCAGTTTTTCTTCTTAACATCTAAAGGGATAGCTCATTTAGCATTACGATATAGGAGAAAAAATGCGAAATACATTTTATAACAGAAGAAATATGTCAACTCGGATAAAAATGAGTAGTATGATAAAATAAGTGATTCTCTACAGGATAGTGAAGCCAAAATGTAATATTAACGTTGGTGTGCTTTTTTATATCTGAAAAAAATATTCCGAATAGGGGTCCTATTCTTTAACATTAGCCGAAAACAGCCTTCATATCAAGATCTATGACATAAGCGTATCTTTAGAGAAAGATGAGTGCAGCCTATAAATAGGAGTCGTTCGCTGAAACTGAGTCAGTATTACTGGAGCTGTTGAAGACTTTAGTTGCTACGATCGAGTGATAAGTTGTTTGCAAATAAACATTAAGTACTTGTATTTTTAGACGTTGATTGTTGTGTCTGAACGCTGTAGCCGGTGTGAAGACCTTCTAGAATTTATTTTGTGAATTTAGCTGCTATATCCTGTTCTTTACGGATTGTTTATCTACAATAAATTTCATCACTCTTACGGAACTGTTTTGCACTTTAAGTCAGATAGCATAAAATCCCCAAACTCCGGTTGTGACGGGGTTTTTCCTACTAATCCTCTTGGGAAATCTTTAGGGCCAGAATTCAGTTATTTCACGGCCAACCCTCTCAAGAAAAAACCTTGATATTCAGATTAGTTGTAGATATATAGTGGTGGTTTAGTAAGAAGAAGGAGAAGGAGGAAAAAGAAGCTGTGATGCTGAACGCCGTGAGCTTTTGGTAAGGACTTAGACTTAGACGCGTAATTATAGAACGGGCTTTGGCTATTCAAATAAAGTAAGGAAGATTGAGATTTATAGGATAACTTTATTTAGAGTTAAGCGGTTATAATTCCAAGCGCTTATTCACATAAGATTTAGGGTTACGATACATCACTCCTGATTTCCTTCTTACAGTAAGACTGTCTTTGTTCATTACAATTGATAATAATAAATTGATTTTATTATGGCTAGTTTCGGACATCAATCATTACCTCCCACAAATCTAGGTCATGTAGATGAAGAGATGGTTTCCCCAACCAGGGGGTTATACTACGGTATACTTAATAGTATTTTCAAACTACAACTAATTGCATAATTGAAAAATTATAACAGTATGGCAATTTATTGTAAAAGAAGGAACAAGCTTGCGAGTGAGGAAAAACACACCTTAAATTAGGGGAGATGCCAAAAAAAAATAACGAATAAAAAAAATGGCAGCATGTTGGTTAAATGAAAAATTCGTCGCATGATGATATGCATTTAGACTGTCCAATAAATGAATGTAAATTTTACGAACTATTCCAAAACTCTGATTCTGACTCAGACTTTGAAGGATTTATTGGACTTTTTTCTCTTTTGCATTCAAAATGCCCCAAAAGCTAAAAGATTAAAATAGCTTGAGCGCGACTAACGGAAAATGTAAGAAAATATCGTTTTTCTTACAAACAACAGATCTGTATTTGTATGCAAGCCAATCTCCTCACCTTTCTAAAAATTTCTAAAAATGTTGGGCTTTTATTCGTGGAAGTATTCGGTGTATAAATTTATTAGTTTAAATTAAATTTATGTTTTATATACATGTTTTAAGTAGATAATAGATAAATTATTTTGATAATGTTTAACAAAAAATACTCTGAGATTAAAAAATTTTTTTTTTATTCTCTCATGACAATTATTTATCGTACAGTTGTATAATTTGAGCGGTAACGTTGATACAAAAATTTCAGTCAAATTAGAAATAAAATCAAATAATTTATATAAGTTACATTCATTTTAATGTGTATAAAACTAAAAAGTATTCAACAACACTAGTGTGACGCACACAAGGGTCCGGACTTCCCTCCCCCCCATAAATCTTGATTTTTTTTATTGGTTATAATACATAAAATTTAATTGTTTGTAATTAATAATTTATTTTATTAATGAATGCTAATTATTTATTCAATAATTTATTGTTTACTGTTTTTTGTTCCCAACAATTGACAAAATCAAAAACATGTGCTTGGCAACACATTGGAGTATAGTAGGGAATGGTGAACTTTCGACCCCTCTCCCCCTTGAAAATTCTGCGTGCATCACTGAACAACACAGAATTATTTTTATTGATTCTCATAATTTCACAACACACACAATCGTAACAATCTTATTTTATCGCAAGTTTTATATCTTGGTTTTTAATTAAAGCTTCACTAGGAACAATATACTTTATAGTTTCCTGTGAGAGAAAAATTGGTGTGGCGTGGAAGTTTTCAGAGTGGGATGTCAGTTCAGAAGTTGTCTTCACCACTTGACCGATGGTCAAAATTACAAGGTCCATTGCGTGAGGGAATTAATGAGTGAATATTTAAATCACACTGAAAAGCAACACGAGGGCTATTGGCGACGAACCTCGAAATTTTGAATATCGGTAGAGAGACGAGGACGACACCTGAGCTGGCACCTCCACTCTCCTAATTTCCACACCATACCAACGGAAGGACGATTGAGCCTCGACATGTTTAACGTGCATCGGCCGCTTCTGCACGGAGGGTCTTCAGTGGTATTAGACTCGAACTCATGACATGCTTGCCACGAGTCCATTACCTTGACCACACTGTTTAAGTTTTAAGTCCTTAAGCTGTCACGGTGTGGAAGTTGGAAGCAGCTTAGGTGTCGTTCTCGTCACTTTACCATGGTTCAAAATTACAAGGTCCGTCGCCAAAGCCCTTGTGTAGCTGAATAGTGCGACGTTAATATTCACTCACTCACTCAAACTGTGGGGAGCGCCCCCCTAAGGGGGAGCGATAATTCTGCCAAGGGGTTGCGAGCCTGTCGAAAATGAAAGATTTACAAAAATTATTACTTCACGGAAAGGAATCAAAACAAAATATATTCTGAGAGATAGTAAAAAATATACGTTTACAATGATATACTTACAAATGTGTCAGTGTTACGCAATATATTTTATCATTAATTCATCAATACTAAGTTAAGAACAAGTTTAATCATTACCCCATGGGCTTGTCAATTACAAAATTATATGCAGAATTTAATACTTATCTTGATAATTAGTACAGTTCATAATTAAAGACGTATTTTAACTTTAGCGTCAAAATACATTATTACTGAATTCAATACAGATCTATGGAC
>BMAV01012589.1:0-12034 GCA_019973955.1 Trichonephila inaurata madagascariensis
TGATGAATATTTTGGGGGGGAAGTGGAAGAAAAAAAAAATTTTTTCCATGACTTTTGGGTTTGGGATTGGAAGATTTATTTTTTTTCCCGAAAAAGTATTTATTTTAAAAAGGTAAATGCCTTTTTTTTTGTTTTTAAAGCCAAAAAACGATTTGCTTCTTATTTTAAGTGAACAATGTATAGAACAAATTTTAAGTTGAATACTTTGGGGTTTTTATAAGTACCGAACAGCATTCGGTTTGGAAAAAAGCTTTTTTTTTTCGCCCTGTTGTTTATTGTTGTGTTGGAACGTCATTACTATGCTGTAATAGAGTTATGTTTTTTTTTTTTGCAATTTCTTTTCAGTTTAATTTATTTGTTCTCATTTCAACGTTTTTAAAAAATTTTAAACTTTGAACTGGGGCTTGTTTCTTTTTCTTCTCCTTGCCAAACTATTAAATGAAATATCTATATATATATTCTTTACTGAAAAATTAACAACATTTTAATTTCTTTGTGAGTAAATGAGATTTAAAAATAATAGGAGATTTTCAAGGAGCTTTATTATTATTATTATTCTTTTTCTTACGAGTTTCAGCCCAGTCCACAAAAAGACCCGCCTTGGGGAAATCAGTTAAAAACCCAAACGTCCTCCGTTGATGGGGTGTGGTAGTTGGAAAGGGGGGGTCCAGCTCAGGTGTCATCCACGTCACTTGACCATTTTTCAAAATTACGTGGTCCGTCCCCAAAAAAGCCCTCGTGTAGCTGAATAGTGCGATTTAATATTCATTTACTCATTTTTTTCTTAGGTGTCTGAAAAAGCAAGTCTTCAAGGGGTTTTGGGATTTTTAATAACCTATTATCGAAATCGATGATGTACTAACAGATGATTTTTCAGATGTGCCCCCGAAAATTTTCTGCTGAATTTTCGTTAGATTCTTAGGATAACGACAAAGACTGAACTCAAGGGCAATAGTTCATGTTCAGAAAAAGCAGCATTTCTTCCCCCGGATAAGTTCCTTAAAAAAATTCAATTGAAACCCACTAAAATGCAAAGTGTAATGAATTTTTGTGTATGAATGAAAAAAAAAAAACTGTTTTTTAAAAATTTTTAGTGTAAAAATATAGAGCGCCCTCTGCGCTCAGGTGCCGCCCCGAACCATTCAGTGTAACATAAGACTCCAAAAGTAAAGGGGTTAACGAGGGGTTGATCAACAAAAATAAATAAATTACAGTCCCCTACAACTGGTAAGACTCTTTTTGGTCTTACTTTGAGTTAGTTTTCCTGTATTTTGAGTATCATCTTGTGTGAACCAACCAAAATATCAAATTAATTTTAATGTAAAACCTGCTTTTTTGTAAAAAAAATAAAATTTTAAAAATTGGGGTTTTATGGTAAAATATTAGGTTTTTTGGGTTTTTTAGCATTTTAAAAAGTTAAAACCCGTTAAAAAGCCACGTGGTCTTTTCGTATCATGGGAAAAAATTTTGACCTGGTTTTTGGGAAAGGCGTTATTTAAAGTACCAATTTAATTAATTAGCTCTAACGAATTAAATTTCCCAAAGTTGAGTATTTTATTTATGTATATCGTTTAATTTTTAATTTAGTGATTAAAAAATTATTACACGAAAAAATTTGCAGTAAATTATAATGCGTTAGATAAAGGGTTAATCTACATCTTTTTATTATAAAACATTACAAAGTTTTTGGAAGTTTGTGACGGATCAATCCACGATCCTTCAACTAATCCTCTTGGAAAATCTTTGGGCTATCAATTCGCGTTATTCACAACCAACCCTTCGGAAGAAGAAAATCGGGATATTCAAATTAACTTACTATATATGACGAAATTTTCCAGCTTGAATAGAGAGTATGAGAGGATAAATTCTCGAATCAGGTCAGATTTCTACTGAAGGTATCATATTGTGATTAAGAGCTCATTAGGAGGAAGTTTTAAAGTGTCGATTGTTCACTGAGATTAAATTGATATTAGATTAAATCGGATGATAGGTTAGATCCTTTATAAAGTAAGGATCAAGTTTGATAGTTTCCCAATCGTTCATGTTTTATCGCCGTTGTTCCACTTTCGCGGTTAGTATCGAGACATTCTCTTACTATTATTGTGTCTTCATTGTGTGATAAATAGATTGTTTGGATCATGGCAGTCCCTACCTCTCACATACCTAGGTGCCCAAGAGAGAGTTGGCAACCTCTAGCAAGATTTTTGTTTTTCTAAGACCTTTATATCAGCGATTAATTTAAAAAATATTTGGTTTACTCTTAAATCTATCTTCTATATTTACAATAGCAGTGTCAATTAGTAAGAAAAAAAATATTAAGCAATTTTATACACCGGAGTATGTCTAAATTCATCTTCTGCTATTTTCTTTTAGATTGCAATCTTATCCTTTTTCAAGAAAATGCTCTGAAATATTCAAATTTCGTGCTAGCATTTTGCTTCCTCTAAAAATGTGTTAAATTTGTTCTTATAACTTTTTAAATTCAATTTTAATTTTATTGACATAATGAAAAGCAGAGTCTCTCGAATACAATAGGTTTTGTTTGAAATAGTTTTATGGAAGTGTTACTTTTGAGGAGAATTGCAAGGCATACTAAAATAAACTTAAAATAAATATCATTTCTTGAATTGAACCTAGACATCTAGACTCGGGTGAGTGAGTGAATATTAACGTCGCACTGTTTAGCTACACGAGGGCTTTTGGTGACGGACCACGTAATTTTGGTCAAGTGATGTGGACGACACCTGAGCTGGCACCCCCCTCTCCTAACTACCACGCCAACGGGAGGACGTTTCAGCTCTAGACAGATTTAACGTGCATCGCTGCCATACACGGCGGGTCTTTAGTGGTACTAGGCTCGAACTCATGACATGCCTTCCATGATCCGATGCCTTGACCACTGGGCTACCGCAGCCCTCATCTAGACTCGGATACTGCTGTATTATCATTATTTATACCAATGAAGTAATCCAATTTAAGTGGGAAATTTCGAGGTTCACCGATTGAGGTAAAAAACAAAATCTATAAACACTCGCATCATTAAGAATTAATTTGACATATACAAGAATAATGTTAACGAGAAAATGTACCTTTCATCATACTGACAATAACTAAAAAATTTTAAGTTTTCATGTGCAAGAGTACATTATTTTAATTCTTTTGATCTGTTGGAGCCCCCTCAATAGCAGGGTCCCGGTGCATAGCATCAAGGCCATCTAGAAAGGACCAGGCCGTGACAGCGTTTTGATGACGTCACGAAAGGAGGGAAAGCTTTTCTACGCGCATTCGCTCTGTGAGGAATATAAAGCTTTGAACATTTATTTCTTTTCATGCCATAGGCTAAAATTTCCGCATTTATATTGATTATTTTTTTAATTCTCACTGAGAATATTTTCTGATGAAAGTTATGCATTAATACGCTAGAATGATGCATAATATTTTCCCGGAAAAAGGGACAAAATCACTCATGAAAGGCTCCTAACAGTATAAGAAAAATCTAAGAAAAAACTGGCTCAATGTAAAATAATTTCAATCAGATAAAAATAAAAAAAAAATTTACTTGCAAAGAAAATTTGAAAAGTAGAGCATTAGAGG
Organism: Trichonephila inaurata madagascariensis; assembly: GCA_019973955.1. Classification (NCBI taxonomy): domain Eukaryota; kingdom Metazoa; phylum Arthropoda; class Arachnida; order Araneae; family Nephilidae; genus Trichonephila; species Trichonephila inaurata. Next base: position 3,595 of record BMAV01012589.1, read on the forward strand.
CATATTAATAAAAATCATGTGAATTTAGAAACATTTTGCTGGAGTTCCTTTTTCCTGTGAAATGACATTTTTTATGCTCATAGAATCAATGAATCATAACAAAGAAAAATTATAAAAATGCATGCAAAAATATATACAAATATAGAAATGACAAACAGTTTTGGAACACCATAGTAATATTATATAGTAAAAATATATATAGATTCTAGATTATACGTTAAAATATTCAATTTTCATTCATTCAATATTCAAAGATTTTAAAATAATTTCAATCCAATAAAATAAAAACATTTACTAGTAAAGAAAATATGAAAAGTAAAGTATTTGAGGCATATTATTATAAAAAATACATGCAAAATATATACAAATATAGAAATGACAAACAGTTCTAGATACCACAGTAATTATATAGTAAAATAGATTCTAGATTATACAGAACAAAAATATTCAATCAAAATAATTTCCATTCATTCAATGACTCAAAAATATAAAATAATTTCAATCAATAAAATAAAAAGAGAAAAATTTACTTGTAAAGAAAATAGGAAAAGAAGAAATACAAAGTATTTGAGGCACATATTATTACATAAAAATGCATACTGGCAGTTTAGACACCATAATAATTACGGCAATAGGATGTTAAAATATATATATACATTAGTAAATACACTTACCTATAAATAATCAGAAAAATTTTTTCATGGAATATATCATTAATGAGGCAACGTACTGATTAGTTTCAAATTTTGAATAATTTGCATTTGTGATGATATTATTTAAGCTAATGGCTTCACACATTATTTTATGCATATGCATTAAAAATTCAATATTATGCTATGGTAAAAGTATATCTAAAAATCAGACTAAAAAGTTTTGAAATTAAAAATAACATTTTGCATACTTTGAATGCTAAAAATCTTTATAGAAAATAATTCAAACGAATAACGTAAATAAATAAATAATTTTTCTTCAAATAATAGTTATATGAACAATTACACATGTTCCCCATAAAATGTATGTAGTATAAAAATTACAAGGATATACATGCACAATGAGAATAAAATACGGAGTGTCAATTTGAATATTTAAATAAATAAAAACAGAAAAATATAAAAAGCAAACACTCATTTTAATTGGCCTTAAATTTCTTCATTTTTCGGTTATCCTTCACGGTTAAAATTTCTTCACTGCTTTGCTTTTTTTGAATAATTATTTAAGCATATGTTCCCCAAATGTAACGAAGAATACTTTTTTTTTCAAATACAGAAAATGCAGAGGTCATTACAATTTACACAAGGTGTGAATGAAACGAATGCACACAGAACGACACACAACTCATTGTAATTCCAGATACGCTTCTGTTAGCCGCTTTGTAAAGCAAGATAATTGGCAATCAACTTTAGAAATTTTGATTCGGAATGTTTTTCGATATTAACAAATTAAAAGGCCGATATTGCGTTGAAAGGACTTTTCATAGCAATATCTGTGGGCATTTAAACCTCCTCTATCAGGAATATAAATATTTTGTCCCTTCGATATTTTCGAGTCAAATTAATCTGCTTATCTAAAACAAATGTATACTTTACAATCCAGACATTCGAATTTTTATATTAATACTTTTACAATATATATATATCCCGCTATATACATTAAAAACTTGATACTCTTCTATTGAAATGTCTGGTTTTATTTCTAATGTTTAATATTTCGTTGAAATCTGTAATATCTACTTTAACATGAAATATATCTCACCTGAATTATTTGAAATTAAATTTTTAGTGAGATAGTACCATATTTATCTGAGTGCAAAGTTAACACACTTTTGTGCGCAATTTTTTCAGCACCAAAATTTTCCCTGCACGACGCGATATTTTTGCTCCAGACATTTGTCTGTATTGCCCAAATCACTGGCTTCTAAACAAATTATCAGTTTGGAACTTCAGTTAAAACATATTTGAAGTGCTCCTCCCGTCGAATGCTTTATTAGTTCTGGGATGAGGTATTTACCGTATGCCCACTCAAAGCAAAATGTTTCCTCCTTAAGGTATCCGACTACGTTCCGGAACTGTGATTTTTAAAAAGCACATAAATGGATAATTTTCATGATATTTAGTGTAACTAGATTAGAATACATGTATAAAAATTGTTTTAAGGACATTTTGTAAAAATTATTTAGAAATATACGTATTTTTGGCAAAAATTAACTTAGAATAATCTTTTTTTCAAAATATTTGTCCTTTTGTGAATAATGCTTCTATTGCCAATAATATTTTTGCCCATATATAGCTCAGACCTCTCTACAGAGGCTCAACTAGAATTTTTGAAAAATTCACATATTTTCAGGATTACCACCAATTGAAAAATTATCGGCGTTTTTTTTTCTAAAATTATTCCTCTCTGTTGTCGTAAAATATTACGATGGCACTTCTAAAGTTACTTATATTTCAAAATTCTAGTTGACCTCTGTGCAGAGGGGCGAGGCTATATACGGAAGCAAAATATTATTATAATAAGCATTTTCTAAAAGGACAACATTTTGAGAAAAACGTTCTAAGCCAGTACTGCCAGTAAATAATTTTGCCAAAACTGTCGCTTAAAACAATTTTATACATGTATTCAAATCTAAGTGAGACTAAATATCATGAAATATCCCATTATACTACTTTACAAAATCACGGTTCCGAACGTAGTCGAATATACTTTCTTTCTTCTCGTTTTATTTTTGTGTTTTAAATTTTTCCAGCAGTCCAGCCACTGAACAGGGTGCGAAAAAAAGTGAATCTATCATTTATCCATTGATGAAAAAGGAACACTGTTTTTCAATTTAAGATTTTGACCCATAGTTGGAGTTTTAATATTCATTATTTGCCAGAAATCTAAAATATGTTTGATGAATATTGCAGTGTCCCTAAACATTTCTGGGTAACCTAATTTATCTTTTAATATATTAAGTGCAGTCACACATTTATTGCTTTCTTCAAAAATTTTAAAACTAATTTAACATTTTGTTTCTCAAAATTTGTTGGTTTTAAAGCTTTTAAACATAATTTAGAATAATTTAACAATAATGTTCATTTCTTCGTTATAAATTTTTAAATAATGATGAAAAAGATGCTTTCGGATTTGAGAAAATTCAGAAAAGGATCAGGATACATTAAAGAAAAAATCAGCATCTTTCTGGTTGTAGCAATTACAAATATAGATTTGATAAGATGTACTGAATCAAAAAATAAGATGTAATTTTTTGCATTATTAGCTGGATTCTGAGTAGCCAACACTCTTTATGGTACCATTACACAATTTAGAAAAACAATTTCTATTTACTCTGTTATTATCACTTACAGATACAAGCAGCTGCGAGCCTACCTTTTCCATTAGTGACAAAATTTCTAAAGTCATAGGAGTAAAGTCTTCAGCATTCATGTTCTTTACAGGATTCAATGATACTATTTCTTTATTTTTACTCAATAAAAATTATAGAAAACATTGAATCGTAGTACTATAACTTCTCCTTTCTCAGTAAATCCAATTATTTTATTACATTTTATATGCAATCGCTGATTTGATGAAAATTTCATCAATTTGTATTACCTGTTTCTCATGGTCTTTCAGTTCTTTTACACCTACCTCGTAGATAATTTTCATTAGCCAGAGTTGACAAACCTGGAGTAACATTTAATCCAGATACGGCTCTCTGTAATTGTCTCACTTGGAAGGAATTATATTCCCCTTATCTCTTACATAGAAATAACATGTGGTAGATTTAATGTACATGCAGAAAGAAAAACCATTAAATTACTATACTTACGGCTACATGTTTATTCAAATTTAACCAATTTCGACGCCAAAGTAAAATTTTGCCGCCAGAAATTTTTCAGCATTACAGTTTTCCATATACTTTTCCCCATGATTAGAATAGCCATAACATGATGAGGAACAGGAATTAATGTATGGAAGGTGCAGCTTCAAAGACATTTACTGTATTAAGTATTTAACAATTCGCTGAAATATGTTAACCTAGGAAGATTATAGAATTTTTCCAACAGAAGGTATATTTAATTCGATTATTATTATTAAATAAAACAATAGAGATCTGGTTATTTATTTTCAGGGATTTTTAAAATGGAAGGACAATTTTCGCAATTCATAAAAGAAATGTTATGCGAATTTTCACAATCATGTTTTTGAGAACATTATTTTAGATAAGAAATCAGATATGGGATTTTCTCGCATTAGCAGTTTTCTTTTAATGTTCAAAACTGGTATTTGCCTAGATAACGCTTAATGAAATTATTAAACAGTTGTTCGTCTAATTGTTTCATTTTTCCTTTCGTTGAATTGTCACCAGGCGTTCTTTAATTTTTCATTCCAAGTAGGATGGACAACCAGGGAAAATTACGGGATATGCATTCTCTGATAATTTTGGATACACTCTGGGTATTTCTACAACAATGCAGTCTTGTCTGCTTAATTTTATCTTTTCTCACAATGAAAGATTCAGGGAAATGTTTATAATGCACACTACACTATTGTTAGTATTTTTAAAACTCCTAGAATTTTCCTTTTCCAAGTTTGTAACAACTGTTCATCTTTTGGGAAACGAAACACAGAAACGTACGGCTGCCCCGGTTTATTAGAGGAACAATTTGGTACACAACAGTAACGAGGCATTATTATGAAATGTGTACAGCTTTAGGTTAAGTTATTAATAATATTTTTCAGTTAATTAAGATTTGACAGAATAAACAAAACACTAATTTTACATTTAAGCACTAATTTCTCTTATAAAACAAAATATCTTTTTTACAAATAATCAAGGATGTTGGCATATATGCGTCAGTTTATTATATCGTGTTCTCAAGACTCAAAAGAATAAAAATTCAATGATAAGAATAATACAAATATCGTACCTTTTTCTTTTTTGCTTAATAAAGAAATCCTGATTAATCCTTTTTGCAGAAAATCCAGTCAATTTATCCTGAGTAATGAATATAATTACACGTGGGATAACCTATCAACTTTGTCAGCATACAAGATGGAAGAGGGAATGTAATCGTTTCTCCCGCCAAATTCTTCCTTCCTTTCATGACGTGACCGGTTTCAGGTCAGTCCAGTGTCAGGGCTTACTCTCTTCTAGATAACTTTGATAGCATCCGCCGCCTTCCCAAATGTCCTTATACGTAGGATGTATTTAGAATGCTGCACACATAAATAAATACTCAAAAAATTAAACTTTTTTCTTGGGGATAAAGGCCTTTCATTGATTGATTAATTGATTATTTATCAACTTCGTGTTCAGTAGTAATATACATGATTACAGGTGACTCATCTCTTAAATTTGAAACTAGGTCAAGTGCCGAGGACGAGGGGAAAACAAAATTTGAAGAATTAATAAACAATTTTAGCAGTAATTTACTCATTTTTAAACTATAGGCATTTTCTTATAATTATCTGAAATTTTTTTCTAAGTCTTTTTGTTTAATTTTTAATGTGTACGATACTTACTTTATAAGTTGCAAAATATTTTATTTAAAGGTTAATTAACATACACTACATTAAGAAAGTTCCTTTCAAATTGTGATACCCCTCCTGCCCTGTGGTATCATCTCTTCATCCATGCGACCTAGATTTGTAGGAATAAATGATTGACCACTCGAACTCTCCATGATAAATCTAATTTATTCGTCTCAATATATATTAATCAATGCAACACAAGTCTTACTAGATAATCAAATCAGGAATGATACGACGTAATTATTAATACTAAATTAAAATAGCGCCTGAAATCCTACTCACTATCTTTATGATAAATTAACTTCCAAATCTTTATCTATAGTAGATTCCTTAACACAAGCTAGGGTCCGTTCTATAATTAAACTTTTATAATCAATCTCTTACCGATATCACACGGCGATCAGCATCCAATCTTTATGTCTTCCTCTTGAATTTCTTTCTTTTAATATTAATCTTCTATGTATATTATTATCCGACTTGATCCAGCTTCTATTCAACCTTCCGGCTTCTAGCCGACTTCTATATGGCTCCTATATATCTAAAGATAAATGTGTGTATAATGCGTAGATACTGGTATGGTATGTGGGTGTTGTTCAGGAAAGTAATACTGGAGTCCAAGCTTGTCTTTTTCTGGATTTAATGGTAACACAATAAACTTGAATAAAACAAAAACTTAATAATTTTACAAAAATTAAATCCTTAATTTAAATATTAGACTGAAAATATTCTTGTAAACAACGGCACTCCAGAAAGCCAAAGCCAAGATCAAGATTTTAAATAGAAAATGTCCGAGATAAAAACAACAGCGACCAAAAACGCGCTGAAGCCAGGTTTCCAATTTATCTAGGATCAGCTACATATCGTTTTCGTCGGGATACACCCCACGGGGGTCTGAGCGCAGTGACCGATACGCTCCGCCCACGCAGGGGATGATGTTCAAGATTTTCACACAGGCAGGATCTACTACATATCGTTTTCGTCGAGAACACCCAACGTGGGTCTGAGCGCAGTGACCGATACGCTCCGCCCACGCAGGGGACGATAATTTACAACATCCTGCCCCCGGATGAACCAAAGGGGGTTCATAACATTTCCATGTACTCAAGCAATTAAATTTTAAAATCAAGCATTTCTTGGCTTCTAGCAAAGTTAAATTTTAAAAATATTATACAAATTAAATAATTAAATATTCTAACAATTTTCAATGCACTATTAAAAAATAACACTTAAATAACAAAATATCCTGAAATTTAAGAAAAGGAAAAAAAAAGATTTCACTATACAAATTTTAAACATTGTCAAGCTTATACATTATAAATTTTCTAACTTATTAATAAGTCACTAATCAAGCTACTTATTAATGCTTGAAGTAAGCAAGAATTAAATGAGCAACACATTATTAATAATAAATCAACTCCAAACTTCAGAAATTTTCGTATAACAATATACATTAAGAAAATATAAAATAGTTCAATACACAATTTTCAAGAATCATTCTAGCTAAAGCAACATTTAAGAGTAAAATACTAAACTGCGTTTGTGAATCTAAACAAATACTTCAAATAAAATTATTTACATTGATAAGCATTCAAAATATCATTACAAAAATTACGTTATTCAGGAAGGAGTATATGAAAACCTTGATATTTACAATGACAACAAATATTAATTATCAGCCCTGGATTTCTAGATTATGCAACAATTGTACAGGACGTTTAATTATGTAGTAATTGGTCTTGATCTGCATGGTACAACACTTCCACATTTGTTGAAGCACCAATTCAGAACCGCGTCGAGCAATAAAACAACGAAGAGCAAGAAGAAATATATCAGTAGTCATAATACCGACCAGCTCTAGATGAATACTTTTTGTTACGGCACAAGTGATTAACAGTATGTACTGTTTGGCATCGCTGTCTTTGACGTCCCGCAAAATCAATCCCAAAACAAAAGGGAGGTCCCCTCACGCGGACGTCTGGAACAAAAATTGACTTCCCGGATTAGAATTAAATCTCTTACAAAATGCACTTTTTTTAGAAAGACTTTATAGCTGACGAGCTTTTTAAAATCCAGTTTTTACTCTCACCGCTCCCCATTACTATTCTCGATATCCTTGAAAATTTTTCTTAAAAAAGCTTTACTAATCTAGCCGAGATTACAACACCCATTAATTCTAGCCTAGGAGGAGTTGTCTTTTTAATAGGGGCTACTCGAGATTCAGAAATAACATTTCTAGTATTAAAATTGCTTGGTTAAGTATCTGAAAATACATGTAACTTTAAATCATTTTTATTAACTAAATTTGTGAGGGAATAGTAGAATCGCGGAATCTCTCTCTTTAAATTTTGCAATTGTTCTATAAATTTCAAAATAACATCAATATGAATGAGATTTAAATTTTCTCCGGAAATGAGACATTCATTTAAACTTAAATTATTTCCTTGTTTACTACTCGCATCATAAACTACTCCCGTTTTTGTACTGGAAGAATTTTCCTTGAAAACTTCACGATGGGGCATTACATATCCAGCAAAACAATTTTTAGTACATCTTTTTTAAAAATTGCTTTAACTGTTCTTTTTATAACCGAAAATTATACCTTTCAAATAATAACTCATCCCGATTAAATCTTTTTCTAAAAAGGGAAAGAATCTTTTTTCAGCAACTCAAAGATACTTAAATTTCTTCTACTTTTTTACCGCTTTTTTGATTGATTCAGGAAAGAACGAATGCAGAATCAAGACGCGGATAATAACATTTCCCACGTGTTGCTTTAATGTGTGCTGTTGCATATGCGTGAGCTGTTTACATTTTTTTTGCGAAAATTTTTCTTAACAATTTTTGTTATTATTTATTTTTGCATTATCCTAGTTTAATAATAACGTAGGAAGTAATTTTAAAAAATTGTTTTTTGTGTAATTTTGTT
>BMAV01012590.1:0-30031 GCA_019973955.1 Trichonephila inaurata madagascariensis
TATTCTAATTTAAATTTTTCCCAAAAAATATTAGCTCTTAATTTGACAACATATGTCCTTAAAACAATTGTATACATGTATTCTAATCTAAGTGGCACTAAATAACATGAAAATTATCCATTTATATGCTTTTGCAAAACCACGGTTCCGAACGTAGTCGGATACCTTAAGCATATCATATTTATGAGTTTTGAGAATCTGTGCATATGTATTTCTTTTCTGGATGCTTTGGTGAGAAAATTTACTGCCATTTAATATCAATGTCACTGAATGTGGCTCAAAATTAAGAAGACTTCTATATATATTTATCTCACTTGGCTTAATTTTTACGTACGAAGAATGTTATTATGAATAAACGTATCTGCTTACGTGTTTTTATTCGTTTTGATCCATATTTTTAGGATTTTAGTGATGATTTTCGCTAAAAAAGAATTAAAATAAGCAAAAAACACTTACTTGTGAAATATTTTATAATGAAATATTTGCTAATTGTGCAATAACGTTGTTTTAAACATACGTAAGAAACTGAAATTACTTTGGCACATGTTTGGTTGCATTATATTTTCATCAACATTGCGAATTGACATTTGAAAACTTAAAGTCTTCTTTATTTTGAAACTGTATCATATAAGATCTTTTAGATCAAATTTAATTTATTTTACTTACCTTTATAAGAGTAAGATATTTAGCTTAAGATGGAGATCTATAAACGTTATATCTATTATTTTACAAACATAGCAGGTAAGATCTCAAGATCAAGTTTCATCGCAACAGTTTTCTATAGATTCTACTTGAAATTTATAACTTCCTTTTAAGATCTGAATATTGTGTAACAATGCAGTGTGGCCTCGGGCTTTAAGAGATTAAACATGTATTTCATATATTTCAATCAAGTTTACATATTTTTCTGTTGAAATTCAATATTCTTCATTAGATTAATGCATTGTTAAAAGTTTAAAAGAACTTGAAGGCGTCCCGTGTCCCTTAGCAAAATCTATAGATTGAATGTTTTACATGAAATAGTTGTGAGAAACAATAAAAAAAATACGTAAATACACATTTATTTTGAATATAACTGTCACTTGGGAAACCACTATATGGAAATAGCCATTTTGTACTGATAAAATATAATTCTAACGAATCACATAAAAAGCGCAGATTTTTTCCCCCCAGATGAAAACCCTCATAATTGTCACCCAATTAGTACCCGGTGAAACAGAGCCGAAACAAAAAAAAAACACCAAAAAAAAAAATCCGCGCCAAAATACAAAAAGATAAAAAAAAAAAGCCCAAAAACATTTTTTGGGGAAACTGGTGGCAGAGGGAAATGTGAACAAACCAACACATTTTTTTCAAACTAGCAAAAAAGCGAAATCGTTACTGTTTTTTTCCCTGCGATACTCTATGCCAGGTTTATGGCAAAAAAGAAATATACAGAAAGGATTCAGGGGGAGGTAGGAAAGTGGGGGGGGCAAAAGGGAAATCCAAAAAGTGCAGCATATAAACCGGCAAATCGTATGGTTTGACCGGGAAAAAAATCAAGGGCAAAGGAAAGGAAGTGTTTTGGGAATCCCCGGGTGGATTTTTCGCCTAAAAGGGAATTTAAAGCAGTGCCGGGAAATGGGTTTAAAAATGAAAATTTTTCTGTGCGTTCTGGAAAAAAGTGTTTTTTTTTTAAGGATAAATTTAAAATATGGTTTTTTTTTTCGGGCTTTTTTTAATCACTTTTAAATTTTTGCTTACATATATATTAAGAAATATTAGACCACAAGACAGGGAATTATATACTTTCCCTTTTTATATTGTAAAAAAACCGCAAGGTAGGGGAAACACGAATAATTTCAAAACATTTGGGAAACAATTTAAAGATATGGAAAATATAAATCAAAAAAAATTTTCTAATGTTTTTATAGAAAATAATGTAATATCATGACCCCAGCTTTCAAAAAAAATATCATTAAAATATATATATATATATATATATTTATAAAAAAACGTAGAAGTATAGAACCACAGGCAAAGCAGGAAGAAATTGGAATTCACCAGATAAAACAAATGTGATAAAAAAAGTCTTTGCCCAAACTTGACGTATTATGATTTCAAAAACTGTCGGTGAAAAGGGTTAGCAATGCTTTTCGGGTCCTACCTTCCCCCTTTGCAAAACTTTCTACATAATAGGGGGGAACCACCTGTGAAAAGTTGCCCAATACCACGTGGGAAAAAACCCGATAATATATTTTTAAAAAGAAACTAAGAAAATAGAACAATAATGAATGTCACAAGGGGGAGGGAAAAAAAAATAAATAAATAAATAAAAAAAAAAAAATTAAAAAAAAAAAAAATTACGTGTAAAATAATTTTTAAATCGAAAACAACCTTCCATAAAAATAAAATATATAATATATTCATATATATTTCATATATAAATTCAAATATATATATATATATATATATATATATATATATATATATTCATATATAAACATATATATATATATATAATTCATATATATATATATATATATTCATATATAAATTCATATATATTATATACAAAAACCCCCACGTTGATGTATTGTTAAAATTTGGGAAGTTCACTGATGCTTTTTAAAAAATAAAACATATTTAACCCCTTATTTACCATTGTCCCTTTTTTTGACACTTGTTTGTTTATTTATTTAAACATAAATAGCGGAACGTTTTTTAGTTTTGATTGTAGACTTAGATGTTGTACAGAGAAAGAGAGAGAGAGAGACTATATATACTATAAAAGTTATAAAATAAATAAAAAGACAACTTTTTCAATAAGTAGCTTATTGTTGGCAATAGATTAATTAGTGCATTTTTTTAGTTTGGCACTTGGCAGCATTGTCAGCTTGCTTGTAGAAGCTATGCAACAATTGCGAGTAATATTTTATGTGGATGTGTTTGTTATGAATATACAGATGTCCATGTAACATTCAGTTGATTCTAGAATTCTTGAGGTAAGTACAAGATCAAATTATTTTATGCTTCCCAACAATGGGACAATGACATATTACAATGTATTTCCTGTATTAGTATATGAATAGAGTAAGTCAAAGAGATATGGAGGAATGGAATTCAAGTTCAAAGGAACAAGGCCAAAGAAATTGTGGTGGCTATTGTTCACCCGCTTGATCAATATTTGTGTGGTAAACATATTGCGTGCTTACCAAATTGATAATCCAGATGAGAAGCTCTCGCTATTGGATTTTCAATGGAGAATAGTGACTTTATACCCCTCAAAGAAAACAGGATCAACGTCGCAAGACCGAGGACCTCAAGGAAACAAACTGATGGGTGGACGGGTTAGCACAGATGTGCAACTTGATTCAGGTAATTACTTCTTCGTGCCAATTAAAATACATAAGAGATGTGAGTACTGTAAGAAAAAAATGATGAAAGTGCGTGATAGATGTAATGTTGTTTTATTTCATTCCACACACCATACAAACACAACAATGTCCCAAACTCAATTTATTTTGTCTCCCATGGTGTTTATTACAGTTTCTTGCATTACCAATACTATTGCGGATTTTGAAAGCGTATTTGGCCAATGTTCCAAAAAAAAAAAAAAAAAAAAAAGAACGGTCTGCATTTTTTATACCAATGCACATAGAAATTTGAAAATACTTTTTCCTTTCCTATTTCATTCATGTTATCATATAAATGCTTTCTTTAAAAAAAAAATTACAGAATAGAGTTTGGGCATAAAATGAGTTAAGGCAACAAAATAATATTAAAAATAAATAATTTACTTTTAGGAAATTTTTTAAAACCCCCATTGTGTGAAGTCGCCAAATGCCATGATATGCAGCCAATAATATAGAACAGTTCCCACTCGTGTTTAGAACTCCTTTGGATTTGGCAACGTTAAAAAACGAGTTTTGCGGAAATCAACCCCCAAGATGTTATAGATGAATATAAATCCAATTTTTGTGCTATTAGATATACGTACTTAAGATTTGGAAATCTTGTCTCTTTTTTTACGGGGATGTTTATCGTTTTTAAAATTTAACTCATTTTTATATCAAGAGGTGTCTATAAGAAATATTTTGTATGCAATCGAAAGCTTAATGCCAACACTTCAATTTCAATAACTTGAAAAGTACATATATAATCTTATATTATTATGAAATATCGAGTGAACCAGGTGTGTAACTGCTAGTATTCCTTATAAAGTTACATTTAAAGTATCCGACTGCCCTAAAATTGGGAGTTTTGCCAAACATTAAAAAAATTCTTTTTTATGATTTTATTTTGTAGGCTTATTAGCTTTATAAAAATACCAAGTTTATCATTTTACATGCACTAGAACAAAAACTACAAGTGTTTTAGTAAAAGCAGATGTCACTGCTTTAAGCAAGATGTCATACTTTAAAACGCATTTTACTCGAAATGTGTTTTTTTGGAAAATGCTCAAATGGGGACAGCAATTTCCCAAAAAGTTTTGAAAATAATTAACTGAAATATTTTGTGCATATTCTGTATAATAGTAGAATAATAGAAGCTTCCGATTTAACAATCACTGTTTTATGACAAAATTTAAAGTCTCTTATGTGAATATAATCAATGCTTTTTTAAGCAATTTCATTTAATATTAAAAATAAAGTGCTCTAGTTTTTGAAAAAATTAAAATATCTCTTATCCTGAAGGTCATTTCAAAAATGAATAGCATAGCAACACATCAGGATTGTAAAATTGAAAATTTGTTCATAAATTTTCTCTACAGAATGGATCCCATTTGCGTAATTTTTACCAATTTTTTCCTGTTTTAGTAATAGTAATTTATTTTTTCTTCCTAATTTTAGCATATTATCGTAAAATGTGCTAAATAAATCTAAAACCCATAAAAAATCTCCATATCTCAATTTTTTAAAAAAAGTTACTGCAAGTAGTCAGTTACCTTAAATCGTTGGAGAAGTATAGAAACTTGAAGAAATCTTAGCCTTAAAACGAATTTATATTATATATTTTTGAATATCTTATATGAATTGAAAAAAAATGGAACTATTTACATACAAAAATGCAAAAACGTTATTTAGCTGTAAAAGATTAGTTTTTAGCTATTTTATTTGTAAATAGTTTCTTAAATTATTATCGAAAGTTAGACCTCATCAGTTAATTTTTCAATTCCTACTATTAGCTCACATTCTCTATATATTTATTTATCTTAGTGGGATTTTCAATCGTTAATATAATACATTTTAATGCGCTGAATTGAGCTGAAATTTTATATACACGATTATTTTGGATGACAATACAATACTTTAATTATAATTAATAAAAATTAATTGTTTAAAACTAATTATTCAAAGAAATATAAATAAAGCCACGTTGGCATCATTTTTGGTGACATAGCGACTATTTTGGCGACGTGTCAAAAATTGAAAAAAAAAAATTTCTCATATTTTAAAACACTCTCTTGAGCTGAAATTTTCTAAGCGCTATTGTTTGGGGTAAAAATACGATTATTTTATCATAATTAATTAAAACTAATTGACTGAAACTAATTATTTAAAGAATTACAGATACAGCATAATTGGTTTCAATTTTAGCGACTAGGGTCAACATTTTAAAAGTTTTTTTTCTCACGATTTCCAGCATTCAGTCGAACACACGACTATATTAGATGACAATACGATACTTTAATGATAATAAAAATTGAGCCGCTTAATGTTGTGATTCTGTCATATGTATATACATATTTATATTAATTGTGTAACTATTTAATAAAAAGTACCTAAAATAAAAATTTTCTTTGTTGATCTAAGTAGGAATTGGCTTATTTTTTTTATATTACTTGTTTAATTAACATCACATTTTGTAGCAGATTCAAGTTTTTTGGTGAAGGATCTCGCATTTTCAAACTACAGTCATATTTTTGCATGTAAGTTGAAAAGAATTTATAAATGTATATAGGATTAAAAACAGTCAAATGACTTGCTGAATAAATTGAATCATTTATTTTATGAATTATCCTTAAAACTATTATCATTAAACTTGTTTTTAAGCAAATTGCTTTAAAACATGAGTATATTCTTCAGAAAACTAGAAAGAGTCTTGAAAGTGTTAAGTACCTACAACATCTTTTTGAAGTATTAATTATCTGTCTTAAAAGTTTTAACCATTCATATTAAATTTAATTTTCATTTCATAAATTACACCTTTGAATAATCCTTAAGTAAAATTCATTATGAAAGCGTGCCAGAGTAATGAAGCGAACATTAAGGTTCGGTCTATGCTTCTGCAGATTAATTTATCATTGAAATAATGCATTCTAGTTTTGTGAGAAAAAATATAAATAAATTTAAATTCATTAAATGTTTTCCTTCCACAAAGTTTTCTTAGTTGAGTAAATTGAATTTAGTCATAAACTTTGAGTTTTTTTTTTTACTTCTTAAAAAATCCATTTAACGAGTATGGTAATGAATTATATCAATTTTATGTATTTATATATATATTTCTACCTAATAAATATAAACTTGTAATAAATGTATATGATTAATATTATTTTCTACTGCTATATATCGAGTGATTATATTAATCTTCATTTTAAGACGGCTTGGTACCCCCAAAATGACCGACCTATCGTTTTTTTTTTAAATTTTTATTTATTCTTATTTTTTGCATTATTATCTTTCGATTGATATATCATTTGTGCAAGTCAGAAAGTTAGAAGTTGAATGAAACTTCATTTGAAAGCAAATTAAGCAATTCTGCCACGCCCCCTTTTTAGAAAAAAATGCTAAATAAAAGTGTCATGATAAAAAAAATCTATTTTATAAAAAGAAATAATAACTATAAAAAAAGTATGTGTAATATATAAAGCAGAGTATTTTCGAGGCAATACAATAATGTAAATTTTCTTCTTTGTGAAATGTGTGCATGTAAAATTTTTGAATTAAGGCATTTTATATTAATAATTTCATAATTTCAGTTATTATTCTGATATCTTTTTCATACAAGTATAATACTCCAATATATGTGAAGAAAAAAACTAAACTTTCTGTCGTGGGAGAAAAAAAAATATTTTTTAACATTTTTCTTGAATTTTCTTGTGAAATTAATACCTTCTTAAATTTGATCATTTATAAAGATGTATGGGGGTTGAAAAAATACGAAAATGCAATTATTTTCAAGAAAAATACATAACTAATATGTTAAAGTGGTATTTGAAGTTTATTTAATCTTATTGCAATTTTTTTCTTCAGAATTATAATTTTTAAGTGTTTTTCCTCAGTTTGTGTTTTTCGAAACATTAGTGCATTCAAAATGCTACTCCTTCCACAACTATTTACCAATCACTTCCATTTTTTTGCTCTGTGTTGCATACAAAGCATGTAACAAAATTAGGGATTCATTTTTCTGCAAACTGAATACTTTTTTTAAAAAAAAATTAAAATGTAAGAGATATTAGCTTTTCCGTTGATTTTTAGCATGCATATCAACATTTTTTTTTTCTCAGAAATGAATTAAGTTATTTTAAAATCGATTCCTAAAGTTGTTTATAACATCCATATAAGAATATTACAAAAAAAATTCAAGCCAAAAAAATTAATAATTACGAAAGGAGTAGGAATTTAAAATTTTTTCCAAATTTTCTTCAAAAAATTGACATTTTTAAAATTGTGTGAATAATATGTGAAAAATTTCATCTCGTATCATTTCCTTGAATAGAAACACTGTATAAATTGTTAAAATATTATTTTTAAATACATAAAGAAAGAAAGTAGCTCAAATGGTACCAAGTCACCTTAAAAAAATCTCAATTGCAAATAGCGGTATAATTTTCTTATATAACTTATATTTGCATTATGTTTTAAGAATAAAATATTCCCATATAAAATTAAATACAAAATATAAGATGGTTTTAAATTTTAGTACCTAATTTAAAATTGTAGTTGCAACAAAATTATTAATTTCGTTGATTTAGAGATAGACTACTTGACTTTGAAAAGGCCTCACTAAAAGGTAGAGGGAAGAACCTGAGAAAATTTGACAGAGATAAACAAAACACTGATCACTAAGTGATGTTTATTTTTAAATAATGCTAGTGACAAAGGGGAGGGGGGTGAACAGTATGAATTCTGAAATTTAATAGGGTCATTGTGGATATCAATGCACGAAGCAATACGTTTAGATGACATCACGAGATAAAAATAATTAAAGCATTAATAAAAATAACGTATAATAAAATATTTTTTGAGTAGAAGGTTCTATTACGAAGATTTATTTTGCTTTATAATTCTTTGAAAATAGCTTCCAGATTAGTTTAACTGAAAAATACATAAGGTATACGAATACGTTCTTCTTTTAGAAGACATCACTTGAAAAAAAAAAAAACTAATACCATTTCTAACTTCAGTTTGTATGTAAATATGCAATGCTAATGTAATATTTGCAATTAATTAGTGAAACTTAAAAAAATTTATAAATTTTTAAGGAATTTTGAAGAAATTTTATTAATATACAAAAGCTTCTACATAAAAATCCATTGACCCAATTTGTAAACTTTTAGTATCAAAATAATTATTATGTACGTAACTAGAGCCCGAAGTAAAATATTTCGGTTACAAATGTAAATAAAAATCCCAAAGCTAGTTTAGCATCCATTAGAAGAAATTGGTCATATTTTACGACACCGTTACACAAATACGAGACCATAATTTAAGGACTATTCTTATTATAATCATTATTTTACAACCCACCCCAGAAAATATTATGGGAAAAAAGGGTATCAAATTTCAAAGATATTTATCGACTATATTTTAGAATAAAATAAAAATATAGAGTAAAAAATTAATTAAAAAATATTTGCTTCTACGAGGAAATTCTATGGAGAAAATAGTCTTTGATCCAGCAAACTACTTTATAAGATTTTGTGAAACCTTTTACATCAAAATAACTTTGGTTTTGGAATTTCTATTTGTATTATCTAAGATTTAATTAAACATATATATATTTTCCTTAAATTATTTTTTTTCCTCTCCAGTCCAATATACAAATAGTTTATATGAGAAATTATACCCCGCCTTTCATGGTTATCACTCAATGCCACCTATCGTGGTTCGGGGTGTTACTGCATATAAATGAATTACGAAGAACAGTAGAAGTGCAAAATACGGTAAAGGGTAGACATTATCTAACACAACCCATTGTTGATGACACAGCTAGTAACTAGATTCTTATAATATTTTGCTTATTTGTTCTTAAAAAGAGATGTTAAAAATCTTTTCTCCAACATAAATAATTTTAAAATTTTGTTTTATTTTTATTTCGTACCACGTTGTGCTCATTGCGAAACTAAGTTGCAGAAATTTATCTACAAGTAATTTCTAAATATGTATATCTACTTAAATCAGCAAACATTGAGCAAATAAAGCAATTTTTCAATTCCTACAATTAATTCACTCTCTCTCTCTCTCTCTCTCTCTCTCTCTCTCTATATATATATATATATATATATTGATCTTATTTTCAATCGTTAATAAGATATTTTTTATTCAACCACTCAAGTTAAAAAATATTTTTTTAAACTCGTAGTGGATGGCACTTGATGTTAATATATTTTTTTCAAACATGAATTAATTAAATTAATTTAATTACTTTATTATAGTTTAAGAAATATATTTCAGTTCATATTATTCTTCTACATGACAACACCATCGGATAAAACATATTTTGTGAAATTTGCGTTTAAAATTTAACTTAGCCTGAATAATAATATGCTAGTTAGACGCCAGCATTACTTTTACATTGGTTTTAAGATAAAGTCTTAAATATTATATTCAACTTTTATTTTAAAAAATGTAATAACAAATATAATGTGGTTAAAAAGTTTTTAGTGTTTGTCTTAAAAGTGTTTTGCCACTTTATATTGTGATTATGTCATAAATACAGGTATATGCATATGTATATTAATTGTAATTATTTAATAAAAAGTAACTAAAATAAAATTTTCTTCGTTGACCTAAGTAGAAATTGACTTTAAAAAAATTATATTACTTGTTTCCTTCAAAGTTACCTAATAAGTACCAATATTTGACAACGGCTTATAATGATGTGTGATTAGCTTATACTCCTATAAGTTGGTAATTCCTCAACATTTTGTTGTTTACACTAGTGTGCACCATAGGTTGTGTAGTTTATCTTTTCCTGTTGAGTTTCTTTTCGGAATGGGCAATGCGTATAGCCGAAAGACCTATTTCCATCTCATACAGTTAGCACATGGCGAGGCGGACAGGTGTCATCCTCATCACCTGACTACGGTTCAAAATTACAAAGCCCTTCACATAAGTAGTCCTCTCGTTGATTTAGGGGGCTGTGGCTCCCAGCGTTTTCAACCCGTGGACCCTTTTTTATATTCAAAACTTACCCACGTACCCATTTTGAAAGTCAAATCTTTTCCAAAGACTCTCAAGTGAAAAGGCGTATTATAAATGCATAATATAAAAAAAATTACAATTTAAAAAAAAATATTGAAATTATAACTTTTGTTAAAAATAAAGTAAAATAACTTGAATAAACTTCATGACATGCTATGAATGTATTTGTCTCCGTTTCGATGGTTGTGAATAGCAACCGCAAATCCCCACGAACAATAGTTTTTAGTTGGTTTCTTGTTTTGTGAGATAAGAGGTATTTTACAGCACAGAATCTCCATTCTACTAAATTGGAAGACGGGAAAGTAGTCAACACAACTTCTGTAAAATAACTTATAATACAAGTTATAAAATTGGGATCTGTTTTTGAAACAGAATTTGTGCTATCCTTGTTCAAACATTGGCTTAAGTCATTAGTGGATATTTCAATAAGATGCTCCTATATTAGTAAGAATTCATCTGTGTTTGGGATCTGAGTTAGTCCACACGCAAAAGGGTTCAAGACCCAGTCGGGAATATCCAAGTGAATTATTTTTATTCATTTAAGTTTCCATAAAAATAAAAATTGATGAAAGTTTTTTTTGTGTGTGTTTTTGTTTCATATTAAACTTTGCGCAGAACCCCTGACATTGTTCAGGGAACCCCAAATCCGTTTTAAAATTCTACGGACCCCCTGAATAGTATCGGAGACCCCTGGGGGTTCTTAGGGACCACTTTGAGAACCACTGTTTTAGAGGGTATCGTTAAAAAAACTTCTCACTTGCACATCTCTTATTAAAAATAGTTTTTGACTTCAGAATATGTATTAGGTTCCCCAAAGTTGCTTTTGCAATGTGCCTTTGCAGGGAAAATCCCACGAAATATAATTTAATTTTCATGATTCACAGGAAGTAGTGCTAGATATCAACTCGTAAAATTTAGATCTCGAAATTTTTCTTTCAAAGGAGAGTAACTAAATTATCTCGGCTAAATATTTGAGCAAGTACTTGGTGCTTACTTCAATATTATTTACCATTTTCCTTCTCGAAGCACCTTTCAAAGTAAATCGATTTCTTTATCATGCAAAATGCACCTGATTTCGCACATTTTAAATATCTTAAATCAAAAATTATAGGTAGAGAGTATAGGAGAGTACTCGAGTCATGTATTTTGAGTGATTTCGGTTCGAGACGGGAACTTTTGGTGTGATTTTCCTTGAAAAAAATTTCGTTTTCCGGGATAATTTTTTATTCATATTACTTGAGTCCGGAAGTTTATTTATGCGTTGGAAGGAGAAAAAAATGGAGAGAAAAGACTGCTGTACTTCCCTGACGAGAAATAAAAAGTTGGGATTGATATTAGACTAAATATGTTTATATCGATCTGATATTTGGTATTTTATATAAAATTATTAATTTTTATAAGTTCTTATAATTATCAAAAATATTTGAATTTCTATATTGTTGCATATATGATAGCAAACGCACAAAAATTTGAAAAAAAAGTATAAAATATGTATGTTTTGCTAATGTAAATTAAAAAAGTACTAGATTTTTGTTTTTAAATTATAAATTTTAAATTTTCGTTATTTTTTGTATAATTTACAAAAAAACAAAACTTTTAATTTTTTACATACATATAAATACTTGGCATCAAATATATTACTTCTGTAATAACACTTGAATCAAAAGAAATGCTTTTATAGGATGTAATATTTTTGACAATATAAAAAGAAAAAAATATTCATCAAGAAAAGTAAAATAACGTATATTTCCATGAGATATAAATGAATACCATGATTTGGAAGTATACCTCAAAGACATCTCGAAGTTAAAGTGAGTTTCCTGTACATGTTGCCTCTCACCTGTCCTCATAAAAGCTATATATAGATCAACTCTTAAATTATTAGTTTAGTTAATAATTGTATCTCTTTTATGCAGCATTGCACACTTCTGAAATTTAACTTCATTTTTTCTTTGTCTCTTAGAGTATTTGCCCATTCATCTAACACATATTTTAGTGTTTCGTGTGTGTTGGTTTTGAAATTTATTTTCTTATATTCTGGTTCGGTAGTATACTGCACAAGTTTATGCTGCTTTATTATAAAGCAAAAATACTAAATATTTCACAACTTTCCTTTAATTTATATCTAATTGAGTAATATACCATACGATTTTTACAAAAATAGCATTTTTCATGCAAATTATACTGCCCAAGTTGACGTCATATTAATGTATTCATTAGTTTTTAAAATTTTTTATTCAATTTTTGACGGATTATATTCGCGCTCTTTCTTTACAACAGTTTTGGGTAGATAGTCGCCCAACCGGTATAATGGTTAGCTACGCTGACTGCGGTGCCCTAGGGACTGGGTTCGAATCCAGGAGAAGATATGGATGTTCGTAAATATATAGTGCCTTCGCGGCAAGGGGGACTCTAAATAGCCGTCGAGTCGTAAGATTTCTCTCGTGGTTGGTGGAAGGGGAAGAAAGGTGGGAGGCCCCTGGCCACCCTCAGAGTTTTCTGCCTCTAAATTGGGGTTGAACCGAGCAAAATCGTACTGTCACCTGAATGGAGCTTAAAGCTAACGACAGGCGTAATAACTCTAGCCCTAAGCCGCTATGAATTTCGCGGGCCCCTATCTGACTACGTCAGGCAGATGGAATTAGTTACAACAACACTTCTTCAATTATTGTATGAGTTTAAAACAGACTTCAGTAGAGAGAACTAGATTTTATGCTAATTTGAGTGCTATTTAAACTCTAGCAATGTGAGTATCAGATTTAGTCTCTGTCTCTCTCATTACACTGTTATTAAAGTGAGATTAACGAAGTTACTTTCGGAAGTCTTGGTGGAAGGGATAAGTTTTAGACTAGAGTATAGTTGAGACCGAGGAGAGATTTAAAGAGTGCTCTTCCATCGGATCACACTCATTTAAGTGTTCAATTGTTTGCATACCAGCTTAAGATATTTAATTAATCTGATTGTTCCCTCAGTTTATAATCTTGAGTGATAGTAAATTGATAGGACCAAATAAAGTTGATTATTTTTATAACAATGTCTGTTTTTTTCGGAGACCCAAACTACACACGTGACCTTAGGGTCAATACAAATTGTATTCTGATTGTATAATATACTGTACAAATGTGCCTCCTACGTGGGTATTATACCGGAAAACTTCGTAAACGTACTAAAGTAGGCATCAATTTAAAAAAAAAAAAAAAAGTGAATTCTGAGTGTGTAATGTACTATGTAAATTTGCATTCTATCTGAGTATTATCCTGGAAAAGTACATAAGGTTATTAAGATATGCATTCGTTTTTGGAAATTTTCATTTAATTGAATCCTTATTATATAATTGTATAATATACTACACAAATGTGCAATTTATATGCGTATTTTTCTGCACAAGCATTCCTAATCGCTTTAGTAAAAATGAATTGTTTTAAAACATTCATTTAATTGAATACTGCACAAAAATGTGCATGCTGCTTGGGTATTATAATGCAAAAAAAACGAGCTAATAATAAAATATGCAACTATTTTTAAAACATGTATTTTAATTGAACAAAGTGCTAAGCAAACCTGCATTAATCGTGTATATTATGCTTCAAAATGACGCGTAAGTATTAAAGTATGCATCGTTATTTTAATACGTTTATTTGACTAAACTATGTGTAATACTCTACAGAAAAAGTTTCTTACAAAGCGAAACTAATAAAATATACTAAAATTTATATCATTTTTAAAATTTTATTATATGGAATTTTGATTGTGTAAAGTACCTCGTATATGGATATTAATATGAAGAATTATGAATAAATACTAAAATATGCATTATTTTTTAAAACTTTAAATGAATTTTTATTGTGTAACATATATTGCACAAGAATAACAATAAAACGTACATTCCAACTGTACTATATACTTCAAGCTATAAGCATTAGTAAGGTATGTAATACACTATGTTATTCAAAAATATAAATCGAAATGGTCTTTATATCTTAAAATCCCCTGTATCTTCTTATCACAACTACTTGTTTTAAGGTTTCGAATACTCAGACGATTATGCTATGGATTTCGACAACTAATCGCTCTGTAACTCTTTTTTAACTTTTAAAACGTATCTAAAGAACTTTCAAACAATTACTTGCTTTTTTTGAGAGGACATAAAAGCTTACATCCATCGCAGTGCAGTGAATTTTAGCAAAAAACTATGTTCACAAAACCTATTTCAAAATGTTATTTACAGCTTAACAGCTATCACTCTTGTCTATCTTTTAGAAAGAAACATCGCTTTAAGGAGTTAAATATAGTTCTCTAGCATCGATATCGTAGATGGATGTGTTGGGAGAAATGTTTTTCCATTCACGCTCAGCTTTCGTTTATGTCCTTATCTTTTACGAAGAAAGCAGTTTGATGTCATAATTTTTCTCCATTTGCACTCGATACATTAGTATTCCGGAAAGCGCAAAAAGTAACAGGGAAAAAGGAAAATACTGTAAGAAGATAAATAGGATGGAACGAGAAAAAAAAATAGAGAGCTTAGTGAAAATTACTCCTACAAAAAATATCAGTATTGCTATCTCACACTTTCAGGGCACAGCTAAAATCTCTTTTTGAGTTTATTACTACTCTAAATATTTTGGACTAGTATATAGTTAAGTAAGGAATTACTAAGGCCTGAAAACTTGATCATGGGAGCTTTTGAAGTAATAGATAGTATAGTGAAAGTTTTCGAAACAATTAGACGATACTCATATACATATACAGATACATATGAGTGTGTGTTTATGACTTTCTAAAATAAAATTTCTGAGCAAAAACTTTGAAAAAATAATTCAGATTGTACGAAATCAAAATACAAACTTCTTACATCGACCGATGGAACTTAACTTGTTTTTCTTTCATAGATAGCAACAACTACGACTATATTTCCATTGCACGGTTACTATACTGGTAATTTCAACAAATAATTTTCGGCAAGCCACTGTTTATTGCACAGAATTTTAAGAGGTAAATTACTAAATATGATCTTTACTGCAATTATATCACACATATAACATCAGATAAACAATGAGAAGCCAAATTATTACAACCACCCTAAGTTCCGACCAATATTTTTCCATTAATACTGTATGGATTCTTATTGGCATTAACTCTATGAGCTGTTGGCAGGTGGTATGTGGAATTTGAGGCCATGTACTATAAATTGCATTCTCCAATGCATTCAGGTTGGATAGTAGATGCCCCATTTTATCTCATTAGATTCCAAACTGTATTGAGATAAGGTGATTATGCAAGCCAATTTAGCAAGATAATGGTTCTGGTACACCCTTTGAACCATCTGGGGACAATGGCAACATTTGTCTTTCTGAAAGTATCCATCTCTAGCAGAGGATTTTATAATATAAAAAGATGTATATATTATCAAGGATAACACTTATATATATCTTTGGGCCTTAGGACGCACTTGTATACGTAACAAAGTACCCATTCAATGCCAGGAAAACACCTCACAAACCGTGACTTTGCCTCCAGCGGCTTGAAGAGTTTTGGAAAACCGATGGAATATATACTTTCATTCTGTCTCTTTTTCCATATTCGTACTCTGCCATCTACATGGTGTATTTGAAAATATAATAATTCGGACCACAATCTCTTTTCCAGTCATCTACAGTTCAATCCTTGTGCTTATTTACGTTCTGGAGACATTTGTTCTTGCTCAAAACCAATAATAGAGGCTTTTTCATTGGTCTGTAGCTACCATAGCCTGTACGGTATGATGTTTGGAAACAGTTCATTCAGAGTTATTTACAATTGCTCCTTGATTAAAATAATTTGCAATTTGAAGTACGGTTGCTCTTCTATTGAACTGGACAAATTTCATAGTTATCCTTTGCAAGCGAACTTTTAGTAACCTGAGATGACGACAAGCCTGACTTTGAGATTTAGTTTTAGCTTGGGAGTCCACTCTTTGTAATTATTAATGACTGCTGCTCAAATTCAGATGTTTTCTAATACTGGTTCAGATACTTCGAGCACCAATAATCATTCTGCGTTTTAACGCAACTAATATTTTTCTTATTTCTTCGCAAGCAACACAGTGCCATTGATGCTACACTATCCCTGATTTCCTTATCAATAGCTATCTAGCACTCGAGTGGTAACCATGCTAAGTTATTACTGATCTCCATAAGTGTGAGTGGTCATAATAATTTGGTCACTCAGTATGTATGTCATACATATATATAACCATTGAAAATATACTATAATACAGTCAAACTACGAAAAAAACTGTTCTCGAAAGGGACATGGCAGCTTCACAACTGCCATAAAAATAATCTGCTTATATTTCGTTTCTTTCTTGAATTTCTGATTTAGTGTTGAACTATATAACATATCAATGAATTAAAAACATTACTTTCTAAAGTATTTCATTCCTTTTTTAATTCTCCCTATCATATTCTTAACTCTCTTTTAAGGTAACTTTAATAAATACTAAAAATAATTTTGAAAGAAGAGGAGAGTTGTGGTATCCGACTACGTTCGGAACCGTGGTTTTAAAAAAGCGCATAAATGGATAATTTTCATGATATTTAGTGTCATTTAGATTAGATTACATGCATAAAATTGTTTTAAGCACATTTTGACAAAAACATTTATTTAAATACAATATTTTGGGAAAAAATTAAATTAGAATAATCTTTTTTCAAAATGTTCTTTTGGGAAAATGCTTCTATTATAATAATATTTTGCCTGTATATAGCTCAGACCTCTGTACAGGGGCTCAACTATGATTTTTGAAAAATTCACATTATTTTCAGAGTTACAACCAATTGAAATAATTATCGGCGTTTTTTTCTTAAAATTGCTCTCCTCTGTTGTCGTAAAATATGGATATACCCACTTCTAAGTTATATCTAGTCTAGTTATAGTTGAGCCTCTGCAGAAAGGTCTGAGCTATATGCAGGAAAAATATTATTATAATAGAAGCATTTTTCACAAAAGGAGAACATTTTGAAAAAAATTATTGTAAGTTAATTTTTTGCCAAAATATTGTATTTAAATAACTTTTTTTTTTGTCAAAATGTCCTTAAAACAATTGTATACATATATTCTAATCTAAATGACTCTAAATATCATGAATATTGTCCATTTATTCGCTTTTGCAAAATCACGGTTCCGAACGTAATCGGATACCATAAAATTACTTATCATCTTTTCTTTGATGTTGTATATCATATAATGCGTCTGATTGTTTGTACTTAGTAAAGTATGTCAAAATATATCTAAGTATTAATATATTTCAGAAAAGTATTTATTTGGTACTAAATTAATATTTACGTAGATTTTCTGAGCGTGTTTGGAGAAACAACTAATGAGATTTTAGTTTGAGATTAATTATTGTTATTTTAAGCAGTTACACTCCACTTTTTCAAAGGAAGAAAATCAAAGTTAAAACTCATTAAAAATTAAGAAAATTTAACAAAAATTACAGCTTGTGGTTACATTTTATCATTTTTAATTTTTACATTTGAGAAATAAAAACTTTTTAAATGAGTTTTCGGTTAAATGAGGTGTATTTTTAAGGAATAATGAGAAATGTTTTCAAGTGCTTCACTGCACAACAAACAGTTTTATAATCAAAATTATAATTAATCTAGAGAAGAAAAGACATAATTTTGCTTCTTCATCTTTTCAAATATTTTATAAATTACTTCAAGAAATGATTTAACAGAAGTAGTTACATTGTAAAGAATATATATATATACATAGAACACACTCATTTATTGAAATTATGCTATAAAACTAATGTAAATGTAACTGTTACCATTTTTACATTGCCACTCAATTCTCTAAAGTCTGGGTACTCATTCATATTATATTATTCACATTTTCATAACAAATTTAAGGTATCCTAACATGTTGAAATGAAAAAATTTGGTCAGAACACATATATATTTTTTTTATTATTTAATTGCTTAGACTTATCCTTTGGCTTTACAAAACATACTTTTTTCTACGCTGCCTAGCGACCCAGTTATAATCAATTTTAGAAAATTATAAAAACCGAAAGTGTAACTTTAATCATAGAAAGACTGACAACTCAAAATGTTATAAATATATTTCTATAAAACTTTTTGAACCTGATATTTATATTATTTTAGAGAACTTACTAAAATATTTCTTAGAGCATGAATATTGTGTGAGTTTATGACCTATTATTTAACTCGGGTTCACTCCAGCCTGTTTTTGCTACCGTCGTCTAAATCTGCAAAAGTTTCACTTCAAAATACATTATTTTATATTTTTTTCACATAAACCACAAGTAAAACATATATATTAGTAATAAACTTACTTTGTAATTAATGTTAACCCGCGGTCACTCGCGCCTGTTTTTACTGCCGTCGTTACTCGCGGGGTGTAGAGAACACCCCAAACTTTTAACACGTGTATTTAATTATGAAAATAAAATTAAGTCATTATGATACATATTTATAAAGAACAAGATGTTTTCTGTGTTATAAAAATAAAATTATTAAATTTATTGCATACAAATGAGACTAACATTAATTTAAACTAAACATACAAAATTTTCACACATTTTAAAACACATAATTTTATATTTTTCCATAAACCAGTAAAACGTATACACCAGTAATAAATATACTTTATAATTAATGATAGTAGAAAGAAGAAAAGTAATATTTTAATCATTTTCCAAACATTCAGAGCAGACTGTATACAAATGCTCAACTTTTCGCGGGAGTTCTCAGCCCCCAAATAAACTTTTGAAGGTCATTACATTCCAATCGTTTCGAAAAAGAGGGATTGGATCAGGCCTGATGGTTCAATGACCTACAATGTGCAGCTACAGAAAAAATCGGGGTACTGCGTATTCTTTTTAGAATCCTGGGAGGATTTTCTTGTTGCTGGGGTGTACAGAACACCCCGTGCGAGTGATCGCGGGTTAAGGATAGTAGAAAGTAGAAAACCAATATTTTAATCATTTTCTAAAAATTCAAAGCAGACTGGTTGTGTCCCGACATAAGGTTCTTTTTTTAGAGTGTAAAACGTTTTTGAGTCGCACAAAGCAAATAGTTTTAAGTCATATTTTCCAGGTTTTTATGGCGTGTTTTGTAAGAAAGAACAAAGACCTATTAATTTTAACAAATGTTCATCGATAGTGACGTATTCATTTACAGAAAAATATTTTGAGAAATTTTACATTAAATTTTTAAAAAATACTTCGGATGTGAATACAATTATAAATAATTGAAATTTTCAAATAAAATATGCATGCATTTAATATATTTGAAAAAAAAAATGTAAGTGGAAAGAGTAAAACTTACCCTATTTTATATGCTTCGAGTACGAAAATATAACGCAATAGCTCGCGGGGTGTTTTCAGCTCCCCAGATAACATTTTGAAGGTCGTTACGTTCCAGTCGTCCGAGCGAGAATGATTGCATCAGACCTGAAGGTTCAATGACCTAAAATGTGCAGCTACAGAAAAAAAAAACATGGTTCTGCGCACTCTTTTTAGAATGCTGGGAGGCGTTTCTTATTGCCGGGGTGTACAGAACACTCCGCACGAGTGATCACGTTTTAAATAAGGGTCTCATAAATAATGTCATTTTTTTACAATACAAGGTGTGGCTGTTAAATATAGAGACTGATGCTATAAAAATATTTTTTTTATTTCATGCACATTTACTTATTATAACCTTTAATATACACTTCTACTCTCTCCCTACAATGGTCCATAGGAATCTTCCTCTGTTTGAAGCAGTGCTGGAAGCCTTCTTGTGTCAACTTCTATAGGCCACGTGCTGCTTTCTTTTTCACAACTTCAACGGTCTCAAAACTTGTTCCTTTTAACGCAAATTTCACCTTAAGAAACAAATAGAAGTCGTATAGTGCTAGATCTGGCCAATAAAATGGATGGTCTAACACTACGAGGCAAGAAATCTCTCCACAGATAATACGGAATGAACCGGTACATTGTCTTAGTGGAGAATCCATGACTTGACCTTCCTCAATTCGGGTCGTTTCTTCCTAATTCTTTCAAGGATTGCGGGAAGAAAGTTAAGGTAGTAATGTTGATTAATAGTTTAACCTTTCAGGAACTCAGTGAAGGTACACAATCCGATAAATATCGAAAAAGATTATGATCATTACTTCGAATTTTGATTTGCTCATTCGAGCCGTTATTTGCTCTCTGTGGATGGGCTCTTTCAGAGCATATACTTACAGTTCGTTTCACGATCATAAGTAAAAAACCACGATTTGTCACAAGGTATTATCCTTTTCAATACTCTTGGGCCATTTTCAATGACATTCAAAGCGTCAGTGGAAACATTTTTCGAGCTTCTTGTTGTTCAAACGTGATAATTTTAGGCTCCATTTTGGCACACGTGATTTGCATGCCAAAATCGTTACATTAAATTTGCCGTACAAATGTTTTGTTAAATTCTACTGTCTCAGTAATTGCACGAGTACATAATCGATGGTAAAATCGAACCAGATCACTTACTGTTCGTTATAGTCATTCGTTTTTGACGCGGAAGGGTGATCTGGCTTTGAATCATCTTCCACGCCTTCTCGGCCACTTTTAAAATACTTAAAAACTTAAAAACATGTGAATGCGATAACACTTTATTGCCAAACATTTATTATAATAAGGTATAAGTTTCTGTAGCAGTATTTTCCAACAATTCGTTTTTTTTATTGTTACATCAATCATTTTTTCGACAAAACGAAAAACTACGTGTAACTAACTCTAACGCGAACGAAGACTACGGCTATATGGATTTGCTTACAGAAACGTCAGACACTGCATTCGAAAGAGAAGATTTTAAACTAAATAGCTGTCTGCCGCTGGTGTTTGGGATTTGCTTACTTTTTTCTGTAGCAGCGTCAGTCTCGTTATATAATAGCCAATTTATTTGATCAGCTCTAAAATGTTTAAGTTTTAATAAAACATTAAAACAATTTAGTGGATTCTCTAAATGATAGCATCTAATTTGTTTTAGAAATACTTTTTACGATATTAGTTTATATTTCTTTGTTCTCTAATTGCTTTGAAGTTTGTCAAAAATATTGCTAAATGTTCACTAATAATTGCAATTTTTGAAAAATTTAGATTAAAAAAAAATATTGTTATTTAAATATTAGCATTTATTAGTATTGATTCCTTAAAAATGCATTTATAATGTTTTAGTGCACTATTTTTCTCAATTCATACTATTAGTTCACACTCTCCTTATATATAATTTCTAATGGCAGATTATGAAGAGTTATTAACAGAGTTCATCAGTCTACCTAGTTCATTGACCGAAATCTGGTATCTCTTTTTAGTGCGGCACCCTATCGTCAGATACTATTGCCGCAGGTAATTTTCAAGCCCAATTTCCAACCTTGAGAAAGACATCTGAGCTCTGACGATGCGAACCTGTACTCCTTATATATATATATATTTATTTATAGGTAAATCTTGGTCATATTTTAAGTAGTTAATAAAATAATTTTTATTCATAGACTCACGTTCAAATACATTTTTTAAAACTTTTGGTAGATGACATTTGATCTTAATACAGTTTTTTTTCAAATATTAATTCAATAACTAAATTTAATCAATGAATAAATAGTAACAAACAAAAATAGTAGTCCATATATATATATATATATAGAAAGGAACATTGAAAATTCAAAGGAGAATCGCTTTCGAATTTGGGCACTTAATATAGTGATTCTGTCATATGTATGAACACATTTATATTAATTGTAATAATTTAATATAATTAACTAAAATAAAAGTTTTCTTAGATGGCCTAAGTAGGAACTAACTTATTTTTTTTTTCTTCATATTACTTGTCTAAAATTACTCCGATTCCTTAATTGAATTTATCATTGGCTCTAAAATCTGAATAGGAAATATATAGTAAGGTTTTATTAAAGCAAGATATGACAGAAGTAAATCGGTATTGATGGAAAAATTTGTATGTTGTGAGTCCGACACTTTAACATCCTTCTTTTATTTCTGTCCACAAATAAATGTATAAAGAATGAACCACAACAAGGACATGAAGGAGAACCACAGAAAGTGATCCTGTCACGCATTCTCCACTGAATGTTGACCATCTGTAACGTACTTTGTCATCTGGGATGAATTGTTTGCTGATCGCCGAAAACCCGTCACATGCTCTGATGGATGATGTCCATCCGATATTCCTCTCAGAAGCACCAATAGGGATAGAATAATTAAATATCAACGATAGTAAGATGAAATAGAATGATAATGTGTAACGTTGTAAAGGAAAGAAAAACTTGAAATTTTTTGGAATACATACATACACACACACGTATATATATATATATATACGTGTGTGTGTATGTATATATATATTTGGATTAGCAACTATAGAAGCTTTCTATCTCGTTTATAATAATGGTTTCTAAACTTAAAAAAAAAAGTATTTATAAACTACCTAGTATTTCAATTGGAATGAGCTTAAAATCTCAAGATGATCTTTTAAGTTTCTACATATTCTTCTGGTCCCAGTTTAATTACTTTTCCAAATATATATATATATATATATATATATATATAAAAATATTGAGAAATATTTTGAGTTAAAATTTGAGAATAGTAATGTTTTTAGCGTTGCATTATTAATTTTTTAATGAAAAACATTTATGAGAATTAATTAAATATTATAACTTAGTGGGAATGTCTGTATGTTGTGAGAAAATGTATATTGGTAAATTAAGCAACAGTTGGATTGCTTTAATCAAATGTGCCAGGGAGTATCTTTTATTTTTTTAAGTCCATATCCCATTTAGTAAATTGTTATTTGTTCAACTAGGAACCAAATTTAAATTTTGTGATATTAAAATGTGCAAAGTATAGCAAGTTATGCACTTCGAAGAAAACCGTTTAAGGTAGTTTATTTGAAAAATTCTATTATTTTTTTGTAGAGGAAATGAAAATTTTCAAAGGTAAATGTCAAGGCAATGTGCTCTTTGTTGTTTCAGAAGAACTGAAAAAGGAATGATATAAATTTCAACGACTTCGGCGAAACTGCAATGTTTTCTGTGAATGTACATATATACACTTCAAGACACTCTTTTCATTGGTTATAGACCTTCTCTCGGCAAAGCAAGTTGAAATTACTTCTCTCTGGCCACTAGAAGCACGCGATTGAAGACGAAACTTTCATTATCAGTAATTTGATAGATTATAAAGACGGACAAAAAGAACCGGATTCTTTGAGAGTGGATAAAATACACGAAGGAGACCAGTTTACCAACAAATCGGAAAAGTATTTTCATGAAAAAGATACCTATATTCCAAAAGAAGTTTGATATTTCAAAAAGTACCTCGATAATGCATTTATTCTTGTTGATACGTTCAGAAGCAACTGATCAACCTAACGTGGTCACAAAAACTTGTCACTTACCGTAAAATACGGCGTATATCGTGCACCTAGACATTCAAGCTTATTTTTTTTTTAAATTTTAGGTATATTCATCGTTTAACAAGCTCACCCCCTTTTTTACGAAAAAATCTGAAATATTAGTATGCATTGCTCTTACGTTTTGAAGTCATTTATTCGAGGTATTATCCCGAATTTTTGGCAAAGTAGTTTTTTTCTAGAACTACAAATCTTTTAATTCATAAGGCTAGTCATTTCTTTTAAATAAACAGTATTTTGATACATGTAGAAGTAAAAAAAAATGCGCATCTTTTTTGTTATAGTCAAATATATCGTTTTAATACCCGCCATATAACGCACAACCTTAAGTTTCGATCTTTTTTGTGTGTGTGTGCTAAAAGAGCGTGTTATACTCCGGATTTTAAGGTTCTTTATGGTATCAAATAAGTAAATCGAATAAATTTGTTATTTTCAAGTGACGAAAGCGATTTTGAACTAAATCACCATAGGAAGACGCGTGCTTTGGGTTACGATGAGTAATAGTGAATTATGTATGAGCATTTTGAAAATTTCCTTTTGTCAAATGAGAAATTAAATTATTTATTTTGTTTGGAAGTACTTTATTATAAATTTCGTAAATAATTGACATTTAAGTGTGACTATTTTTATGCGGTCTCTCTCCACCGCATAAAAAAAAAATTGTAGTGTTTCAACAAGGTTGTTAGTTAAAAGCAAGTCTAGGAAATGTTCGCATATTTTTTGTGCGGCCCTATCTACAGCACAAAAGAAAGTTTTACAGTACACCATGCTTCCAAACTGTGTGTGCATTTATACATGTATGCACGCACACACAAATTCCTCAATGGTTTGAAAAAGAGGTACGGATACATGCAATGTTTTTGTAAGTATAATAGAAATTAGTTTAAGATGTACGCGAAACATTCTTCATAACATGCAGAGTGTAATTGTATAAAAAGGAAAACATTATATATATATTTCGAAGTTTAGTGATCCACAATATTATAAAATAAAACACAGTGTAAAAACTTTAAAAAATTTGAAAATAAAAATAAAATTATTCCATTTTCGCATTCTGTTAAGTATTATACTTAAATATATGCAGTAAAAAATGTGCTATTTTTGGAATAATTTGGGTTAAAAAAATTTGACCGCTTAAAAGGTTAAGAGTTACTTCAAGATTTGGGGCATTTTTGTGTATATATGGGCTAGATTACAATTTCACGTTTTCAGCTGCTATCGTGAATAATATATATTAAAGATCACTGGCCTTGATACTAAGTTTATTTCTTTCAGAGTTCATGAAGCAAAACACATTTATTAGAATTATCTATTTTATTATTAATAGCTATTTTTTTAAAATATAATTCATTAATGTAAAGATTTCTCATTTTGTTACTTCAATGTCAATATTAAAAATAATTAAATAACATAAAACGTGAAAAAACATAAGCCCTGTAATTTAAAATTATATTTTTATTTCCTAATATCTTCCCTGTGAGAGCTATGGAAATTTAAGAAATACTTTACTTAACTAGAGAATTAATTAAGAGAGCTACAGAATAAACTATAAATATAAGATGGGACGTCTTTTAAAATATTTAATATTATTTTATATTTATATACTAAGTCACACTTAGTATAAAATTAATGTACTATTTTTCTAAAAATCCTACTCCAGTCGTGAACTATACAATATTTTACTCTAAGTTTTTATTTCGATTTTTTCCTAACTTGTTTGCAGAGACATTTTCCGTACTTTGATTATGTCCATTTTATCTAATTTCATGTCAGAAATTAACTTAAACGAATAAGGGAAATTTATAAGAAAAAAAGATGAAAAGAAAAATAATACATTGTTTAAAGGTTAAATGAGGGGAGACAAAATCAATTTCTTTTGAACTGAAATAACTTAGGAAATCAAAATATCCCTTTATTAACAAGTAGCTTATCATGCACTTAGTGATCACAACATTCTTTAAAACCCTTCCTTTGTTTCTATAAAAAAAATAATAAAGTTCCCCCGAAAATTGCATTACCAATCAAACACAAATGAGATAAATTGCATCACATGCACTTTTAATTTCAAAGTCTGACAAAAAAAAAAAAAAAAAAATGTTACTTTCAGACATCCAGATGCTCAGACAGGAGAATGAAACAACTAAAAATTATTGCTAAAAGAATTGGTGGCAAAATTGATATTACTAAATGTTAGCCGAATATTTCAGCTGACGTCATCCATCACGTGAGAAAAGTATGGTGACGTAAGCAAATGAAAAGTTTGATAAATGTCTTCAACTTTTAAAAGTTTTACTCGCAAAGTAAGTTTTTTTATCCATCTCTTCCGCTTTCGGTAGTTTTCATTTTTTTGCTACGGTTACTCTTAACTTAGTTAAAAGCGTACTTTCAGTATAATTTTCCCCTGAGGTGCTCAAAAATCGAATCTTTGCCTCATAATTGATTTTCGTTAACCTCAAACGTTTCTTCAGAACCTTCTGAAAGCGTGATTGATGCTTAAAAGTTCTACCACCAGTTGCCAATGCTAATTTTTTTTTTCAAAAACTTTGCTAATGAATGTGTGAAAGTTCCCTATAAAAATTTAGGAAGACATTGATGAATATCATGCTAAGTAAATAGTTTTGAAATATTAACGTTTTAGTAATTGGAAATTATGTCTTTAAAATAATTATAGTGTCTAAGAAAAACTTGATCGGTAATTTATTTAATTAAAAACTATTTATTGATCCCTAATTAATTTCTAATTAATTTTTAATTTTTGTTCTGACATACAAATAAAATTTTGAAACTTCGTTTTAATATCATAATATTTCTTTTTTGAATTATTCTTCAATGTATTTTAAATCATTTATTGTACAGGAAAACCTACGACTAAATAAAGATTCTATATAAAGCGGCGATGTGGAATTTCGAAATGTCGGTTCAAGTGATTTCTTCTTCACTTGACCATGATTTAAAATACCAAGGTATGTCACTGACACAGCCTTAGTATTTCTTAAGGTATCCGACTACGTTCAGAACCATGATTTTAAAAAAGCGCATAAATGTATAATTTTTATGATATTTAGTATGACTTAGATTAGAATACATGCATAAAATTATTTTAAGGGCATCATGCAAAAACAAACTATTTAGATACAATATTTTGGCAAAAAATTAACTTAGAACAACCTTTATTCCAAATCTCCTTTTGTAAAAAAAGTCTTCTATTGTATTAATTTTTTGCCTGTATATATCTCAGACCTCTGTACAGAGGCTCAACTATGAATTTTGAAAAATTCAAATTATTTTCAGAGTTACAACCATTTGAAATAATTATCGGTGTATTTTCTTAAAATTTCTCACTTCATTTTTCGTAAAACATGGATAAATCAACTTTCAAGTTATGCGTTTCAAAAACTCTAGTTGAGACTCTGTACAGAGGTCTGAGCTGAATACAGGCAAAATATTAATACAATAGAAGCATTTCTTACAAAAGGAGAACATTTGGAAAAAAGGTTATTCTAAGTTAATTTTTGCCAAAATATTGTATTTAAATAATTTTTTTTGTCATAACGGCCTTAAAACAATTTTATACATGTATTCTAATCTAAGTGACACTAAATATCATTAATATTATCCATTTACATGCTTTTGCAAAATCATGGTTCCGAACGTAGTCGGATACCTTAAAGTTATACATAAATAAAAACAATCTATACCACACAGTTTTGATTAGGTCTTCCAACAGGATTTAGTTTGTCTTGTGCACATTTCTAGGTAGGTTTTTTCCTACGGTATTTGAAGAAATTAAGGGTTGTGGAATTCGGAAAAATGAAACCAAAAAATATTTTCAAGAAAATTGGTATTAAAATTCTTATCTGCCTATTAAATCTTGTCAAATCTGATTGATATGTTGATAAAATATTATCAGTTTAGATATATTTTATACGGGGTTGTAAAACCGGAAATACCTTTAAATTGCTTCAAAGAGGGCAAATTTACTAAGCAATTAATATGAATTAAGCACAGAACTGCTACTTATTACCATCGAAATTCATCATCATGGAAAAGCTAGCTGAATTTGAACGTTTAATGTTTAGGGTTCAAATGATAGATGCTTCTCTAACCAAGATAGCTGAAATTTATGAATTTCGAAGGCTCTAACACATGAATAAACCAGAAGAACCTCACCGGTTAAATCAGTACTGGAATGAAAAAAAAATGATCTCGGTAATCATGACAGACAATTTTTGAAGATGATTGAAGAGAAAATAAAAAGACTGCAACAAAAGACAAAAGTGAACTTAGGTGAGGTTTTTTAGAGGTTTACAAACCCTTTAAGCCAGTGCTTCTCAAAGTTGCAATACTCGCGACCCAATATTCAATCATTATTTTCATTGCGCCCCCCATATAATAACAATGTACTGAATTCAATAATACTATACTTTGACTCTAAAACTACATACGACTTAAACCTCATAAGCACTCCCCGTGTATATAAACGTCTCGCTAAGCCCAAGTCCTTATTTCTCCAGACGTATATATACGTCTTTCAGAAGTACGATTTTTTCTGTGCACTGCTATCCGTAAAATTATTCCAATACTTTGGAATGCAATAAAAAGACCTTGACAATGTTTGCGAAGGATTTACTTATTCCGGATTATTTTTGCTCCTTTATTCCTCCCCCCTCCCCCAATACATCACATACGCGTGCCTACGTGGAAAACGGTTGGCATTGGGAAGCGAATCGCGAAACTTATGATCGGCAGTCAAGGTTTAATTATAAACCGTACAAAAATTATCAAGATAAGTGTTAATTTTTGTTATAAATTATGTATATGACAAACCCACAGGGTCACTGGTAATTAATAAACTTGTTTTTAACTTAAAATTGTTAAATTAATTATAAAATACATTGTGTAGCACTGATATATTTAGAAGTGTATTGTATCAGTGTCAATGTGAATTTTATTTTTTATTATGTCAGAATGTATTTTGTTTGTTTTCTTTCGGTAAATTAATAATTTTTTTAAATAATCTTTTGTTCTCGACTTTTCAATAGGCTCGCGCCCCCCTTGTGGAGTTGTCACGCCCCTCAAGGGGGCACGCCCCACAGTTTGAGAAACACTGCTTTAAGCCTCGAAAAATACAAAGGTAGCTTTATGAGTGAAGTATTTCAGGGTGAGCTGCAATTAAAACGCCTCTCATCCACATCAAAATTACAAAACGGGAGAAAAGTTGAGCCAAATTCTTCAAACTTGGGTTAAGGAGTAATGGTAAAATATCATTTGGTTGGATGAAGGTTATTTTACACTTTTTGTTTCAACCTAAGCGTATGTGATAGAGACTGCTTGCTGCTAAGAGTGTTACAAGAGGAGAATCCGGTCATAGTTTAAATAACTATACCTTGGTATTCTACAGAACTCGTCAGTAGTCTTGCGTTATTGCAAAGGATTATGTTGTTATTTTGGCTGATCTTGTTCTATCCGATGGTATAGACCTTCTTCCCCATTGAGAATATTGAAGTCTGTTTGTATAGTATGTGTCGTCTAGCTCTGGCTTTTGAGCCGATGATGAATTATAACAACTTTTATCACCTACACACAGATGCATAGGTGTTTGTATTCGACGTCAATCCCAGCGTTAAATGAATTTGCTAATGCTTTACAAAAAATAATGGTATAATATTACTTATCCGGGAAAAGGCACGCACTCGAAACTAACGTTAGTGGTCACGCGGGGGTGACTGAGTCACCCCAATCCTTTTCTTATAAATGCACTCATGGACAAAATAATTAGATTACCAAGAAGGAGTCATTAAATTGAAACGAAATTTTACGTACATAATGATTACTTTAATATAAGTAAATGATTAGAAAATCAAAAAGAAACAGGATGATTTATTTAAGAGAAAAATGCAATAGAACGGAGGATTTAATACCCGGTTGAACCCCTTCTAGAGCGAATGCACGATGGAATACGATCAGGCATTGAGGAATACAAGTTCTGTATGATGTCTTAAGACATTTCGTTCCATATTTGCTGTAACCTTGCCTCTAGTTCGTGCAGACTCGTGGGATGCCTGACTCTCCGTCCCAAATGATCCAAGATATGCTCGATTGGAGACAAATCTGGAGATCGCGCATGCCAAGGAAGGGTAGTGCCAGTGGGAAGACAGTCTTTTG
>BMAV01012590.1:30131-43272 GCA_019973955.1 Trichonephila inaurata madagascariensis
GTGTATTGTAGGCAATAGCACCTCATACCATTACACGAGCTGTGGGAGCGGTGTGTCACTGAAAAACATTGCGGCATTCACCACGGGGTCTCCACACACGAGCACGATTGTTTTCACTTGCTGAGATTGAATCTGCATTAGTCGTTAAAGACGACCTGGTTCCAGTCCACTGCACTCTAGTTTCCTCTTGCGCTGCACTACTCCAAGCGAAGGCGTCGATTGGTGGTTGTCATGAGCAGCACAGGTAATGGGCACCGCGATGTCCCAAATGTCCTTTAGCCAGGCGCCTTCGTATTGTTCGAGAAGACACAGGAGCCCCTAGTGAAGGTGCCACCTGTGCCTGAATGACGGTTGATGAAGTAATTGGCTGTACGCGTGCGTTTCTTACGATGTGGCTGTCTTCCCGAAGACTAGTCTGTCGAAGGCGTCCTGAGCCTGGTCTTCGTGTAAATGACATCTCTCGGATCCTCTGGTCCTAACACCTCCTCACACAGCGGACAATTAGAGCGGCCTAATTGACGAGCCACACGCCTAGCTGATCACCCAGCTTCCATCATGCCGATGATTCTCCCCCTCTCAAACTGCGACAGCTGCTCATATTGCCTTCGAAAACGGCGTAATGGTATGTCTACCTCAGCTCTTCCTTTGTAAATGTTTCAGCACAATCAAGAAACTTTCGTTACCTGTTTTATACTCCGCGGAGAACAACCTTAAATGCTCTCTGCTGTGGCTATACGTATTGCGTAATGACGCTGCATTTCTAATCATTTGCGTGTCTCCCCGACATGTACCTTCATGCCAAGTTTTATTACGATCCCACGATTATTTCTTGGTGAGCTAATTTTTTTGCCCATGAACGTATTTTTATTGTACTCAATACAATTCGTATATACATTGGATATATATTTTAATTAAGGGAAAGTATATTTATGCCTACTGTAAAAGACTTTTCAATTTGTCTTTGATCACAGGAGAAAATAATAAAATCAAACTGAACTAAAATGTTTCAAGTGTGCGGGACTTTAATACAGGACACAAATCAGATACACTCATCGCTAACATTAGACGAATTATATTTGCAGGCAAAATTCTCATATTTTGTTCATGTTATTGTAATTTTATTGTTCTTTGATGATCGACAAATAGCATGTTGAAATTTTTCTTGATTGCGGTTTTTTGACATGGCGTGAGGTGTCTTGTGGTGCACTTGTTGCTTCATATTTTTCTCGACGAAGCACTTGAAAACTTTCCTTTCAACGCAGACGTTCATGTTTACCTTTTTGTTTTCAAATTTACTTCCGCTATGATTAATATCCATTATTTTATCAGGTACTTCTCTTGTTTGATCAATTTCAACTTTATCAAATAGATCGCACAGATGTGTATTTCTTTCCTTATATTCTGTTCATTTACAATTATAAAACTCAATGAATTGCAAAAAACACATTAATCAAAATCACTAAGGCGTCCACTGGGGAAAAATGTATGTTGTTCAAAGAAAACATTTTGGAACAAAAACGGTCACGTGGTGAATTCAGACACTCCAAGTAGAGATTGCAAGAAAATGTTTGCCGCTCTCATAAAAGAGGGAGATAGTTGATAAATATATTTTAATTCCCATGAAGACTGTAATTTAGGAAGATTCTGACAAGGTAACAAATGGTAACAAATAAACAGTTTTCCCAGAATTAACAACTTCGAAAGCCTGGGTCCACTCTGTACCCTGCACGACCACTCCCGCGTTAAAGAGAGTATAAAGGAATTGCATTTAAGGTATCCGACTACGTTCGGAACCATGCTTTTAAAAAAGCGCCTAAATGTATAATTTTCATGATATTTAGTGCCACTTAGATTAGAATACATGTATAAATTTGTTTTAAGGATATTATGACAAAAAATGATTTATAAATACAATATTTTGGTAAAAAATTAACTATGATTTTTGAAAAATTCAAATTATTTTCAGAGTTACAAACATTTGAAATAATTATCAGCGTATTTTCTTAAAATTTCTCTCTTCTGTTTTTGTAAAACATGGATAAACCGACTTCTAAGTTATGCATTTCAAAAATTCTAGTTGAGCCTCTGTACAGAAGTTTGAGCTGAATACAGGCAAAATATTAATACAATAGAAGCACCTTTTACAAAAGGAGAAAATTTGTAACAAAAATTATTCTAAGTTAATTTTTTGCCAAAATATTGTATTTAAATAATTTTTTTTGTCATAATGTCCTTAAAACAATTTTATACATGTATTCTGATCTAAGTGACACTAAATATCATAAATATTATCCATTTACACGCTTTTGCAAAATCACGGTTCCGAACGTAATCGCGGATACCTTAACTATTTCAAGAATGTTAGAAGTTTTAAATGCCAACAATTTTCCTATATCGTATTAGTCATGGCGGTCTGGTTTTTTGTATTTCCATATTTTTATACAAACTCTGTATCTTAGAACATTTAGGCGTTTTAAAGTTCGATTTTTGAATTCGCAGGAAAAACTGTAACCTACTTACAACACACTACCAATTTTTAAACTTTCAAAACCCATCCTACATTCAAACTTCATCCAATCGCATCACTTTAAAACTTGCTAGTTTTTAACGTTTCATTTATTCTAACGGCAAAAGTGTACTTTTCTCAAAAGACTGAACATCTTCGCTGTTTAAAGTAAGTTTAATAGTACTTTCCTATGTTTACTTGTTTTCGCTTAGAGAGCTTAAAAGCATCACTTCGTCACACTGTTGTGTTGAGAATTACGGTGAAAAATATGCATACATCCTATTTGCATTTTAAGAAACAGCTATCACCTCGTCTCCATGCCAAGGAAATATATCGCTTTAAAGGTCTAAATATAGTTCAAGAACGTCAATATTTTCAACGGAGGGGAGAAAGAGGCTGATGGAAGAATGTTTTATCTTTTACTTGCACCACTTACTTTTTCTTCTAAGAACATAGTGTTATAATTTCTTTTTCAGTTTCAGTATTCCCAATTGCGCTTCTATAAAACCGAGAACTAACAAAGAAAAAATGAATGACTAACCGAAAAATATAAAAATAACTGAAGGATATATAAACCAAAAAAAAAAATTCAGTCAAAATTTTGCCAGCATTTAAAAATTAATTCAGAAAAGAAATCATTCTGCGTTTTCTTCTATGTTAAGTACATTATACTTTTTCCTGATCCCCTCGGAAATGTATACAAAAAGAATTTTAAAAAAATAGATGTCAGAAATTTACCGATTCTCTACATGAAAAATTTGGTCAAAAATCGTTTGATTTGCATTCCACTAGTAAAATCAGTCACTTAAGCTTTTAAAAAACACATTTTCAGTGTCTTAAATATATATATATGTGTGTGTGTGTGTGTGTGTAGGCTGGGAGATAAGGGTATCTGTTTGTGTTAAAAATAACATTTGAATAAAATTCCCCTTAAATTCAACAATTAAATAAGTAACCCAAATTCTAAGACCAAGTGTTCCATATTAATAAATTAAAATAAAATGTTATTTAGAGAATTAAAATATAGCATGAATATTATCGAATTTGCTTACATGTTTGGAGATAAGAGAGATAGGGATTAAGATATCTACATGGTCATGTGATATCTCTCTTTTTAAATGACGGAGTTGAATATCAATATTTTGAAGTCGAAAGAAAATTCAAAGAAATGATCGATATGTTTTTAAAGCTGTGAGTCGTCTTCGGGAACATGTGATTCACAGCGACCCTCAAAAAGATATCTGGAAATCTTCCATGTTAAAATGACGAAGTGGGAATTTGCCCCATAGTACTAGAAACCATTGTAATTGGATATATCGATTAGTCCAATAGGTGCGTCTACAGAAGAACCACCTGGTGAGAAAAATGAAATTTTTTTATATGGGAGAGATGAGACACAGATCTCTGGTTGGCTGTCTGTGAGTTAGGAAGACGGCTCTCATTGGTTGCCCAGAGTGTGCAGGAAAGTTGTATATGTTTTGGTAGAGAGATGTAACTTGTCTAGTAGGAGTTACAGAAAGTAGAAAAAGAAAAGTATAATCCTTCACGGTGAAACCCATATATATCCGAACAATTTCTTGCGTAATGCCTCCACCATAGGTATTTATTATTTTGTCTAATTTGTGTTCAAAACTTGTCCCTCATTTCTTGCAGTTTCCATGTGAGCGTGTTCATTTCCATGTACTTGTTTGTTTCAATGGAATTCGAAAAGAATATATTATTTCCTGTCAATTAAGGATTTAAAAAAAAAGATAAAGAAATTACAATAGCAAAAGACGATGCGTCTCTTCTCTTTGCAGAATTAATTAGTACAATTTAAGTGATTGTGAAATTAAAATTATTTGAAGAAACCATTGAAACATATCAAGGTGGCTAATACAAAAGCTAATTCCT
Organism: Trichonephila inaurata madagascariensis; assembly: GCA_019973955.1. Classification (NCBI taxonomy): domain Eukaryota; kingdom Metazoa; phylum Arthropoda; class Arachnida; order Araneae; family Nephilidae; genus Trichonephila; species Trichonephila inaurata. The sequence goes on from BMAV01012590.1 coordinate 34,531, forward strand.
ACAAATTCCATATTTCTCATTGGTAAAAATTAAAAGAACAAAAAATAGATTAAAATCTATTTAAAAAGAACTTAATATTTATAAATACATTTTTATTTAAATATAATGAACAGCGCAGGAAATTATTCAAAATCCTTAAGTAGACGTTGATTTAGGGAGGGTAAAAGAAAAAAAAGAAAGTAGAAATAATGACAAGTTTTTAAATCATTTAAGTTTTGTTTATGAAGTGTTCTGTTCATTATAAATTAGAATATGATTATCTACAAATTTAAAAAATGATAAAAAAAATGAATAAAAATTGAATTTTTTAAAATTTTTTTTTAAAATGGATACTCTTACACCGGACAAGATTTTCAAACCTATATATCGAAATGATACCGTATGTGTCTTATAAGAGTTCACTATGCTTTCATTTTTTAACTTATTTATATTTTGAACATTGAGCTCTAAATTTTTTTCTTTAAACCTCTTTATTGTAATGTTTACCAGTTTGCTCTTAGATGTGTTATTTTTTATTACATCCGTTTGAAAACTTCGAAAGTTGTAATCCATCATTTTTGGAAGAAATTACATTTTCTTGTTTTGCTCACACATTTTCCTTTCCTCTCATAATGAAACCTAGGAGTGAATTTCTTTCCACTGGCTCTCGAATTCGTTCTTATTTCTTTTGAAAATAATTCGAATTTGAAAGGAAAAAAAAATCTCCTCGCAACAACTTTCGAAAAAAAAGTTTTCTCCAACTTTTCGAAGCGTTTCTTGCACTTTACGATCCTGAGTTCCTTTTTTTAATGCAACATACTCTTTACAAGTCTGAACGGGGAAAAAAAGTTCACAGAAAAGTACGTTGAAAAATCCAAGAGTACAAAAAAACAAAACAAAAAAAAAGAATGTCTTCTTTTATTTCATTGGTCTTATCGCTCCCCTTTTCCCGGGCCCCCTCCCACTGAGAGTAATAATGTTGACTGAAAACACCATAATATTGGTCTGCGGTCTTTTAAAAGTTCAGAAGAAGAAAAAAAGGTTGCCACAGAAAAAAGAAATCCCGACAAAACATATATCACTTAAGATGGCAGCTAAGTCTTTCAGTGTGACGTCACTCTTCACGTGATAGCCGTACCGTGACGTAAGCAACGGACCATGATTAATGTCTCCAACTTTTAAAAGCTTTCTCCTGAAGCAACTACTTTTTCTCTCTTTTCTTTCGTCGGTTTGCTTTTTTTATGACGGCTCACGAATAAATGTGTACCTTGTTAAAAGTGAATTTTTTGTGTGGAGTCGACACCTAAGGCGGGTCAGAAATCAAGTCTTGGACACTTTAATGATTTCCGCATCAACTATAAGGTTCCCTGTAAGCCTCATGGATACATAAGAATGATTGATGTTTAGAATGCCCAACCACTAGTTGCGAAGAATGTGATGAATCATTGTACACACACACACACACATATGCCCACGCTTATGCTAGCAGACATAGCAATCGCTTGCAAAGGATTAAAAACCATAATAATCGAGATAAAAAGATTAAAAAATGTGGCCAAATTTTTTTAAATAGTTTTAAATAAAGTTCAAATGAAATTTCAAGCAAAGAATACTTTAGTAAATAAAATAGCAAAAGTAAATAAATATGTATAATTAAAATACGTAGTTTATCCTGATACCATCTTTCAGTAAATATTTAAATTTCCTGTGTGTGTTTCTCACAGTCGATTTCTGGAAAACCTTTTCTTAGTGGATCTCTACTTTACGAAATAAACATACCTGACAGAATTCAATCTGTGTGCCTCATAGCTCAAAAACAGGACATTTTTGTCTGTTACGTTCCCCCAATCTCCTCTCCCTCCCCTCTTCTTTGTGAGTCGATTTCCACAAAATCGGTTCTTAGCGGATTCCTACCCAACAAAAGAAACATGTATGTCAAATTTTGAGTCAGTTGATATAATAGTAAACAATAAGACAATCGGCAAATTTTGTTTATAACTGCCCAGAGTCCATTCTTGGGTATCGATTTTTGTAAACCTCGTTCTTGGTTGATCTTTTCTCAACAAAAGAAAATTGCCTGTCAAATTTACCGATTGTAGATCTAATAGTTTGAGAGATTTTGTGATGAGTGAATGAGTGTGTGAATCTCTTTTCTCCTATTCATAGATTTTTTTGTAAGTTTTAGAAAAACAAAATTCAATTAGTTTCAACATATGAACACAGTTTGAATTCTGTTAATCAAATCACTAATAAGTCACACGTCAATTAATTAAAAAATAGCATACCTAAAATACCAAACAAAATACTCAAAATAAAATAAATAGATTACATGTATTCAGCTTTTTCTTTTTTATGGTGTGGAAGTGCAATGAATATAAAATCACCAGATTCACGACTGTACAAGTTTGATGACTATGAGCATGTAAGTGGATTATAGTTAAAAATATGAGACTCCATTATATAAAAGTAGTTTCAAATCTTTAAATATGGCTGTGGAACTCAAAATCCTCACGTGGCATGATATGAATCATTAGAAAATAAAGTCCATCTCAGTAACAGTTGCATTAACAGATCGAAGGTTGTAAAATAAGAAATCCATCCAAAACTCCTGAATAGCAGAAGGAGGATTTTGATACCAGCCAATAGTCTTTTATAGTTAAAAACGTCTTCCTTATCCATACATTTAACGAGCTAACTATATAAGATTAGTAATAAGTCGGCAAACGCATGATCTCTACTTTCACATACGAAGCATTTCAGTTTTTTTTTTTAATTTTTTTTATCAAGATTAAAAGAAAAAGTAGCTGTAAGCTAAATGGCTTTTACCCATATAAATATTTTTATTATTATTTTTTTTGGTATAGAAAAATAGAAGAACAAAGTATATAATAGTAACAGAGAGATTATGCATCCATTCATTGAAGTAATATAGCTTCAGCTCATTGTTTAAATTAGGTTTCATTCGTATTAAAATAATAAATTTTAAAATTAAAAATAAAAAAAAATTAAAATGATGACCAATCGAGCAATAGTAAAATTCCTATAATTACTCAGAATCCAGTCACAGATATCCATTCATTGGCATTATGTGACAAATCACAGATTTAATATATCTTCAATTTTTTTTTTTTTTTTTTTTGCTTAAACACTTCACATTTAACGAAGCAAATGACTTACAAAGAAACTAAGAAAGAACAAAATGATAATGATGGGTCATAATCAAATATATAACCACAATAATCTATACCTTCGATGTACGCACACTCAATGGTCCAATCAAACGTAAGAGCTAAGGAAGTGTGAAGAGTCTCTAGAAGATTGAAGAATGAGTAATTGGGATATATATCTGGCAGAAAAGAACAATACAATGAGCAGTCACCCAATTTGAGGATAGATGCCGACCATCTGCAATATACTTTATCATCTTGAATGTATTATTTGACATTCTCATTGATGAAGTTTGTCATATACTCTTATGATAAAAGGCACATATTGTTCCAGGGAAGAAAATAACATAATATAAATCTAAATAAGACAAGCATGACAAATACTGGCGACATAAGAATTGTCTGGCTGAAATAATGAGAACGGTTTGCTTATGTTACAGTTCGATTTTCTTATTATTACTGTATTTTCCAAAGAAAAATAGATTGCAAATATAAATAAAAGTATCCTAGGCGGCGAAAATAATTTTAAATAGGATTTATAGATTCTGTATGTAGCTTTAATTCTTTATTTTGTACTGGTAATTTTTGTGATATTAACGAGCAGAATCTAAATTCGAAGCAGTTTTTAAATAGAAAAATAAAGCTGTGTAAGTTTATGTGGTTATATTGTTTAGAATATACTGTTTTATATATATATGGTATCCTAAAAACTTTAGAAAGACTAAATAAAAAAAGCTAAGTAGTTGCTTTAATATTTAAAGTTACTTATTTTATTTTGCTTTCAAATGAAAGCCATGCACCAAAATAAGTTTATCGTTTATGTTAAAATCAATTCTGGTTGATTATAAAACATTTTTGGAAGTTATTTGTTGCTTCTTATTTCAGCATAATAATGATGAACGTTTTTTTATACCTTACTAGAAAGATATCAACCTGAATCGTTGAAATATATTCCATGAGATAAATGGGGTTTTTTCATGTTTTCTGAATGTTTATTCACATTAGACTTTAAAAATTAAATAAAAGAATTTAAACATTGTGGTTGCGTTAAAAATTTCTATCAGTTGAAATTTAAAAATAAGTTAAGACGTTACGCAAATAGTGTTTCACTAACTATATACTAAATACTTAAAAAAAAAGTGTTCTAAAGATATATACTTCTGAATTTAACGCATCATCAGCTTCAGTAAATAGTACAATTGTCTGTAATTGTTTTACAAGCAATACAACAAATGGTTGTGCTTATGCTCTAATTGACAGTGCTTATCAACTTACATCACCGCGAAGCGCGTTGGCTTGTCAAAGTAGTTTGAAAAGCCTAGGAAAAGTTGTAGTGGATGGATTAGAATCAGTGAAGCACATATGCTTTTATCACTTCAAAAATGGCGCTATTTGCCAACTGATACAGAAAATAGTCTTCTCACAAATAAGTGTACCAAAGAGGTATGTATGGCAATTGGAATCTTTACATAGCTCTGAATTGTACATTGTAATCTTTACTTAGTCGATGTTGGAGCAACTTATTACACATGTGTACGAACAAACGATGCGATCGAAAATGATGATCATTTTAAAAAGAATTGTCTATGCCTGTTAGGGCGAAATACAAATCAGTACGGTCATCCAAGTAGATAGTGGAAGACACACATACACTGACTGCGTCAAATCTTTCTGTTCCATTTATATGACTGGGATAATAGAAGATCAAACATGTTTATGAATTACTGCGTTATATAGCAACATGTTGACTTTTATTAAGAATTACAGGTCGCCAATGATTAACATTTTAAGTAACTAGTGAGCAATGCCCAATTAAACTTTTCAATTTAGATTCCTCCTGTAAGAAGTACGCACATTGAAGAATATCTTGCATGCAAGACTTATTGATGAAGCCCTAAGCATATATACGAATGCTAGGCTTCCTATGGCTGTCTTAGATTTCCTTCTTCAGCTATTCAAGAAGCTAATTCTCATGTGAAAATTGCAGTTTATATATTATGAGTTACAAAGTGAGTGAGTGAATATTAACATCGCACTGTTTAACTACACGAGGGCTCTTGGAGACGGACCACGTAATTTTGAACCATGGTCAAGTGACGTGGATGACACCTGAGCTGGCACCCCCTCTCCTAACTACCACACCACACTAACGGGAGGACGTTTCAGCTCTCGACAGCTTTAGCGTGTATCGCTGCCCTACACGGCGGGTCTTCAGTGGTGCTAGGCTCGAACTCGTGACAAAGCCAGCCACAATCCTATACCACTCTACTAATGCAGCCTTATGAGTTACAAAAGAGAGCTCACATTATAAGCAACCTTGTTACATAGAAGCGACTCAATTTCGCTCTTGAATAACCAAGTACCACCGTCATAATTCTTAAGGTAAATTATTTTGAATACTCATATTTAAAAATAGCAATTTCGAAGTTTGACTACTACAATAATTGTTGATAATGCAATTGTACGTTTGTAATGATTTCAAACAATGGAAACTTCAAAAATTTGCATATCATATACTGATTCAGCATTAATTTGTATGTGTATTGTATAATTTGCGTGAATATTTATTAATTTGTGGCTGTGAAATTAAACTTTTCTTGATATTTTCCTTTAATTTTTGGTAACAATTATACTTAAAATCACATGATTCGTTTTGTATCCCTCTTTTGAAATATTAAATAAACCCAGCATTTACTGTAGTTAAATGCATAATTAATTCCCTGATATATACATAAATACATGTCTTTAAATTATCATTAACTTGTCTAGTGATTAATTTCATTTCAAAATTATAATTACTAATTACAATTTCCAAAAGCATACTATGCTTTCCACATCGAATAATTGCAATCCTTAAAATAATATCTAAAACATTATTAATGAAAACCTCATTAAGGAAAATATAAAATATGTTTGTATTTCTGAACCAAAGCTCTAACATGGATTTCAAAATAGTTCTTATTTAATTTATTTTGTATCAAGTGCCTAAAGTTTTATTTGTTGAAAGGTATAATAAACTGAGTTTTCTTAAAAAACTGATTATTAATGCTTCTATGAGGTAAACATTTTTTTTTCTGTTTGATTATTCTTACTTTTCGTTTAAAACTTATTTATATATTCGGTCACTGAATGAGAAAATTTAGGATTACGCTTAATTTATTAATAAAAAGCTGCTTATATCACGTAAGTGAATCATATTTCTGCATCAGTTATTTGATATTAGTTTGAACTTTTTGTACATTACAAAAGTCACTTTTGTCCAAAAAAGAACTTTTTGTCAATATGGATGGACAAAAGATTTAGCGGATAAGAAAAATACCCTTTTTCAAAATAAAATTTTGGAGACAGTAACAACAAAGAAAAATTTATGTTTTATATTCATATTATATTATTAAGTTGATTCTGAAAGTAAAAAGTCAGTTTGGCCAGCCATTATTTTATAACTTTTTAAAGAAATTTTGAAGTTTTCAAACTTGTATAAAATGTCCTTTCAAGTGAACCCCTTAGTCCTTTTAACCCTTTAACGGTCACAAAGCTAAAATACACTTTTCTGTGATAAAGCACTTGATAAATGTAATGTTCTCATTCTCTGTAAACATTATTTAGTCACAAAAAAATACGTGATCAGTAGTTTTTTTCCTGGGTGGTGGCTAGAAGTTATAGCCACTACGCACTTAAGACATTTAACTTACTGTTTAGGACAGAAGTAAGGAATCATATTACAACAGTGTTTCTCAAAGTTTCAATATTCGCGACCCAATATACAATCATAATTTTCATCGCGCCCCCCTTATACATTACCAATGTATTGAATTCAATATTAGTATACTTCGACGCTAAACTACGGTCCACCCTTAACCTCTTAAGTGCCACCGACGCATATAAACGTCTCGCTCAGTCAAAGCGTTAATTTCCCTGGCCGTATGAATACGTCTTTTCGAAGTACGATCTTTTCTCTGCGGTGCTATCCAAAAAATTACTGCGAAGGCTTTGGAATGCAATAAAAGGACCTTAACAATGTTTGCGAAGGATTTATTTATTTCCTATTATTTCCTTCTTTATTCCTTTCTCTTCCAATACATCAAAATACGCACGTTTACGTAGAAAACAGTTAGAAATGGGAAACGAATCGCTAACTTTTAATCGGCAATTAAGGGATTAGTTATAAACCGTACAATTATAAAGATAAATGTTAATTTGTGTATATAATTTTATATATGACACTCCCATGTGGGGTCATTGGTAGTTATTAAACTGATTCTCTTAACTGAGTTATGTTAAATTAATTATAAAATACTTTATGTAGCACACACTGATACATTTATAAATGTAATATATTACTGTAAAAGTGTATTTTTTTATTGTCAGAATGTATTTTGTTTGTTTAATTCAGTAAATTAATATTTTTTTTTAAAATCGTTTGTTTTTGACTTTTTATTAAGCTCGCGCCCCCGTCGTATAGTTGTCACGCCCCCCAAGGGGGACCCGCCCCACAGTTTGAGAAACGCTGTATTACAATAAACTTTTGAGGAAAAGTTAACATTTATGCTAATAACTATTTCAATAGCAATTAAATACAAAGTACAAGTGTAATATAATAATAATAGAATAGTTGTACAACATAGAATACTTACTAAAACATACATTGAAATTGGCATATAACCACATTTTATATTTTATTTAATTTTGATATTTTATGTAGTTTGTCAAAATTATCTCTGTCCTTCTTCGGTTGTAAGGAATTATCATTAATATGCAAATGTGAAGGGGGGAATATGTACGAAACGTTTCACTGACATTTTTTGAGGTATATACTTTTCAAACAAATCAGGAGAATTTGACCAGTAGTCCCCCTGTAGATAGGAAAGAGCCTGATTTCCATAATCTTCATCATTCTATCATTAGAGCATAATCTTCATAATTCTTCTATTATTAGAGGCTGCTAGCAAGATCTGATGGCAATTCTTCAAATATCGGAAGAATCTCTTGAACAAATAAATTTTTTCTAGGCATTGTTAAGCAATACTCAAATTCTACTTAACGTTGATAATAATAATAAAAAGAAATGCACATTAATCGTATAAAACGGAATTGCTAGTTAAAATATGTATACAACTATAAGTAAAAAGTATTTAAAGTGTTTTATGCGCCTCAATAATATGCAAACCTTTTCTCCGAGCAGAAAAGCTACAATGAAAGATTTTCGAAGCCAGGAATCTCGTACCAGCAAAGTTTGTTTATATTTCCCACCCCCAACATTCTCACGTGATTCTAAGAGCTATCTCTCAAGCATAGGAAAAGCGAAAATTTCATAGTCATTTTTCTGTTCTATGTGGCAGTGGATAGTCTGTATCTATTGGCCCACACAAGGGGGCGGACCCCCAGGACCGCCCCCTAAGTCCCTTGATTTTTTTCCGATTGGTTATAATTCTAAGTCTATAATACGTAAAATTTAATTAAATATTTGTTATTAATGATTAATTTATTAATTAATGCTAATTATTTATTCAATAATTAGTTTTTTACTGTGTTTTGTTCCTGAAAATCGGCAAAATCAAAAATAGCATAATACAAGAATGGTGAACTTTCAACCCCG
>BMAV01012591.1:0-12755 GCA_019973955.1 Trichonephila inaurata madagascariensis
TTTTGTCTTGATTTTACTACTTTTTAAAAAATTTTGCGAAAATTTGTTAATTTTTTGGGCCCCAAAAACCAAACATTTAAAACCCGGGCCAAAAAACCCCGGGGATAACCTTTTTGGGGATGGGGGGGGCACGATTGTAGGTTTGCGATAGCATCTCACATGGAGTTCTTTTTAAAGGATGGGCCTCACACTGGTTGTACTCCCAGCGTTACAATAGATCGCAAATTCTCAGCCATGCCTTCTTTGCATTCTTGCACCAGATATTGTCCGACAGCGAATCCTTCCTAGTAGGCACACTGGAATGTAAAATAAGATTAAAAACACCAATAATGAGTAGACTGTGCTTGATCTGGTACAAAACAATCCTAGTACCATTACCAGTCGTCAAATTTTTTTTGGGAACTCTGCAAAATAACGAGGGGGCCCCCCTATCATACCCAATCGTATTTTGTTTTTCAGTGAACTGTCCTTTAGTATTATGGGGCCCAGTCCCCGGGAAAATGTTTTCAACCATGCAATGCTATGTGATTTCCCATCGTCTAGATCAGAGGTTCACCAAACCTTTTTGTCTCATAGACCCCTTGCAATGTCTTTCATTTTGGGTTAGACTCCTGTTTAATTAATATTGAATTTTTACAAATTTATCAACTTAAATTTCTTTTAGACAGATGGCACTACTACTCATACTTTAAAAGATAGAATTCAATTTATAACTGTAATGAAGTATAGTGTTTAAAGTTTAATTAATTAACGTATGCTTTTTAAATTAAAAGTTAATTAAAATAAAACTGCTAAATAAAATAAATAAACAACAAACAAATTATTTTAATTGGAGGGATGAACCTCTAGCAATACAATATCAAATTTTCAACATTTGACATCAATCTTGTCTGGTGTTTACCTTAATTCTTCACTGTTAGTAGTGTCCAGTTTCTTTGTTTCTTTTTTTTTTGTGTTCGTTTGTTTTGGAAATTGGCAACCGCGCTGAAACAACTTCACACTAGGAAAACCAATGAAAACTTTAAACTTCAAACCAAAAAATTCATCACGATATTCCATAAGTCGGGACAAATAGCAGGTTTGACTTTTAAGGAAAGTTGCTGACATCTGTTTTTTAAACTTTAAGATCTTCAGTGCTTATTCGATGTTCAATTTTAATATGACATTTTTTTTTCCCCCAAAATGACCCTAGAATTCATTCTCTATGTGGTATTGCCTTCAAACATTCTCAAACCTGGTTTTAAAATCTGAATAAAAAGGGATTTAAATGTTGAATTTAGGTTTAAAAAATTCTAACGGATTGTCTGTGCAAAAATTTAGAAAAAAGGAAATTCAGTTTTTGCTTTTTGCTTAATTCAGGAAAGAAAAAACAAATTTTTTTTTTTCATAAAATTTATTCTGTCACCCTTTTTAAAAAAAGCAAATTAATCAACCCAAAAATTAGTAAATAAATATGTTTAAAAAGGTAAATTTCGTTTCCACTTGATTAAAAATTTTTTTTAAAATTAAAATCATGATCTAGTTTAAAGAGACACATCTAGACCCCCCCACCTCATGAACCCCCCAAAATTTCTTTTTTTCACGTGGACCCTTTTTTGGGGGCGTCTAGACCTCTGGGGGTCTATAAAGACCATTTTGGTAATCACTGGTCTAGATGTAAACTAACTGTCCTGAAAGTTTGTAACCATTATACTGATGTCTAGATGCACCTGTATAATTAAATTTGGTTACAAACAGTTTAAAAATTCAAGATGAATTAAACACAATTATCAAAATATAAAATAAACGCTATATCACAAATTCGTATTTAAACTACACACATGCATTCTTTCAATTACCTGGCATTATAGTTTTCCTGTACTTAACTTGCCATTTCCACTTTTTCCGGATTTCAAGAGAAACAATATGAAATAAAAGTATATGTTTCAAATAATTTCAATATTTACCTATCTGCATGATATTTCTAAAATAATCGTAATCAATATGATGCATTAAAATCCCAATACATGTTGCAATAAACACATCATAACAATATACATTATTCGTCTCATTTTTAATGCTTTCAAAAAGTGTATTTACTTCCACATAATCTATTTCATATGTAGCAGAAAAGAAGTATGTAGCTTTTCAATAATAAAATGATATAAATATATAAGGTGTTATATATATTTTATGATGGTGTGCATTTTAGCTTTTAAAATAACACTGCAAGGTAAAAAGAGATACGGAAATTCCCATTTCCTTTCAAAATTGTGATTTATACATAAAATGTATTTCACATGTAAAAGGAAAGAAGAAATGTTTCGTAATGTAGTCTTACCTTTCAAAAGAAATATTTAATGCACCTAGTATCTTTTTCAAAAGGTGTAAATGACACTAAAAAATGTATTACATATACATTTCAGAACATTTCATTCTCTATATTTTTGTTATCCGAGCAAAATGTTTAAAACGGTATATACGTTATTCTAAGTGTGTACCTACATATTTTATATTGATCTATTATAGGTATGTTTCTTAGCCTGTGAATATGATATATGCAAAATATATTTAAAAAAATAGAAAGTGTAAGGCAGGGGTGGTCAACCCAAATGACCCCTTTTAATAAAAATATATATTTTAATATTAGATTTGGGGGATCCATTACAAACATTTGGGGTGAAAATTTAAAACGACTGATATTTTATTATTGTTTTATTTTTTTTTACATGTAAAAACTGATAATATAATAATAATAATGCAATGGTTAAATAATGTTTAATTTTTTAATGGAGATATGTTTTCAACATTTCCCCCTTTGTTTTTTCAAGTCGATTCAATATGGTATTTGCGTTTGTGGGTTGTAATTTCGGGGTTGAGTTTGAGCAGATTTGTGTTGATAAATTTTTAATTTAGAAAAAAAAGACTTTTTAGTAACAGAAGCAACGTCATAAAAAAAAATAAAGGTTTTGGTTTATTTTTTTCAAAAAAAAAAAAAAAAAAAGTCGAATTTTTTAAAATTGTAAAGAATTCCCGGGGCCCCAAAATTATTTTGCCCCCTTGGGGCCCCGGCCACGGGATAGAAACCCATGGTGAAAGGTATGGTATGTATGAATGATTAAAAAAATTGTAGGTGAGAGGAGTACGAAGAATATTATTTAAAATTATTATAATAAACTATAACTTAACTCAAATAACATCAGCATAATCAGTATGTTCTTTACTTTATTCGACTTTGAATAATTGTTTCCTAAAACTGGATCCGTTGTCGTGAATTAAGAATTATTTTCCTCTTTTAAATGCTGCAAATGCAGAATACACTATTTACCATCGCTTTCATACATACATACATTTATATATATATATATATATATATATATATATATATATATATATATATATATATATATATATATATATATATATATACCTATTTATTTATTTTTTTTTGAAAAAGAAAAATAATCCATAACGATTCGCTATTGATTTTGAGGCATAGATAATATAATTATTTTTAGCAATAGATTTAATCTTTAATTTTAATTATTTTTAGCAATAGATTTTTCCCTTTTTAAATTTTTAAATTTTTATTCACATTACTTAAACTTATTAACAAATTAACAAATAATTACAATACTGAGTCTGTAAACATATTGAACCTTCAGTCAACAGACAATGCAGTCAATACAGTTTATGACAATACAGTCAAAGTTAATATACAATAAACATACCAATATTGTCTTGATTAGAACTATCCAGCTAAATGCAGCTTTGCATTTCCCATTTGCATATAGATTTAGTTGATGGTATCTTTGTTATGAGATATAACCAATCAAATTTTGTAAGACCGTCAATAACAACAGAACATGCATGTAATTTTTAAAGGTATTTTTATAAGGTTTCTTAATTGTCAAAGTGATAAATCTACCTATGTAAATAGTATTTGTATTCTGAATTAAAGAATTTTTCCTTCTTCGAACATTTATTTTTATTTATTACTGGGATAAGGCACCAACACGCAATCGGTTATTATACTTTCTGTCTTGGAGATCAATTTGGAAACACAAAATAGTAAAGCTTTCGAAATGTGTTTTTATGTAAACTTAACTCTTATTCTAAATTTTTTTTATGCATATTTCCTTCTAAAACAGATTTGTAACATTTTTAAATGGAGCATTTCTAACATGCTCTTATAAATGTAAACGATCTAAGAACAAATTTTATTAAGTCCTTTAATAGGTTGTTAAATAATTTCATATAACAAAATTACAATCTCTAAGGTAAAAATACAGGTGACACTTAAAATAGAGGTAAACTAATAACTCATACCTTATATATTATGAAGCTTAATTTATTTTTTTAAAGTGTCTGCTAACAACAATATAATTTATAAAAGTTGACGACAAAGGTACATCAGAAAATGGATCCTCTACAAAATGGAGTCAATTTTTATTTTGGGTTTTCATATAAAAAAATTTTCCCAAGCTAACGTTTTTTTTGACGGGATATTTTTCAATATGTATGACATATTTTGTGATGTTTTCAAAATGTGTTTTCAAATGTTTGGTGTTTTAAACAACTTTTTTTCTTTTTAAAAATTTATCTTTTGTTCGTAAGACGTGTTCCCCAAAAAAACCATTACATTTCACACACAGATTGCAGAGTGCAGTATGGCAAAACAAACATCGTTAACCAACAAAAATATAAAAAAAATTGCCCCATTTTTTTAGTATTTTAGTTTTGTATCCCAAAAATTTTTTCCCCGTATTTTTTTCCCCCAGATATTTTAATTTCTTATCAATTTGAGCAAATAAAAAAGAGGTGATTGGGGATTTGTGTTTTTTATCGTTTTTTTTTTATGGGTTGGATAAACCTTAAAATGAAAAAACGAACCAAATTTCGGGTTGTATAGAAATAATATTTGTCTACATTATTTATAAGGGGATTAAAAGGAATCCCCTTTTTAGAGCTTAGCGGAAAAATAGCAGACGGGATTTGTCCATTAAATACGTATTTATTCTTGGAAGGAATGAAAAATGTTAAGTGTTAGTTAAAAATTTTTTAGTAAAGAAGTTTCTTAATTATTTCTTGAAAGTTCCTTTAAGGGAAACAATTTATCACGCTATCAATTTAAAAGGGATAAAGAACATTTATAAATTTAAAAGGGGTTTATATTCATTAAAAGTTTAAAACATTACAAACAAATATGAACATTTTAATGTTCTTTTAGGATTTTTTATTATCGGGGAGAAAAAACCCCCGGCAATTCGGGAAAATTTTGCTTTTTTTTTCCCTTCCCCCCCTCCCCCAATGCTCCCCCTTTACGCTCGCATTCGGGAAAGGGTAATTTTAAAGAGCGAATCATTACTTTTAAATTTTGGCAGTTGGGGGATTAATTATAAACTGTTTATCCAAAAATTAAATTTTTGGGGTTAGATTTTTAAAAAAACCCCGGGGGGGTTTGAATTCAATTTTTTCAATTTAGAAATTTTTAAAATTTAAAAAACATTGTGCAGTACTTTTTATTTATAAGTGTTTTTACCCCAGTGTAAAGGGTGTAATTTATTTTTTTTTCCCGAATGTATTTTTTTTTTTTTTCCAAACACCCCGGGCCACATGGTAAATTTTTAAACTAGAAGCTCTAAACCCTTTACCGATAAAAGTCTCTAAAAATGAACAAAACCAAAAAAAAAATGCTCAGATATTCCCGTTTTAAAAGACTGCTTATTGGCGTTTTAAATGAACCAAAAAGCAAACATCATAAAAAAACCCCCAAAGAAATTATACGAAAAAACAGCCCAAAACCTTTTAAACCCCCAAATTGAATCTGACGTCACGAATCCCCGGGTAAATTGCTTCTCCCCCCCCCTTCCCAATCCCATTCCCCCTATTTAAAAAAAGGAAATCGGGTGTTTAATAAGAAAATTAAAAACTAACACACCCCGGGGGGAAATAGACAATATTACTCATAAGATGAAAAAAAAATTTCCACTAAAAAACCCCCTTTTATCATTCTAATCTATATCTTAAAAAAATTCCTTTCTCAAGCATTCCTTTAAAAATTTGGGAAAACTGCCATAAATTTTCCCCCATTAAAAAAAACAGAGAAAAAATATCCATCATAGTCAAAGCTTAAGTAATTTTTTTTATTACCCATTAAGAAAAAATTAAATATTTGAGCTTTATTATTCTCAATAAATTAATTTCATTTCTCATACTAAGCAAATTACCCCAAATAAAATAAGGCTTTAAATTAAAAACATTTCTCTCCCTCCACCCCTTACTCGGGACTCAGGGAAAAAAATTCCCCGGGATTTAAGAAAGCCGATCCCGGGAAACCCGTATTTTTTGATGTTCACCCAAAAGGGTTTTTCCGGGGTTTGTTGGTCAGTGGTCTCATTTAAAAATTAACCCGGGCGATCACTGGCGGGGGGTTTCTGTACACCCCAGCAAAAAAAAGAAAGGCCTCCCCCAATTCAAAAAAGGTGCGCAGAGCCACGGATTTTTTCTGTAGCCCCCCATTTTAGGTCATTGAACCTTCAGGCCTATGAATCAATCTCCCCATTACGATTGGAATTTAACGACCTTAAAAAGTTTATTTTGGGTGCTGAGAACACCCAGTGATTAGTTATATTTTTTGTATTCGGGGCATCCAAAGGGGAAAAGTACGTTTTACTATTTCAGTTTACATTTTTTTTTTTTTAAATATAGTAAATATGTATTTTATTTAAAAAATTTTAATAAATGTGGTATAAAATAATATAATTCCCATAAAATAATTTTTAAAATATAATTTTTAAAAAACCCAAAAAATTTTTTATAAATTGGGGAAAAAAAACTCCATGCTAAAGGGGGGAAACGGCCTACTTTGTCGTTATTAGATAATGTATCAACAGATTGGTTTGGGAAAGAAAATAAGTAATTCGATGACTGCCGTTCTAAAACCAAAAGTCGCGGAGAGATGAAACGGGGAAAATTTCAAATTTTTTAAAACAGGTGGTGTTGATAAGCTGATAAAATTCAGAAAGGGTTTTTGTACGCAATTATGAAACCCTTTTTGGGTTTTCGAATATTTTATCATCTACTTAATATTTCGGGGAATTTAATGCTTTCTTTTCCCCCCATTCGGTTCTTCTTGAAAAAAAAATGAGACATTCCAAATTATTAAGGGAAAATTGAAAGGAAACTTGTGAACCACAGTGGGGTAGGGGGTCCCGGGTCTCTCAGACCTTTAAAAAACCCAAAAAAGTTTTTCCGAAAACAGAATATAAAAAAGGTTTAAACAACCAAAAAGGGGGGGTTAAAAGTTGTTCACGGGTAAAAAATGGAAAATTATTTGTTTTTCCCAATGTAAGAAAAATAAAGCTTAAAGATATGAATTTTTAAATCTGTTTGAATGTTTAAAAAAACACTAAAATTTTTTTTTTCTACTTTTTTCTATCCTTATTCTTAATTATAAAAAATAAATTTATTTGGTATATACGTTTTACTTTTTGGTTTATGAAAAAAATATAAAATTGTGTACTTCCCAAAAAGAAAAATTTTGTAGGTTTATTTAAATTAATGCTAGTCTTTTATTTTTAATGCAATAAATTTAACAATTTTGTTTGTTAAAAATACAAAAACGTCTTATTTTTCATAAATATATATCATAATTGACTTAAAAATTTTTTTTACTTTAAAAAAACGGAAGGTTTGGGGGGTTTCGCACCCCGGGTAACGACGGGAGCAAAACAGGCGCAGTGACAAAAAAGCTTTTAAAATATCACTTTTCCCCCTTCAATTTAAAAACATATTATAAAAATTTTACTTCCTTAAACAGGTACTAAAAAGCCCGAGTTAACAACACACTATCGCCCTATAACAAAATATAAATATTCCCCCAAGGGGTTTTCCTTTCCCCGGGTCTATTATTCAACCTTTTACATAAATGGGTGCCCACACACCCACAAACGGGGCACCCTATGTCAATAACACCCTGTAACGGCATTTCCCCAAAAAATTTCAACAAAATTTCCATTTGCTCTAAATAAGCATCCCCCCTCCGGAAAAAAAATTTTTTAAATTTATAGAAAAAAAATCAAGTTGAAAAAACTGTTGGGCCCAGCTTTTTTTACAGGAGAAAGAACCATGCACGCCTCCCGCTATACCCACACCCTACACTGTTCTCAGAGGGAAAAATTTTTTGTGTGTAGTATCGTTTTTGATAAAAACACTTACTTGGAAAAAAATATTTTATACTCGAAAAAAAATTTTTTATCCGTTGATTAATTTTTTCCCCTTAAAGGAAAGGGAAAATTTAGAAATGACTCTCAACAATACGATCTTACCCCTTTTACACGGCTGTTTTGGGCCTCCCTTAAATTATTCTTGCCCCCAAAGGGGGTTTCGCACAAAAACCAATATTGAAGTCTCACAAACCCCTTATTTCAGAAATATTTCAAAAAGCTGGAGATATAAACAGAAACTTTTATACTTATAAAGCCCCCCTTTATAATAAACATTTTAAAAAATTCATCTAAACCTTTTCCTTTTTTTAAAAACCCCAAAAAATTTTTTAAATTTCTTTTTAAAAAAATTACTTAAACGACTCCCCTAAGAGACCTAGGGGGAAACTCCCGGGCTCATACACCCCCCTTAAACCCTCGTTGGCATTCATCGGGGGGAATGCAAAAAATTTTTAAAATTTCACCCTTTTAATTTGTAACCCCAAACTCTTTTTTCATTTTAAATTTTTATCGCTGCACCCACCAGGTAAGCATTTTTTTTTACTTTAATCCCTTTCTTTTCCCCAATTTTCCCGGGGCCAATAGGGGGGTTTTAAAACTTATTGCAACCAGCCAATGCTGTTTGCTCTACCCAGCAAAGGTTTCATCCCGGGGAAAATCCTAAAGATCTCTCCCCCCTGGGTGTCATCAAGAACCCCTCTCAGATTCTGACGTCATCCCCCTAAACCCTTTCCCCCCCATCCAAAAGATCTTCGTCTCTACAAACTCAATGAACTTTGTTTTTTTCATCCAGGACTCCCCCCTTTTTAGCGCAAAAATACAATTTCAGATAGGGGGTGGTGGGCTTTTTCTGTCCCTATCCCTGTATCATCCGGGGGTTTTCATCCATATCCTGTGTCGTGATGAAACGTGTTTGTTTACTTTCGTAAATTAAAATTTTTAAAATAAACTTTTGTTTTCAGCGTTTTGAATATTTTTTTTTCATTTTTCACTCCCCTTAAAACGCCCAACGTTGGAGAAACACTGGTGTATCTGAAAAAATTTTAAAACTTGGAATTTTAAATTTTTGTGGGAAAATTTTTTTTTATTTCCGACCTTTAAAAAAAAGAAAAAAGATGCCCAAGTTTTGATATTGATGAAACTTGTGTACATTTTTTAAAAATTTTTTTTCTAAAAACCCGTTTAGGTTGGGGTGCGGCTAAAATCGATGACAATGGGGATTGCAATTCAACCAAAAGTAAAACCATTGTTTTTTAGATCTTAATACGGGTAGGGTTTTTAAAAATTGGGAGTTAAAAATTTTTGAGGTTGAAAATAAAAATTTTAAACAGATATAATTATTTTTTTTTTAATATTAATTTTTAATTTTTAAAAAGAAGGGGGTTCAGAAAAGTATTTTTTAAAATATAATCAAAATTTTTAAAAATCATGCTATGTTTCTATGATAAATATTAAGTATTTTTTTTGGCCCCCTTTTTTCAAAATAGAGCATCTGATGTATAAAATTTATAGAATTAAAAAATGCATCATACTCTTTGCCTTTAAATTTTTGTATTTATGTCTTTGTATTTAAAAAATATTTTTGTATAATATTTTTATTTATTAAAATATGAAATTATTATTCTATTTATAAAAAAATTGCTGGTGTAATGAGAATGCTTTCTTTATTATTCACCTTTACTAGTAATTAAAGCTACTATTTTAGAAAATAGGTCCCAACGCAAAAATATTAATATTTATCATAGAATTTTCATATGTTTATGATTTTAAAAAATATATATTTTTTAAAAATTTTATACTTTTCTGAAGCCCCATTTTTATAAATAATGTGTAGAGATTCGAATCTTTTAAAATTTAAATTTAAAGAATTATACCTGTTTGAAAGTGTATATTTTCAACCTCAAAAAAATTTAACCCCCCTTTGAGACCCCTTTAATACCGGTAGTGGAAATTTTTAAAAAGAAAGAAAACATTGGTGTTTCTTTTGTTTTATTTTTCCCCTCGTTTATTAGAGGTGTAAATGCCACAGAAAATAATTTGCAGCTTATAACAGTATATAAAGAACGACAAAAAGTAAAGGAACATCTTATTTACTTTAACCACAAAAAAGTGCAGATATCTATTCAGTAAGTTGTACTATTACACATTTTTTAAATGTAAACTTAAAAACCTAATGCATCAATTGTCTTTACATTAAGCCTGTAATGTAATTTTGTGCAAAAATTACGAGCTAACGAAACTGCTCTTTCGCCATCTACGCTAGTTGGTGGTACTGTTAGCAATGCGCGATATACTTTTTTCTCTAGTATTTACCTCTAAATCCCTCATCTTCAAATAAACCGATTTCTCGTCGGATGGTTTTGGATCATCATCTTTGAAAACTGTACCGAATTCTTCTAAATGTGGGTAGGTTTGTGGGTAAAAAATATTTTAAGAAAATTTACAATAATCCTGATCATATTTGTATTGGTTAGTCTCTTTTTTTTTTCTTTTTCATTTTCATTTTTGAAATCATTATAATTTTGTAAAAACCGTAAGATACGGTACGATTTTTCAGACGGTACGATCAACATAATTCCTTAAAATCCAGTTTTATTGAAAGTAGAGCTGATGCAATTCTGGATATTAAGTCTAATTCACTATCAGAAAAACTGATTTGCATGTTTAAATCAATCATTGCTTTTTGATTGGATATTTCAGTTTCAAAAATCGTTCTATCACAAGGAGTAAATTGTTCCGACTTGTTTTAGAACCTAATATTTACAAATGTTCTGTTTTATTCTATTTTCAGTAAGTGTATATATTTTCCTAGTAAATATCGAAAAACCGGCATTTAAACGTGAATACCGGTATTACAAATTTGTAAAAATGGCTCAAAATACCGCTATTCGGTGTCCCGGTATACTGGTATTGCAGTCCCTAATGACAACTTTTTTTTCACAAAAATATTTTGAGAATTTGGTGTTTGGATTAGAATCGATGGTGGCTTAAATTCGAGTAAATATGGTTATTGAGAAATACACAAATTAGCAATATAGATCCATATTCCCAGCTTATGAGAGTAGAATTATTTTACAAATAGATAAAACGACGTTGGATTTGCGAGAAGGAGTAAGAACATATTACAGCAGTCATAACCTTGCAAGATATTTATCTATAGGTGTATGGACATATAAATATTTGGGTGGACATATATACCGATAATTATAATGCACCAGGAATAAGTAGCAATACATGTGCTACATATAGACAGTGTCCATGATCCAATCCTTTGCATGTGCAGTAGGTGACCCCTTAAAACAGTGTTTCTCAAACTGTGGGGCGCGCCCCCCTGGGGGGTGCGCGATAACCTTTCAAGGGGGGCGCGAGCATATCGAAAATAAAAGGTTAAAAAAATTAATTTACTGGAATGAAAAAGAAACAAAATATTTTTCTCTATAATAAAAAATACAGATTTACATTGATATGATTTATATATATCATCTGGTGAAAAAGGTCATCAAAAATAAAAAGATTCTACTTTGAACGCTCATTAGCTATTTTTTGATCCTATAGCTAAATAAAAAATATTTTGTTTGCTTTGCTGTAATCCTACATGGAGATTTTTATTACGTTTCTTTAACTTAAAATATTACTTTTGCTGGCTTTCGAACTTACTGGTTATGGTTACCTGCACCTTCTTTTAGGAAGTTGTAAATTATATAATTTGTTGCGCTTTTTTTCACAATGTGAAAGGAGTTTTTGATACATGGATAAGCATATTGAGCACTGAAGGATTAATTGGCCAAGATTTATTTTTATGAGTATACTGGGAAAAATATAATACAAAAAAAAGTTTAAATTTTGGGGTGTGTGTGTGGGAAAACTGTTTATTTGTTACCAATGACCTTGACAGAGAATCCTCTAATATGACAGTCTTAATGGGAGCTAAAATGAATTGATAACATGCTCCCTTTTGGGAGTGGCAAATGTTTTTAGAATCTTAAGGTACTTGTTTATAGACCGAGTTCCCGGCACGACCACTATTTTTCAAAAATATTTTCTTGAACATGCTGCATTTTCCCCTATGAATAACTTAATGGTTTTAATTGTGATGTTGTACTACTGATTATGGTTTTAAATGTAAATGAGCATTGGGCATCCCGTGATTCTCTGAAAGGAAATTGAAGCTGATCAAACAAGGGAAACACTTTACTTTTAAATAATGCATATTAATCATGTTAGCGAAGGTAAATTTGAAAAGCAATAAACATGAAACGAAAGGAAAATTTTCAATAGCTACATTAAGAACTTTATCAAGAAAATATGAAGCCATAACTGTACCGCAAAATGCACTTCACCCTGTCAAAAAGACACAAGAAAGAAAAAGTTCAACATGATATTTGTCGATCACAAAGGATATAAAAATTTCAAAAAAGTGAACAAAATGTGACAGTTTTGCTTGCAAATAACTCACCTGTAATGTTAGCAAAAAGTGTCTGTGATTTATTTCCTTTATTAAGGTCACGCACTTTTTTAACAATTTATTAGTTTTTTTTGGATATTTTC
>BMAV01012592.1:0-102032 GCA_019973955.1 Trichonephila inaurata madagascariensis
AATTAATTCAAAGGTACACTTGTAAACTACAGTAAAAGTAAGAGCGTATGGAGAACCTCAATAAAATTCTTTACTTAGTCCTAGCCATTTAATATGTGATGTAATCTTTTTAGAGATTTTAAATAATGCAGAAATCATCGCAACATAATCCATTAAAATCTAAAAGATTGCCCTCAAGCGCAAAAATTGACATTGCGATAATATTTCTAAATCCTTTTAAAAAGAAGGTTATTGAGATAAGAATGGTGAACACTTGGAAAAAAAGAATATCCTTATTTCAAAAAAAAGGTACTTATCAAAGTTTTTCAACCCCTTAATAAGAGATTCTCATGCCATCAATTTTTTACTAATTACAAAATAAAAATTAAAAATAATTTCTCACTGATCATGGTAAATTTGAAAGTTATTTGAACAAATTTAATTTGACCTCATCATCTTCCTGAAATTGTGTTATTGGTGATATGCAAAGCATCTACTCCTTCTATGTTCCAAATTTATGGTGAAAGAAGGATTCTAAGACTGGCTTCCAAAGGAATTAATATGAAATTGCCCCCCAAATTTAACCAACTTATTTCCACCAAAATGCTTTGACTAATTCTGTAAATTCATCGTAAACATTTGAATCCCTTCATATATTTAATTTTTTTTTTTTTTTTGGAATTTCTACTTTTAGCTCACACTCTCTATATATTTATTTTTTTTATTTATCTTGGTGGAATTTTCAGTTGTTAATAAAATACATTTTAAAGCGCTCAATTGAGCTGAAATTTTATATACATGATTATTTTGGATGACAATACAGTAATTTAATTATAATTACTAAAATTAATTGATTAAAACTAATTATTTAAAAATTACAAATACAACCACGTTGGCATCATTTTTGGCGACTTGAGTCAAAACTTGAAAGGGTTTTTTCTCACTTTTTAAAAACATTCAGTTTAACTGAAATTTAAAAAACGATTGTTTTGGATGAGAATACGGAAAGGATAAATTAATAAAAATTAATTACCACTTAATTTTTTTGATTCTGCCCTATGTATATACATATTTATAGTAATTATAACTATTTAATAAAAAATTTAAATAATGATGCTACGAGTTCAATAAAGCCTTTTTTGTTTGACTCCATACTATATGCTTTGTATTCATTCTTGTGCACTATGCTTTGTATTCATTCTTGTGCAACTATGCTTTTGTATTCATTCTTGTGCAACTATGCTTTTGTCATCGTTTAAGTACAAAAGGCTGCCTCTCGTTTCTGAATTTCATCTCCCTCAAATGACTTATCGTGGAGTTATTGCAAAAAACACTCCTGTTGTTTAAGTTTTGCACACCAATGTATCTTGTATTTATAGCTAAAGAATTAAAAAAAGCCTGCTTTGTAGTACAAAACTGGAATTACTTGTATCATATATTGGCTGACTTATAAAATTATTTAAAATAATTAAATACACTGAAGTACCACTGAATTACGGATACCTACCTAGAAGCGAGTTGAGCTTCCTCTTCTTTTGGTGGCTGTAAACATAGATTCAACAAGTTTCTGGAAAACTTTCCCATGGGGTGACTTCCCAAATATTGGCTATATGTCCATAATTTAGTAAGGTTCTTTGGGTTTGTGATGGCTTTTCACGCCTTGTTCCAAAAAAACCCCAAAGATGCTCAATAATTTTTTTTAAGTCTGCGATTCTAATGGCCAATTTATAAAAAAAAATCAGAGGTTACAACCAAGTGAACTGGGACTTATGAAGTACAGTTGTCTTGCTGGAAAACCCCAACCATCGGATAACAGAACAGCATACACGGATGGAGGTGATAACAATTTACGTTCCAAATTGCATTGAAGGATGTTGGTATATGCCCCAAAAGATCCCAAACAGTGTCACGAAAAACCCCCGTTATAATTGACCCTATACCCTTGTACAACCTGGCATGCAAATGCATGGTTTCCTAAACCTGACGCCATATTATCAGCCTTCCACCAGCGTTAAGTAGTCGGAATCGGCTCGTCACTCCATGCTACTCGTTTCATCCTCACATGTCTCTGTGGCTTGCCCAGGCGTTAAGATGGAGAACTTGAGCTGGTTCTCGAAAAAGTTGACGGCTCCCAAAAACAATACGGTGAAGCAGGGGTTGCACAGTCCACTGACTGTACGACTGGCACTTTATTCAACTATTGGGGGAATTTAGCTAATGCTTGGCTTCACTGGCTACGTACAATACACCTGAGCCGTCTCTCACCCTGCACTGTTCAAGGCTAATTGTCCTTTTTAGTTTTCCCATCGCTAAGTTTTTGTCCACCATCCATATATTCTGGTATACTCTTGACACTGTTGACCTTGAAAGTCTGTTGTTTGACGACTTCGGGGTTTGGTGGCACGTTCGCGAACCCACATTTGTCCGCGATCGAAGGCGTCTAAATCAAGCGGTTTACCCATACTGGCAATTCCAACAACTAATTCAAAACAGCCACGTACGCGCTATACATCGTTAACACGGGGGCCCTCACTTGCGCAAAATGATGCGCAGCGCTAAAACTTTGCATAGCCCCTTTCTATCCTAATTCGGCACTTCAGTGTATATTGTCGCCTATTTAACGGACCTAGACACATATCATTAACCTCTCAATTGCCTATTAAAAATTACCCGATTCACTTCCCCTTGCCACTGTTTTTTTCCTGGTTTGCATAGGGGTGTTTAGGGAGGGAGGGAAAAAGGTAGAAACAAAAAAAGGGTTTTTTGTGATTTCTCCTTCAAATACTCTCCCTTTTCGTTTCATTTCAAAAAGCCTTTGGATTAGTTTTACTGATAGCAGCGAAAACGAAAGAATGGTATTTCGGAAGGACGGATATATCCGTCAGGGGACTTAAAGCACCAGTCGAGAAAGATGGATATATACCTCGGTAGCAGTTAAGGGGTTAAAATAAGTCCAATATTTTTGATGCATAAACTGATCCCTAATACGGCATCTATCATTGTTGAATAATGTTTGATTGATATTAATTAATTTAACTGTGCAATTTAGAATTTAATGGTAACGTACAATGTTTGAAAGAAGTTCATAAGTTTGATAAAAAGGTGAAGTATTATCTTTTATTTTCTTAATTAAATGGAACAAGTGCATGTTAAATTCAAATTTTTAAGCAATTTACATCTTTATCTAACTCCGTAAATCTAACTCCATGCAATCAATAAACGAAGAAGCGAAATGCTTCAAATGCGTAAGCAGAACATTAAGTTTTTTTCTAATTCTTATAGTTTTGTTACCTAATGAAATATTCATTCCAAAGCGAGAGATTCTTAATGTTCCAATTACTGTGTTCGATTCCGGAGCAAGAGACAATTATCGACATCCATTCTAAACAAGGAAGAAAAATTTTAAATTGTAAGAGATGGTGTTAATGTTAAAGTAAAAAAAAAAGAAAAGTGTAGCGTATACCTGAAACAAAGATAATCTATGCTTTCATAAATTGTCATTTAATAATTTAATTTTAATCGTATGACTCTATCGACTCATACGTCATTGTAAATTGAATGGAGTGGAGTTGTAACTGAATGTCGGCGTTAGTACAGAAAATTTATAACGCATGTTATTAAGGTATCCGACTACGTTCGGAACCTTGATTTTGCAAAAGCGTATAAATGGATAATATGTATGGCATTTAGTGTCACTTAGATTAGAAATCGTACATAAAATTGTTTTAAAAAAAATATTAGAATAAAAATTATTTAAGTACAATATTTTGGCGAAAAAATGAACATAGAAGGATCAATTTTCAAAACACATTCTCCTTTCATGAAAAAGGCTTCTATTATAGTAATATTTTGCTTGTATAGAGTTCAGACCTCTGTACAGAGGCTGAACTATTGCCTTCTCAAAATATTTTCAAAAATGCATTTGATCAGATAAATTAATTGTGTACTATGTACTCATTAATTTTCATATAGTAAATTTGTGCCCTATACTTTCATTAAATACGAACTTTTCCTCTGTGTAAGGGTATTTGGGGTTTATCTTCTGTTGTATTCTCAAGTAAACAATACGTAAAGCCAGTACAGTATTTTCTGAAAAAACACTCGTACTTATTCAATTCCTACTATTAGCTCACACTCTCTATATATTTATCTTGGTGGAATTTTCAATCGTCAATAAAATACATTTTAAAGCACTCGATTGAGCTGAAATTTTATATACATGATTATTTTCAATGATAATACTGTAATTTAATTATAATTAATAAAACTTAATTGATTAAAACTAACAATTCAAAGAATTACAAATGCAGCCAAGTTGGCATCCTTTTTGGCGACTTGTGTCAAAACTTGAAAAAATTTTTTCCACACATTTTAAAACGCTCATTTGGGCTGAAATTTTCTATGTACTATTATTTTGGAAAAAAATACGATAATTTAATTATAATTAATTCAAATCAATTGACTGAAAATAATTATTTAAAGAATTACAGAAACCGCCACGTTCGTTTCATTTTCAGCGACGTGGGTCAAAACTTTAAAAGATTTTTTTTCTCGCGTTTTAAAGCATTTAGTTGAACTTAAATTTTATATACACGATTATTTTGGATGACAATACGATACTTTAATGATAATTAATAAAAATTAATTACATCTTAATGTTGTGATTCTGTCATATGTATATACATATTTATATTAATTGCAACTAGTTAATAAAAAGTAGCTAAAATAAAATTTTTCTTTGTTGACCTAATTGACTAAAAAAATTGACCTAGGAATTGACTTAAAAAAAAAATTTCATATTACTTGTTCTTTTGTAATTCTATTCTCGATAACCCGGAATTTTCCCAAACTCAGCCACCTTTCGGTCAACTTTAGCCCCAGTTCTCAGGACTACCGCACTTCAAAAATGTGCAAAGAAAAAATGGTGTATTATAGAATTGATTGAAGGCAGGAAAAATCAAAATATTTCTATAAAATTCATTTTGAAATATTTTCGTCACGGAAATACTTTTCACGCATTGCTTCAACTTACCGTATAGATATTGATTTTCATTTGAATTATTCAGAAATATAGATAATTCCAAAAAAAATTTTTCGTAAATATTCGAATTTTAAAGAGGAAAAAAGCGATGGAATAATTTATCATTATCATAAAAAATATTGAGTTTCGAATGAAATAAATATATTTTTCTGCAGTAAAATTTCTATAACATGTGAGTTTTATATATAAAAAAAAGTTCTGGTACATTTTTCCAGTGGTATAAATGCATATAATGATAAAAGATTTTAATAAAATCCACTGACAAAATTAAGAAGTGTAGTCTGAGTAAAAAGATCTATAATGAACCGTTATGATTTATATAAAAATTTTAACTATATTCAGATCTGAAGAAAGTTTTGAATTAATGATAGTCAACGGAAGGAATTTTATTTATTCTACGGAGTGAGTATATCTCTGGATATTATGATGCATATTACCTCCATTTTTATGAACTATACTTTCTATTTTTGACATTTTTGAATCAATATGTCCATTAAGCTGTCATTCGATTCCCATTGAGGATTGCCTTTTACGAGCATATTTCAAACAGATTCCAATTTAACTTTTGTCTTACTTTGCTTATAGTTGTTCAGTGTCGAAAAGCGCCATCTAGTGAACTTGATACTTACTGCACATTAAAATGAAAATTCGAGGAAGATTATCAATAGTTTTTAGCAATTTGATTTAATACTGAAATTTTGATGGAAAATAGAAAAATTCATTACAATCTGAAAAAACACTCTTGCGTGTACCTTCTTTTGAGAAATATATGGAACATCTATGAAAACCATGACTTCCATAATGACTTCCAAATATAGCAAAATGCTGTTTGCCGTTGTTTATTTATAAATAAGTTAAGTAAACGTGTGTGTGTGTAATTTTATTTTAATTACAAGGAACAAGTACAATTCAAAATAACCATAATAGTAATTATAATATTACAAATCCATGCAAATATGAAATGTTAATTTATCTAACTATGAAAGAAGATATTTTGTGTCTTAAACATGCTAAAAAAGTAACTCATGATTAACTGGATTAAGATAAAGTTGGACCTTCATATAACGAAGTCGCTAAATCCCGGAATAAAGTTTGTTATATGGAAAATTCGTTACATAGCGGTTCATCTTTTAATATTCTTTATAAACCCCATAAAAGAAATTTTAAATTCCTAAACACTATGTATTAAAAAAAGTAATTATTCACACATTTTTTAAATTAATATATGTTTATTTTATTTATCTTACTCATAAAAAAGAAAGAAAAATTGCAAGAAAATAACAAAAAAGAACTTCGAATACACTGTATTTTAATTACTAAGAAAATAATTTTATACTAAAATTAACGAATTTTAAGGACATTTTCTAATTTAAAACGTACAAGAAAAATTAAACATACATTATTTTTTAACTAGAACACGGGGACACGGGACAACTCCACTGAGGTTGAAAGGGGATATATCGAAGATGTTTCTATAAAACATCTAGTGAACTGGAAAATGGGGGTTAAAGGTTGCACTTCTTGGTTGAAACGTCCAGAACTCTATTGCCCTCAGCGAATTAGGATCTAATAAAACCAGTTCAAGATTTATGACCACCATAAAATGTGTTAAGAGAGAGAATAACTTGAAATGTTCAGAAATACTTTAAAAATAGGGAGAAAAAACTGAATCACAAAAGAAACAATTCTTTATATAGAAAATGCACTTCGCTATAGAGAGGTTATTTGACGAAAACATCGTGAAATGTCAAAGGTCCCAGGAAAAAGTTCGCTATAAAGAAAAATTCTCAATATAGAGGTTCGACTGTATAGAATTTTTTTTCCTTTCAGAGAAGTGAAAACAATGATAATAACCAGCGTAATGGATTTTATTAAAAAACTTTTATTCCGTCATTGTCATTAAATTTAGTAACAACTCCACTCCACTTCAGCAGCTCAGACTCATAATCGATGATTTAACTCGGTTATTATATGAATAGGAACTGAGATGCAGATTATCACTGAGACATTTATTATTTCAATTAACATATTCTTCACATTTTTCATTCGGTTACAATGTTTTGAATGAGTCCCGGTAATTGTTCCTTCCTCCCGAATCATAATTGGCAGTTCAAACATTAAGAATCCTTCGTCCTAAAATTAGATTCCATTTAGAAGAGCGCTGCTAGAATAATATGAGAAGTTTCATTCGGGGTTCTGATAATTTCGATATGTTGTATTGATTACATTTTGCTCATTACCTACTGGCAATGACTTGCAGTATGGTGTGAGTTTTTTTATATATAAAACATTTGTGAGTGAATCAATATTGTGATTGACTAGGATTGATAACTGCATTTTTTTTTAAATTGCAGGAAAATGTTTTGCTGATAATGAATTATCTTTAGTTAAATACAGCTGGTCATTAGGACTTTATGGAAACGATTTTGTAGTTTTTTTTTTCGCTTACATTTTGAGCAACTTCAGAATAATAGTCTGTTAATGTTTTTTTCATTGGAATGTAAAATAAAAGATTTATTTTGAAAATGGCTCTTAATGTGTTGATCGATGGCTCGCGCGAAGAGAACATAACTGCGCTTTCGAGGAGAAATATCGTATCAACCAGCTATAAAGCGGTGTAAGAATCTCGGTTATTGCATTTAAAAAACGAGCAAGCCTTACAGTAGTCGCAAATGATGTGTAACACCCTGAGATGTTATCGTGTTTTAGTGCTGAGCCCCCCTTTAGGCCTACCAAAAGAGGGCTAAGTGGATAAATGGATGGGTCTCGCCAAGGGATTCAAATCTCAAAACAGACTCAAATATATTTCAAGATATTACAGATTTAAAAAGTTTAAAACTTTGAAATAAAATACAAGGAATGACCTATGAGCAAGAAATTTGGTGAGAATATACGATGGAGGCAAAGGGGTCCAATGAGCCAGGTCCGGAGTGGACTGAGAGGCTCAGGTGTCGAGCTATGGCAAAGGCTGTTCAGGAGTGAGGCACCGAGGGAGGGGCGAGTCCTTGTACTTCCTAACCATACAGGTAGTATTATCGATCCCCCAACTATCAACCCCATATCTTTAAAAAAATGGCACTATAGGATTAACATGGGGATTGATATTTTAATGCGTAAGTAACCGAGAGGAAAGATGTTACACATCAAAAAATACCAGCCTAATTCTCTAATTATTTGTTAATTAGTTTCGAATAAATAATTTATATTTCTTTAACTATTGTTGTATTACTTACTTCTACATTTAATAATGCACCCTATTTTTTAAATAAACACTTTTAAACTCTTGACAATATTATTTCATCATTTCACTGAAACAGATCAGGGATTTGTTCAAATCCCTTACTTTTATCAGGGAAATGACCTTAAAGAGACGCTATTTTAACATCTCACATCAACTGATCATCTCCCTTATGGATTTGATGAAATTCCTAATTTCATCATTTTACTGCGACATATTGATGTGAACTCTTCCCCTGAGCACAATTTTGGCTTTGACTGCTAGCTACGACTGTTAGATCGCGAGGTACTGCACTTTGGAAATGTATTGCTAGGGCGGGAAAAAAAACCTTTAAAGGACCCTCCAAAATGTTTCAACTCTCTTATCTGAGTAAGAATCGGATTTCAATCGTTATTTTGGGCATAATAATATGCAAATCATGGAAATACGACAATAATTCGATGATGTGCCTTTTTTATCATTTTACACTTTTTGAACTTTTTTTGTCTACCCTCCGACTCTTACAAAACTCAGACGACAGATGTAAAATCTGACACGTATCAAGAATATCTGCGGCCCTTTTCGAAATTCCTATTAGTTCAAAAGTTATTGCATTTTTTTATTTTTCTCATAAAACTAGCATTAAGCGAAAACCTAATTTTTTTTTTCTTTTTTGACCCAGAATGTTATCAAACTGACCCATTTGGCCTGAATTTTTACCAGGAATCTTATTCTAGCCTTTATATCGCAGAAATCCAGTAATTTTATCTTTAAAGAGTTTTGCATGAACAGTTCATCAAAGCAATAGGTTGACAATTAACAGAAATTATATGATCTTTACCAAGTATCATCTATTTTAAGACCACAATTTAATTTTTCCCCTTCAAAAATTTTAATAATTTCCCTAATAACTTTTCTTATTGAAAATTGTTCATTCTTTCAACAATGCCAATTTATCAATTATTAAAAAACAATAATTATTTTCATCGCCAGCATTCAAAGAACTTAATTTTAGTTTCATAACGCGACTTCCAACATTTTACAACTGTGTATTTCGAGTCTGATTTGCTTACAATACAGCTCGTAATTGGCCAGATCGATATTTTTTCCCCTTCGCTGAGTGAAGAAAATAAAACTAACGATTACAAGAAACATTTGAAAATCTGTACCATTGTCATTTTGTGATAAAGCCACCCACTTCACTTAAGCTATTCTGACTTACGATACGACTGTTTTCGAGGATTTAAGCAAGTTTATTGCGCTGGAAATAAAGTAAGAGATTATCGAAGGCTCAAAATCACCAGATGTTTATTGTTTCATCTTAATGTTAACATGTTCCTAGTATCTTATTCTTTTCTTTAGTCGTTTAAGTGAGTTGCGGCATCTTCTGTAATGGTATCTGGTATGGCAACATTAACATTTTCTCTTGTTGAAATGGATGTTCTGTTTGGCAACAATGTCTGATGTAACGCGATTAGTTTTGTTTTAGATGTGATATTGCCGCCAGGCTCAGTTAATGCATTTCACTTCATTGGCGTATTACTTACAACACATTTAATAATGCCAGTATGTGGATAGTATTTATTATGCTTGTATTTAACCTCAAGTAAAATCCTTTTAGGATATTTTTTTATTATTATTACCACTAATAATTAATAAAAATTAATTACCACTTAATCTTGTGATTCTGTACTATGTATATACATATTTATATTAATTGTAACTATTTATTAAAAAGTAGATAAAATAAAATTTTACTTTGTTGATCTAAAAAAGGTATTGACTTAATTTTTTTTTATATTACTCGTTTTTAAAAAAAATTGTTGCAAGTAGTCGGATACCTTAACTTTAAGATTCACATCCTATTTCCTCCAACGAATTATGTCTCTAAGTACAGCATCATGATGTACATTTGTTTGCGTGAATAGCGAACCGAGAGGAACGAGCACTTCCAGCAAGCATTCGTCATTGTGCTGGAATAACAATAGGATGCTACTGAGACACATCCTGGCCTCCTTTTGTTCATATAGGTGGCGTGTTCGACAGCCACTGTTACATTTCCGGCTAATTAAGGACCAAGACTGTGTCCTATTTTCAAATACAAAAATACCCTGAACTTACTTGATAGGTGAGACTGAGTGATAACTACGTAAGTTGAATTCGCGTAAGTCGGACTATAATTACACACATAAAGACATATAAACTATTTTTAGTTGGGACTGAAGATGAGAGAAAATAATAATTTAGAGCAAAAAAGTTTAAACCCTTTATCTACCGCATTTTTATTTACTGCAGTTTTTACATGCAATATTTTTTTGAATCACTGCATTGAAAATTAAGGGATAAACATAAACAAAATACTCAACTTTAATAATTTTTTAAAAATCATAAATTTGATAGTAAAATATTTTATTGAATAGGTTACATTCAGATAAACTTCGGAAAATTTTCCATATTAAGCAATTTTTAAAAACATTTCATAGTGCATTCGAAAAAATGAAAAAAAAACATAAATTATACACATTTTTAAACCAAATGGTAACTAAACACACTGGTGACAATGAAAAATATTACACCAGGAAGAAAAGTAAATGGCAGAATTACATTTAATAAGAAATTTAATAAGTAATAATTAGTTATATTTATATAAAATTTATTGTTAATAATTTAATTTAATAAGTTAGATCTAATTAATTAATTAAAGATATTCAACAGTAAAATTAATTATATACACTGTTCACTTAAAATAAATAGTCTTAAAATTCTAAGGTCTTCATTAAGGTATCCGACTACGTTCGGAATCGTGATTTTGCAAAAGCGTATAAATGGATAATATTTATGATATTTAGTGTCACTTAGATTAGAAAACGTATATAAAATTGTTTTAAGAATAGTATTACAATAAAAAATTATTTTACAATATTTTGGCAAAAAATGAACATAGATAGACCAATTTTAAAAATATTCTCCTTATGTGAAAAATTCTTCTATTATAATAATATTTTGCCTGTATATAGCTCA
This sequence comes from Trichonephila inaurata madagascariensis, assembly GCA_019973955.1. Taxonomy (NCBI): domain Eukaryota; kingdom Metazoa; phylum Arthropoda; class Arachnida; order Araneae; family Nephilidae; genus Trichonephila; species Trichonephila inaurata. The sequence continues at coordinate 11,259 of BMAV01012592.1, forward strand.
GACCTCTCTACAGAGGCTCAACTAAAATATTTGAAATATATAACTTAAAAAGGGTTTACCCATATTTGACGACAATAGAGGGGAGTAATTTTAAGAAAAAAACGCCGATAATTATTTCGATGGGTGGTAACTCTGAAAATAATGTGAATTTTTCAAAAATCCTAGTTCAGACTTTCTGGAGAAGTCCTTACTTTATATAGCGAAATATTATTATTTTAGAAGCATTTTTTATAAAAGGAGAACATTTTGAAAAAATATTGTTTTAAGTTAATTTTTTGCCAAAATATTGTATTTAAATAAATCTTTTGTCAAAATATCCTTAAAACAGTTTTATGCATGCATTCTAATCTAAGTGGCACTAAATATCATGAACATTATCCATTTATGCGCTTTTTTAAAATCATGGTTCCGAACGTGGTCGGATACTTTAGCATACAAAAAAAATAAGACACTTACCTTTTGACATTAACTATTTTTTCGGAACAAAAATGACAATCTTCGCAATCCGCTGAAAACGCCATCCGCTGAAAACGCAATTTCTGCTATAAAACTATTCGTCTTCCCTGCTAATATGCTCATCATAGAACCCGTGCTGCCATATATATTGGGAGAGTGGACTTAAAAGAATATTCCTGCTAAGTATCATCAGAGTATTCGTAAAAATGGGTATTCTATGTACTTTTAAAGTGAGTGATACTGATAAGTACCGTCGGTAGATAAAGGGTTAATAAAACCCCAGATAACACAAATACAAAATCCCAAACCGAAGTTATTTTGATGTAGAAGGTTTAATAAATTCTAACAAGTAGTATGCCAGCTCAAAGATTTTTTTTTCTCCTGCAAGATTTCCTCGTAGCCGCTAATAATTTTATATCCATTGTTTTGTTGGAAAAAATACTCTCTTCGTTCGAGCAGGGGGCACCGGGGCAAGATGACGTTGTTAACAGTTTTTGTTGTTTATTAATTTATATGTAAGGATAAAAAAAATTATTTTTACATGAAGTTTTAGAGTAGTCCTTTGTAGTATTAAATACATTACTATTTAATTTTTCAAATAAAAAAACAAAAAGAATAAATTTATTTTTCAGAACTTTAACAATATTGTCATCTTGCCCCAGTACTGGGGCAATATGACTTTTGGCCTTGGGGCAAGATGACAACACTGAGAAAGGTTGAGCAGATTTTATCTTGTGAATATGTTCCATGGTTTAACAAATGATAACTGTGTTTTTACATCTTACAAAGTATTAAACTAAGAATAATACATTGTGTAACGTTATGTTGAAGTGTTTAGTTGTGCAGAAACAATAGTCACAAATAAAAATGCCATTTTCATAATTGGAACTTTCCTCGTGAGCTTCTTTTCTGTTGCTTCCTCTTCTTCCTTCTGCTTTTCCCTTTGTTCTAACAATTCTTTGATGGGTGTGCTTGTAAGAATGCTTGAGCTCAGTTTGATTTTCCTTTTTTCTCACATTGTGTTGCTTTAGGCAATAGTTTGAAATCAAAAACACTAACAGGCTTCTTTGGTGCATCAGAATCAGCATTTGCCAAAAGTTTTGGTTCTTCTGGAGAATTTATATGTTGGTTTTCTACTACCAGGGTCTGAGAAAATTAGCACTATTATTCTCAATTTCATCACCAACAACATCATGGTCAGTAGCTTTTTGAAGCAGCAAAGTCATGTTCGCTAAACACAAGAGGATTATGAGTCTCAATCCCATATTTTTTAAATCCTTTAACGGCATTTCCAAATGTACCTGGCTGCTCTGAAATAAGCGGTGCTCAAACGCTCACCAATATTTTTGTCTATGATAGTTTGTCCTGGATAAGTTACCATAAAGTTGTTAGCGGATGACAAAAATGTCTTCCTCTGGTCGCCTCCTTTCGAACGACACATTCCCCGATCCGATGCACCCCTTAGCCCCAAAAGAGATAGAAGCGCAAGGTCGAGCGGACAAAAACACAGACAATAAAGTGTTACAGGATTTAATAGAATAGACAGCATAGTTTAATAAATTCCGAAACACGGGGCAAGACTGCCCCAGACTACCTATTTAAAAATATTATTTTCCATTTCCATGAAGGAAGTCTATTAATTGATTTTTATTCGTGGTAATATGTAGTATTTAAACTAAGTTACTCACAAATATGAAAAATGATATATCTTGCCTGTATTTGTAGCAGAGCTTATTTACACATGCATATAAAGTTATATCGGGGCAGCGGTAAACAATCAAAGCTTCACAACTAACACGAAAATGTAGATTTAGGCTTCCCTATTCTATTTTTTAACGAACGACCAATAAGAGAGCCAGTAGTGTTCGGTTGATCTTACTACCTAGCATAAAACTGAAAAATTATGACATTCGTCATCTTGCACCACCCTTCATCTTGCCCCGGTCTCCCCTACATATTTTCTAAAATCTGTATCTGTTTTACAATTAAACTCAGGCCTTCTGTCGGATTACCAACCGTCATTCTATCTTCCGATTCAACTGGGTCTACAAAATTAAGTTCTTCAATGTCTTGCTCTTTCTCCTACATTTCTAAGAGCTCATCATAGTCAGCTCCTGATTGTGGGATTCCAGCAGTTCTAGAAGATCATCACACTATTCACTTCTAAATTTATTTGCCTGGCAAGATCGACAACCTCTCCAATCACATTACCAATTTCATCAGGCTCTGGCACTGATTCTGCCTAAATATGAGTGATAAAAAGGGGAGGAAGATGAATCGATGAAATTTAAAAATCGTGAAACTACTAATTCGCACAAGTCGAGGTATTATTGTACTCCGTAATGCTACTTTTCAGCAAGTTAATGAATTACAACTTGTTTCCTGTACTCTTCCTATTTTCCCCGAGATAGATGTTATATTTTTTGGCCAACAAATTCTCTAAACAAGTCAAGTCTTCAACAAGTCTTTTCAGATTTGTAATGAATTGCACATCTAAAGAACAACTCATATGTATCCGAAAGAATGACACGCAACCTATTACTTCAGTAGTTGATATTTAGGATAAATTCGAAGTGTCTTATGGAATGATGTAACCCAGTGCTTCTCAAAGTTTCAATATTCACGACCCAATATTCAATCATGATTTTCTTCGCGCCCCTCTCATACAGTAACAATGTATTGAATTCAATATAATGCTATACTTCGACGCTAAAACTACAATACGACCTTAACCTCTTAAGTACCACTGGCGTATATAAAAGTCTCGCTCAGTCAAAGCATTAATTTCCCCGGACGTATATATACGTCTTTCTGAAGTACAATCTTTCCTCCGCAATGGTGTCCATAAAATTATTCCGAAGGCTTTGGAATGCAATTAAAAGATCTTGACAATGTTTGCGAAGAATTTACTTATTTCAAAATATTTTTGCTTCCTTATTCCTCCCCCCCAATACATCACATACGCGCATCTAGGTGGTAAATGGTTAGCATTGAGAAGCGAATTGCGTAACTTTTAATCGGCAGTTAAAGGATTAATTATAAGCCGTACTATATAATTATAAAGTTAAGTGTTAATTTTTGTATATAATTTTACATATGACAATCTCAAGGGGTCACGGGTAATTATTAAACTTGTTCTTAGCTTCGTATTGTTAAATTAATTATAAAATACATTGTGTAGCACTGATACATTTCTAAGTATAATATATCAGTGTAAATGTGTAATTTATTTTTTATTATGTCATAATGTATTTTTCTTGTTTAATTTCTGTAAATTACTATTTTTTTTATAAATAATCTTTTTTTTTACTTTTGAGTATGCTCCCGCCCCCCTCGTAGAGTCATCACGCCTCCACAGTTTGAGAAACGCTGTAACCTTAACGTCTTCCAAACGTAGTTCTACATGGTTTCAAACCGGAGTATAGCTATTTCTACCAGAGTTGGCATCTCAGAACTATGTACCTCTAAGCACGCCCCTGTAAATGTCATGATGTCTTCCTATAAATATATTGTACCTGTACAGTAGTAAAAAAACAATTCTCAACACAACAAAATAAAAGTCTTTGTCAACGATTGACAGAAACTAAATTATGAGACTAATTAAATTAATAACCCAGAAAGAATTTTTCTAATATGAAATCTAAATTTTTTGTGTGTCTGATTTTTCATTTGAAAATTAGATTAAATTTGAAATTTGACAAAATTTTGCTTGAACATATCTAGGGGTTAGCGGAATTTTTTAAAAATTAATCCTCTAATAATAAATGTCTCAAACTTTTAAAAATTAAAAAATATTTTCTATACCTTTCCGATCTTTTTGTACCAATTGGCAGATATTTTTTTCCAATTCTTATAACACAAAATTTAAAAAAAGTAATATTTTTATGGAAAAAACCCTCACACACATACACACAATTACAGTTACGAAAAAAGTGAATTATAACATACCAAACTTTATGCATATTTGGATATTTCATTTTAAAAGACTTTTAAATGCAAAATTTTATTCAAATTTTTCCAATATTTCCGGAAATTTTGCAGTTCAAACCTTATGGTCGTAAATCATAAAGTTTAAGGTGCCATATCTAGTTTAAATCGTTATTATTGATCTGTTCACAACATGATATTAGGAAACGGGGGAAACAAATTGTTTGCATGGAAGAACTACAATTTTAATCCCTTTGAAGGATTTCCGAATATCTATGGAACCAACGATGAGATTCGAATGAAATTCGGAACACAAATTATTAAGAATTTTTTTTAACCTAACTTTTAAGAAATTAAACTCCATAATGGAAAATTTCTGTCTTTGGGCTTAGCCCAGGGGTACTCAACCTTTTTTTTTATGCTGGGCCGCACACATATGTTAGCTACTTCCACGGGTTGCATACATATGTCATTTATTTCACGTGGGCCCCAACATGAAGAAAAATGGAGGAGGGGAAATGGGGAGAAATGTTTGAAGACCAAAATAACATTGGAAATTTAAAATGTGGAAAGTTGATCAAAATATTATAGCTCCTGTTTTGCCTTTTTTAATTATTATTTTTTATATTTATTCTATTTTTGTCCCTAAAACTTTATTAGAAGCATTTAAGAAATACTCCTTCACAATTTCTGCATCAGTAAACGGTTTCATATGATTAAGAACAATATAACAAACTTCATAGGATGTCTTTGTTACCGCAGTGATATCACCACTGACAAAACACTTTAATGTTTTTGCAAAGATTATTCAAGAAAGCCTATTTATCACCTCTTGAAAGAGATCTTCGAGGAAAAGTGTCATTGAATGATTCCTGTTTAGTGGTATTTTTTAAATACAACTTCGTGACAAATCAAATAATTACTGATGCATGTTTGTTTTCTCTACAAAATAGTCAACCCCCCAATCCTCTTGATATATTTTCTTCGATATATTCTTTGCTTGCAAGATATGAAAGATTGTTAAAAATTAGTTCCACCCATAAATTATTCGCTAATCCACTGTTATCTGTTATCTTAATCGTAACCGTTACAAATAGAAAAAGAACATCAATTCGTATCCCTACGATACCAACAAGCCAAGGCAAATTTATATGTTTAATTCCTTGACAAAGAATTTCCGCCAAATTTTAATACAAGTGTTTAAATAAGCAAATTTCTCAGAGCAGTGGACCGCAGGTTGAGTATTGCTGGCTTAGCCCCTTAACTGCTTTGCCCGTATACTCTACGGGCTACCGAAAGCTGGTCACAACCAGTTTTCCTTTACGCTGTACGGGCACTGATATAATTTCTTCTTTCTATCATTGATTTGCACATATTTTTAATTCTTATAGGGAGTTTATTAGTGCTAGTGTTTTTAAGAGATGTAGTTTGTCCCTGGTACTGAAATACTTCTCATTCGGGATTTTCTTTCTGGTGAAGATGGGAATTTTTCAGTGAAGGAAGGAATTTAAATTTTGAAAATATTCCGCATAGAATAGGTATTGGCAAGATAATGTGCAATGTGTTGCTTTAAAAGAAATGAAAATGGAAAGATAATCCAAAAAAGCCGATGTGTGTGTTATCGCTGTTCCCTAATGCAATGCAAGACTGAGTATTACACCATGCTTCAAATTGTGTTTGCATATATATGTATATACAAAGTTTCAAAAACAGGTACTAACACGAAATTGCTTTGTACATATGAGAGAAATTTTCAAGATATATGAAATATCCTTCATAACAAGCAGAGTGTACTAATAAAAATTAAACATTAAGAGGTTTTTGTGTTCCATAATTATAAAAGAAAAAAATATTGTGAAAACTTTAAAATTAAAAATTGAAATAAAATTCTTCCATTTTTGCATTCTGTTAAGTGTTATAATTAGATATACATAATAAAAAACGTGCCTTTTTTGGAACACTTTTGGCAAAAGAATTGACCATTTAACCCTTATCTTCAACATTTATGATTCAATGCAGTTTTTCATGCAATATTTTTTAATCACTGCAGGAAAATTAAGGGATGCACATAAGCAAAATACTCAACTTTAGGAAATTTAATAAATTACAGCTAATTAATTAATTAAAGATATTCCACTGCTAAATTAATTATATACACTTTTCACTTAAAATAAATAGTCAAACCCTTTTCTAAGGTCTTCATTAACATTCAAAAAAAGACACTTACCTTTTGACATTAACTATTTTTTCGGAACAAAAATGACAATCTTTGCAATCCGCTGAAAACACAACTTCTACTATAAAATTATTCGTCTTCCCCGCTAATATGCTCCTCATAGAACCCGTACTGCCATATATCTTGGAACAGTGGACTTAACAGAGATATTCCTGCAAGTATCGTCAGAGTATTCGTAACAATGTTTATTCTATGTAATTTTAAAGTGAGGGGTACTTATAAGTACTGTCGGTAGTTAAAGGGTTTGTTAATGGGTTAATTATTAGTTAAAGTCAATTAAATATTAACAATCCCAATAATACTTAAAGTCAATTAATCTGTTAAATGCAGAACTTAAATCTCTTTAAGCCATTAATATTGATATGAATTTCTTGCTGCGATGAATATTGCGTTATTTCAATAAATGTAATTCTGCCATTTACTTTTCTTCCTGGTGTAATATTTTCATTGCCATCATTGTGCTTAGTTACGAGTTGTTTTAAAATGTGTATAATTTATGTTGTTTTGTTTTCATTTTTTCGATTGCACTATGAATTTTTTTTTTAAAAAAAATTGCTTATATGGATAATTTTCCGAAGTTTATCTGAATGTAACCTATTCAATAAAATATTTTACTATCGAATTTATGATTTTTAACAAACATAAAATTTTGAGCTGGTATACAGTAATTGTTGCGAAAGCCCCAAAGAGCGAAGGAGTGATTAATTGACCCGAGGAGGGGCGAGCGCCTAATAAATCTTAGTCACCCAAGGAGCGAAGGGGTGACTGACCCTAGGAAGGGGTGTAAGCGTAGTTTCTATTTTCTCTGAGGTGGCAGCAGGGGAGGAAAAGCGCTCGAAGAAGAGGGAAAAATTCCTCTAGATGCGTTTGGAGAAACGGACGGCTATGAGCGTGCGCGATAATATTTAAGCTTTTTATGCATCCTTGTAAATACTTAATAAATGTTTTTATTTAAATTGAGAAACACTCTAGCACATCATTTTATTTGCACTTAGTTTACAGTTTGTGAATGAGTTTGTGAATTTGAGTATTGAACAGTAATATCCCAAATAATATTTACACCACGGATGTAAGCAAGAATGGTAAATTTTTGCCAATCCAAAAGCCGTTGCGTGAGTTGAGAGATTTATGAGGCTGTTTCGATATTCAATGTTTCATTAGAGGATTCTCAGAGGAAATATTTAAGCATCGAAATCTCGACAAGTGTCATATATTTCTCACTGCAATTATATACTTACTATCTAATACACCGGACATTTTATGAACTAGCAGATTTCTCCAGTTGTTATTGTAAAATCAAATCTTATCTATTCTTACAGATACAAAATAGATACAATGTATAAATTTCCTATAAAACAATAATTTTAATAAGATTCTTTAATATTAAAAATTTTACATTTAACACGAATTTTTTAAACTTTTAAGAATTCAGAAAATGCATTAAAAAAAATAAATCTGTTACTTCAATAATTTATATATTACTTCAAATTACGGGCATAAAAATTATCGTAAATGGTATTAAATTAATTAATTTATTTAAATTTTAAAGTAGAAAACTAAGTAAAAAGAAACAAGTAGCTATGGTATAACTCAGTCATGGAGTATAGAAATAATAACCCTTTACCTACACTGAGATGCATGATGGAAAATAACATAAAGTGAGTACACATTTGCCTTAAGATATCCAACTACGTTCGAAACAGTGATTTTGTAAAAGCGTATAATGGATAATATTTATGATATTTAGTGTTACTTAGATTAGAAAACGTATATAGAATTGTTTTAAGAATATTATTACAATAAAAAAATTATTTAAGTACACTATTTTGACAAAAAATGAACATAGAATGACCGATTTTCAAAACATTCTCCTTTTATGAAAAATGCTTCTATTATAATATAATAGTTCTATTATAATATAATTCTTCTATTATAATAATAATTCAGCCTCTGTACAGAGGCTGAACTAGAATTTTTGAAATATATAACTTAGAAGTGGATTTATTCAAATTTAACTGCAACAGAGGGGAGACATTTTAAGGGAAAATGCCGATAATGATTTCAATTGGTAGTAACTCTGAAAATAATGTGAATTTTTCAAAACTCTTAGTTCAGACTCTGGGTAAGTCTTTATTTTATATAAGCAAAATAATATTATTATAGAAGCATTTTTTATAAAAGGAGAACGTTTTGAAAAAAGGTTATTCTAAGTTAATTTTCTGCCAAAATATTGTATTTAAATAATTTTTTTTTGTCATAATGTCCTTAAACCAATTTTATACATGTATTCTAATCCAAGTGACACTAAATGCCATGGAAATTATCCATTTATGCGCTTTTTTAAAATCACGGTTCCGAACGTAGTGGATACTTTAAATTATAATGTTTTAGCATTGATATATAGATTTCTGTATATATACTATCTGACGCCTCTTAATGGTCCGTAGTATTTACATATACTCCAGAAATCATCGTAAGTCAGTCGTATGAGCATTTAACTTAAATCTCTCAATATTGCTTCCTAAGCATTACCCTGAACGAAGTCACCCCATGACCAATGCCGTGATGAAAGATATAAATAGCGTTCGATTTCGAATCTGGTTGATCAGGAGGGATTTAAATTTATCTCCCTTAATTGTGGAGTCCCAGCAGTTCCACTTGGAATTAAAGTTCTCAGTAATAACTCATTAGGAATGTTAGTCAAGATGACTACTGAAGAATATTAATTTTCGTAATGGGGTCGCAAATGAGACGCTAGTAACTGGCGCAATACACAAATGACCGGAATGTTCTGTTATTTAATGACCGCTGTTGAAGGGTAATTCATTCTCTCTCTTTTTAGAATATAAATCTGATCTATAATAATTTAATTAAACACACACAGTTCGTTTTAGAATCATCTCCGATTCTTAAATGTCGATAATATGAACTATAGCAGGGATGGGCAGACTTTTACATGGTACGGGCTACTTCGAATATTTTTTAGGTGTTGCGGTCGACCCAGTGGCGTAGGTGTGGTAAACTACAAAAAAGCTCAACAAATACAGAATATACATTTACCTACATAATTATAATAAAAAAACTTACTCTTTTAAAACCATGTTTTAAGCAAAACGCAAGATACAAACATAATAATTATACCCTCAAATTAAATAACATCAAATGATGCATTTATTATCAAACAACTCAAAATATACTTAAATATAAATCAGTTCCATTTAAAGTTAGTTCTCGTAGAATTTATAGTCTCAGTAGAAGACTTAATCTACATACTGTCCACCCCTATCTTGAATATCAGTATATAATTAATAACTGCTAATCTTACACTGGATTCCGAGTGGTCATCGTTGAAAATGCATCGTTTAAATACAATCATGTTCATCGTTGAAAATGCAATTTACACAGGTAGGTAGTGCAAGAGAATGATGTTAAATGAATTGCAGCTTTTTTAAATTAGATACTTTACTTCGTCCAATAACCGATATGTGTCCTTAACACGTTCGCTGCTAGGTGTCTTCTATCACGAGACGTAATATCAACACAAGAATCCAATCCCACGTAAGCATGAGCTGTTGGGTGATGTTTCAGTAGCCTATCCCTTGTTATAGCGGGAAGAGGTGGTCAGCATCTGTTTTTCCCTTTAGTCGGTGTGTGAGGGGAACGTATTTCTACGGGTAGTATCGTGGTGATCGCATTTTCCCTCTATAGTCACAGAGAATGTGCTACGGTCATCGTGTGCTTCCAATAATGGTACATCTGTCGTTTACACATAGTCCAATGCATTGTGAAGAGCCGATGCTCCAGTCTAACTGGCGTTGGTGTTCCACAAATATATTTATTTTAGTATGCGAGTCTTACGTCTTACGTGAAGGTGGTCACCCAAAAATGCCTTGGCGGACCACAGGTCAATTGCGATCGACTTAATGGTTCCTGGAACTATAGGAAACATTTGATAAGTCATTCACAGTGATTTCTTTTTTATTTGAATAATCGGTTATATGAAGGATATTGGGGGTATACCTCACAATCTAAATCACAATAAGATAATGAGGATGGAATATTAATTCTAACTTCAATCTTTTGATTTCCGCAACACATCATGTAGAATTTCGAATCAAGTTTAACACAGATTTTCGTTTAATTAAAAGTAGCCTACAACATTCCATGTGATGGGGGTCTTTGCGAAATCAGAACTTACCTGTAGACAACACGCACATTCACGGGTAGCAAAGATTGTAACTTCAGTTCCTACACAACTATGGTTCTGTCGCATGTAACGGAAGGGAGATTTAATAGATATATACCCGAATATATAGGATGTTTTTGTATATCTGATATATATACAGTCGGACCTCTATATAACGAAGTCGCTAAATCTCGAAAAAAAAGTTCATTATATGGAAAATTCGTTATATAGAGGTTCATCTTTCAATATACTTTATAAACCACATAAAACAAATTTTAAATTCATACACACTATATTTTTAAACAAACCAGAGCATGACATTCATTCAAGTTCATTCTCCAGCAAAAGGATTCATTTACCATTGAAACTAACCTTCTCCTTGACAATTCACAGACCGCAAGGAGGGACATTTGATGAAATTGTTTAAAAATACAGCTAGGCACATTCACAACCTTTGGTCTACGTTGTAGGGATGGCTATTTGAGATCGATTAATCGAAGAATTGATTTCTTGGGCCAAAAAAATTGATTTTGTAGCACTAAATCGATTCAGTGAATCGATATTTCATCCTAGAAAATCGACATTCAAATTTTTTTTTTTGGTAGAAACCATAGAATTATTTATAATTTGTTTAATGTACTATTTATCGAATTTCAACATTATTATTAGAATTTAAACACTATTTTTTGCAGACAGTTATGAACCTGAAGTATGACCCTATACTTTACTGGCAAGAACAAAAAAACTCTATTTATCATCACGTTCACTCAATAGCCATGATGTATATGAGTATCTTGGGATCATCTGTTCCTTGTGAGCACCTTTTTTCGATTGCCGGCAACATCGCAAGTAATGAGCAGAACCGCTTGGATCCCAGTAGACTTGACACTGTTGTTTTTAAAAAGCTTAAATATTAAACATTCGGAACTATAAGCTATATTATCTATTTTCTAAACTTTTTAATGCAATAAATACTTTTAGAAAATAAATGTATTCTTTTTTCCTGATACTTTGATATGGTAATAAAAATAATTGTAATTGTCGAATTCCCTGAACTAAAAAATAACTAATAAATTCAACAGAAAGGAATATTAACGTATTACACTTCCAGATATAAATTATTTATATTATTTTAAGCGTTCATTACCCAAAATTTGTAACAATGTGTTACTTTTGCTGAGGAGAGATCAGCTTAGGAAGGTGTTTTCAAAAATCGACCCACAAGAGAGTTACGGGGAGTTATAGAAAAAAAACCTTTTTATCAGCTATTAGATCTACAGACTAAAAGTTTAACAAACAGGGTTTTTTTTAATCAGCTGAGATATGCAAAAAGCTTCTTTTTTGTTTAATTTGCAATTCACGTAAAATTAACTCATTAAAAACTTCTTTATCCTTCAATCTGTATTGCTTAATTTTTCAATTCACCCGTGCGAAGAACGGGGCACGGGTATAACAACTAGTTGTGTATAAAGCACACATTTTGAAGTTACCAGAAACATGGCTTCGCAATGAGGAATTAGTTGAAATTTAAAATTTTAAACGAATAACATAGTATAGACGAATTTTTGTGAGAAGAGAAAAATGACTAACTAACAATGACTCATACTAAATCTAATTTGGAATATATGTGCCACGAAATGCACTTTACCTAACGGTAAGCCCATTGTTGTCGTCACAGTTTATATTTCTGTCAATCAGAACGTTATTGACATTATAGATTATATCCACAAGACATTACTAGCATATACAGAAGGTGGTTCTAATATACTGGGGAAACAGTATCATGCACTTCCACTCACACCTGGTGGAGATTTCAATATTGATTTCGATAAAGATGAAGGATTGTGATTAGTACAATTTTTAAAAAATCAGAGCTTAATTTATGGGTTTTGTTTTTGGTAATAACCGGGAGAACTAGGTATTGTGTGTACAATCATTGATGCGATGTTTTCATGATTCGTAAATCACGTATCTACTGACGTTCACGTATCATACTTTAGTTACCACAAGCCTCTTGTCACAGGGATTAAAAATGGCGAGAGAATGTAATTGATACTCACAGTGATATTAATAGTGAAGTAAATCAACCTTCTTAATAATGTACGCGTGTACAATGAGTAACATTTACTTATGTAACATAATTGATGTGTATTATTTTATATATATATATGTTATTTTACCGAATCAATATGAAAAATGTGAATAGAATAAAGAAAATAATGCATGATTTCAGTATTATATGAGATGTGTTTATTTACTCTGTTTGCCTATTATATAATCAGAGCAACCTACTTAGGAGTAAGCACCAGTCGTGCGTTGGAGCCAACACACATTTTTTATTATTTTTCATTTTTAAAATAGTAGAAAATTGGAGATGTAGATTAGAATCGATGGTGGTTTAGATTAGTAAATACGATATATATATATATATATATCGTATCATCTAATATATATATATATATATATATATATATATTGGGATTTTTCTGCTTTAAGAATTTGGGAAGAATTTGTTGCAGAATAGTAGTAGTCAATGGTTTTATCGTACTTTCTGTGAGTTTTATATACTTTGAATTTTTGTTTATTTTATTTGGTTTTTCCTACAGAGTTGCAAAGGGGGAAGGTTGGCGCCTTCAAACTAGTTTAACCCTACTTATTCGGTCCTAAGTCCGAAATTGCTTTCTGACTCGCTAGGTTCTTTTTATAGTTCTTTTTGTATTTTTCTATAAATTCGATCTTCATGTTTAGCTTTTATATTTTTATTACGTTATTTCTTGTTATGTTCATTATCTATTATTTCTGTTTTTTGATATATTATACAAATTTCTTTCATATATATAAGCCCATCACATGAAGGATGATAGGAATAATAAAATTCATATTCATAGTTTATAAAAATATATAGTTTTAATAAAAATTACGTAAAAAAGATGCGAAAACTACTATACTAATTTTAAGGAAATGAGCATTTATATAGAAACGGAGAATATATGTGAGAGAAAATAACATTTGTAGCTTCGTGCGTACATTTTATTCTTGTTAGTTCATCATCAATAGTTGCTAGTAATTTTTTTGTGTGACTGAGTGAATATTAATGTCACACTGTTCTGCTACTTGATGGCTTTTGGCGACGGACCTCGTAATTTTAAACCTTGGTGAAGTGATGAGGGCGACACCTGAGCTTGCACCCCCTCTCCTAACTACCACACCAATAGAAGTTAATTTAAGCTCTGGACAAGTTTGATATGCATCGCTCCCCTACACGACGGGTCATCAGCAGTACTGGCTCGAACTCATGACACGACAGTCATGAGTCCGTTACTTTGACCACTAGGCCACCGCGGCCTTCTTTGTGTGACAACATCCAAGAGTATCTAACAATATGTAAATTTCGTTTTAGCCCGATTTGTTAAGGTAATGGGCGGTCGCATGGATAGAAGCTGAGGATGTAAGACGTCAAAATATATCTCGAAGTGAGGTCCAAAGACTTTGAGTTCATTTTAAACTTAAAGATTCTGAGTCTAGAAATGTTCAAAGTCGATCCTGTTTTACTCTACAGCTATAATCACCAGCACGAATTTCTGGTGGTAATCTGAAAGATGTAAGTAGTATTGAAGACAGAACTCGGCACCTTCTGCTCCGTAAGCGCGTAACTTACCACATGACCAAAATGATCACTGGCTTATATAGATACCACCGCCATAAACTCCTTTACCAGTCAGTCGGTGGTTAGGCGAACGAACGATATAGTTGTTATGGAGAGCGTGTGAATTGTTGCTGTTGCTTCAATTTGGATCTGACGGCTTTGATTGTTGCGTCATGGGGGTCTGATGGCTTGTTTTGCTGCGTCATTTGGGGCTACGGATGGTTTTTCTGCGTCATGTGGGTCTGATGGCTTGTTTTGATGCGTCATGTGGGTCTGACGGCTTGTTTTGCTACGGCATGTGGTTCTGATGGCTTGCTTTGCAGTGTCACGTGTCTGACGGTTTTTGGTTGCTCTTGCGGCGGATAGATGGCGCCACGACAGCTGCGTGAAGGATGTGTTTTTTCAGCCAGGGTCACCAATGATGATGAATCTCGGCACCTTCCGATCCGTAAGCACGTAACCGCTGGACCAAAATGATCACTTCAATCCGGTGTCTGTTACTAGCTTATACAGATACTCTCGCCACACTAGCAATCTAAAAGGAGATCATTATGCTGAGCCTAAAATTCATTGATTCCATAAAAACTACATTCCAAATACACCTAAAAATCAACTAATGTGTAAAATCTACAAGTAGATAACCATATAGCATCTAATTACATAATCGAAATATGCTGCCTCCAATACTCGGAATAAAAAATCACTAATTTTTATGACAATGAAGTAAGACGCTTATATTTATTGAAATAAAGAAAAACATAAATGTGCCTTTGAGAGATAAATAATATTCTGAAAATTATTGATTTGATTTTAATTGTGCGTCTGTATAAATGTTTCAACATTATACAAAATATCTAATATATCTTTACAGCTGGATTACAAAACACAAGTAGACTTTTGCAATTAATGAGTAACGTCTTTCTTATAGAACGTTTTGCGAGCAACAGATAAATGTAAGAATTAATTATATATATATATATATATTTCTATAAATAAAATTTTCTAGTTTTCTAATAAATCCCATCCAATTTATTACGTAGTTAAATTATTCTTACGAAATTTTAGGGCATTATTTTTCTTCTAGTACCATGTTAGTTTGCTGTAAGCAAATACATTCTCATTTTAAGAAACGTTTAAAGGTTCTACTAAACAGCTACAAAAAGAACAAATATCAGGGATTTATTCTAAACAAGAAAACGGAGGAACATTTTTATGTTATGATAAATCCATAAGTGGTCGCCATCCTGAACTCCGTAAAATCTTTATTTAGATTCCTTTTGAAAGATAACCTCTTTAAAATTCTCGAGTATATATAATCCTCTTTTAACTTAGAATCACTTGAAAGGAGAGGAGTTACACTAAATGACCATGTCAGAACGAAATGGTTGAACAGGTTCCAGAGAACAATTTCGGAAACTTTTAACTACTATTTTCCTCCCTTGGAAGGAAAAAAAAATATTTCTAGAATATTAATCAAGCTATGTAAGTTTTGACATGTTTAAAAATAGCTAGTTTCCCTCTTAATTAAATCAGATTTTATGTTGTTTATTCTCAGATATTCGAAATTGCATTATTTGAAAGGTAAAAGTTCTGGAACCTTTGTCATAATTAATTATTGTCATTGGGATTATGTTTGATTAAAACTGACTCTGATAATGCGAGTGTCATATCGAAGAAATAATCAAAGGTTAGTTTAATTTAGTAATATATTAGAAATTGAATAACATTATTCAAAATTAAGTAAATTTTTAGCAGAAATTGTCTTGATTATTTGAGGATTGACTGTTTTGATCAAAATATATAAACTTTTGAATTATCACCTTTAACAATTTATACAATAGGAAAATCACTGCAAAGTTTTATAATTATAAATTAGAATTCAATATATTTTTATTATAACTATAAATGTATGATTATTAAAAATAGGTACATTTAAAACAGTACAATGATATTAAGAATCCTACAGATGTATTGCAATATTTTTATTATGCAATTTAGTGTAAGAATTTGCATTAGGTCTTTATGATGCTTCAATATTTTTATTTCTTACAATATGAATATTGAATATAAATACACCACTATTCTCGGCTTCAGGTTGTTGAATTTGGCTCAAGTGTTTTATTTAAATCAGCAACCCGCTAATCCATAAAAGAAAAATCTCTGATATTAAGCGTTATTACTGCTGTCCTTTGCTTACGACCTCTTTATGAGGTGCATATTCAATCATTAGTGCTAGGCTGTGCTGCCATCTAGCGTTTGAGTTCTTAGTCGTCATTGCAGCTACAAGGTTTAAGTGAAGTGTTGCCTAAGGTGGCGTTGGAGTTGACATGGATTTTTAAACGGACTTATATCTTCGTGTCCGGAGATATTCCACTGTTCCGCGCAGTATGTTAAGAACCAATGACGTCACTGCCCATCATCTTGAAAATTTATAGATGTACGATAGTGCCACATTGTGTATAACTTTCATTGTATCGTTTTGAACATGATTTATAATGGCTCCTCTTACGACATTCGATCATAATATTTTATATATGCTTCTGCGAAATGAACTTCTTTTTTTTTCATTCAAGGTATATTGTTAACAATATACAGTGGATCACAAAAGTGTGCGCACACCTACAATTTCCAATAAAATTTAATTTTTTCCAATAGTAAAAATTAATATATCGGAATTGTAATTTTTTTATGATATCTGCTACTTGTTATTAATGGAATGATATAATCAATTTTATATAAGAATAGTATAACTATTATTTTTAAAAATTAATAATCAAAAAGCTACTAGAAAATTACGCCACAAAAGTCTTCTTACATTTAACAAAAATCTCAACATAGCTTTAAATATTGTATTTCTTTCTTAATTTGGTAAGTAGGATATATTTTAGTGTGTCCACAACAACTTTTAAACGTCTTGGTATAGATTTAATCAGTTTTTTTTATAGTTTCTGCATCGAATTTTCTCCATGCTTCTGTGAGTATTGTTTTTACTTCCCATTATGAGTTTTTATATGTCATGTTTTCTTTTATTTAAAATCAAATTCTCCCAAATATGTTCTACTGGGCTAAATAAAGTGATTGAGAGGTGTTTTCAGATTTTGAAGACAGTTATACGAGGCACCTGCAGCGTACAATGAGAGCATTACGCTTGGCGTCATGATACTGTTATTTCGTTTCCAATATCCAAATTTTGGGCGGTTAATTTAAAATCTCTCTTTAAAATATTTAAATAGAGCTCATGTTTCTCAATACCATTAAAAAAAACTACCTAATTCTGAAGCCGATTTACATTCCCACGCAGGAACACTTCCACCTCCATGGTTCATTGATTCAGCTAGATTCTTGGGATTAAGTTTCAGAAAATTCAAAATTGACAGCAAATTGATTGGGATTACAGAAAATTCAACATTTTTGATTCTGAAGGGCGCATAATTGTAAATGATAAAATGAGGAATTTTATCCCATGAATTTATGTGGAACAAGAAATCCTCCATCTCCTTGCTGAAGCATGGAGGTGGAGTTGGAAACAGCTGACATATGTATGCGGCCCAGCAGAAAAAAAGGTTAAATACCCCTGGTCTAGTGGTAATATCGTGATATGAGGTAGGTTCTGCTGGATGTTGCCATAGTGTTCCTCAAGAGTAAGCAAACAGCGATGAGATACCTAGATATACTGACAAATCAAATGCACCCTGCAATGTTGCATTTTTCCCCCGGTAGCGACGGATATTTCATGGATTATAATTCAACAATACATCGCGCCAGAAGTGCTCAAAATTGGTTCGCTTACATCAGTCTGACTTCCAACACATTCTCTGGTCACTGCATAGCCGTATCTGAAACTCATAGAAAATACGTGAGATTAAGTGGAAAGACTCATCCGACAGCACTCTCCTCTTCCATCTAATTTACAAGATCTAAAAATGCTACATAGCCAATACCTAGTATCCTCTGGACGTAATTGCATGCTTAAAGCCTGTAGACTCAATGCACAAACGTATCGGGGAAGTTATCCGTGTAAAAAGTGGTCCAATAAAATTTTGATCTTGAGTTTCTAGTTCTTTGGCTGGGTAGTATACACTTTAAAACCACACTAACATAAAAATCCATACCTATTTATATTATTTGTAACTCTAGAACAGTGTTTCTCAAACTGTGGGCGCGCTCCCTAGGGGAGCGCCGATAACTGTACGATGGGAGCGCGACCATATTGAAAAGTCGAAAACAAAATGTTATTTTAAAAAATTCTTAATTCTTAAATGTATGAGTTACTAGAGGAAATATCTTTAATAAATCGAAACAGTTGTTGGCTTTTGCTCGTGACATTGATATCATCGCTCGAACACCCACAGTACTAAGACAGGCCAGGCCTTCTTATCTTTAGAGAAAGAGGCTCTTAGGATGGGACTGAATATCAATGAGCATAAGACTAAGTCCATGCCTTGCACTAAATCAGGTTTTAACAAGCCCCATTTTAAAATTGGAGAGTATACTTTTGAAGTTGTTGACAGCTTCACTTATTTAGGTTCGGAAATTAACAATAGGAACGATTGTACTACTGAAATCCAAAAGAGAAATACTACGGCTAATAGATGTCTTAATGGAATACGAAAATATATGAAATCAAATTTAATCAAAGGAAAAACAAAGGTTCTATTGTATAAAAGTCTTTTAAGATCAGTATTAACTTACGCTTGTGAAAATTGGTCCATGTCTCGAACAGACAGAGATCATAATAAGTATCTACGAAAGGAAGATTTTAAGATTTATTTTTGGAGGAATTCAGGAAAATCGAATGTGGCAAAGAAGTTCAAATGTAGAGCTCTATTAATCTTATAAAGGATCTGACATTGTTAACTTCATCAAAATACGATGAATTAATTGGGCAGGTCAAGTTATCAGAATGAACGAAGACCGTACCACTAAAAAAGTTTTCAATTCTCAACCAATTGCCACACGAAGAAAGGTTAGGCTAAATCTTAGATGGATTGACGGACTAGAAAAAGATCTCCTAGTTTTGAGAACTAGGAACTGGAGAACACTAGCAGGAAGAAGGCTGGCTTGGAAAAGGTTTCTTGAGAAGGCCAAGGCCCACCCTGGGCTGTCGTGACACTGAGAAAGGAAGGAAATGTATCAGTACTGCATGATATATTTTACAATTAATTTACAAAAGTTACTTATGAACAATTTTAATAATTACCAGTATCTAATAACCAGTAATTACACTACATGGGCTTGTCATATATAAAATTATAACAAAAATTAACACTTATCTTAATAATTTGTACTGTTTATTATTAATCCCTTAGTTGCTGATTAAAAGTTACGCAATTCGCTCTCCCAATGATACCGTTTTCCATGTACGCGTGCGTATGTGATGTATTGGTAGGGGGAAGAGAAATAAAGAAAAAGAATAAACAAGTAAATCCTCTGTAAGTAAATCTTTCGCAAGGATTTTTATTGCATTCCAAAGCCTTTGGAATAATTTTATGAATAGCAGTGCACAGAAAAGATCTTACTTCGGAAAGACGTATATATACGTCCAGGGCAATTAATGCTTTGGCTGAGCGAGACGTTTATTTACGCCGGTGGCACTTAAGAGGTTAAAGTAGTATTATAGCTTTAGCGTCAAAGTATAGTATTATTGAATTCTATACGTTGTTATTGTATGGAGGGAAGCGCGATGAAAATTATGATTGAATATTGGGTCGCAAATATTGAAATTTGGAGAAGCACTGCTCTAGAAACATCTGGAATGTAATAGTGTACCTTTAAAACTTGTATGGTGGTTGATAACATTTTTTGTCTAGTTGCTATGCTAGTATTCTTATTTTTCATGTCTTATGTGAACCCTTTTTTTTTCTCAATGCAAGTCTTTAATGCAAAGCTATTAATTGGGAGTATTTTTACATATGTACAAAGACTTATCTTCCTTGAATGAGTAAGGGATTTACAACATCGAGATGCATTAACGATCTTTCTTTTCTTTCATGGGATTTACCGTCTTTGGTAAACACGATCTTTTTTTTAATTTTATTTCTCCTTACACATTCCAGTGTTTATAGTATTCTCCCTGTTATTTTTATCTTCATTATATCGCCTAGATCACAATCATACCATTGTAATAACTGCATTTAAATACACGATGTACTATTTTTAGTGTTTTATGATTTAAATAACAAGGTTACTTGTTAATATATGTTTCGATTACAAAATATTTCGTTGTTCCTTTTAACTTTTTTTCACAGATTTTCGTATTTTATACTTTCGTTTCATATTTAAGTGTGAATTTGATACCAATAGTATCTGCTTACCCATCCTAATGTTGACCATGTAAAGCGACTTGTAAGCGGGAAAGTGTTGTCCACATAATGAACTCGACGTTATTTGTGTTCCTTATTTCATTGCAGAAGGTGAGCAGGATTGAGTACTTTTTTGTACTATCTGGAGTAATAAAATTATGGGATGCTTCTAATATCCTTTCCTTTTAAATTACTACAGCAGTTAGGGATACCCTAGGTTTCCTGATGAATCCTCGTCCTAATGCTGTAGTTCTGTACCAGGGATAACCATTGAGTCGATCGCGATCAGCCGGCGGACCACCAATACATTTTAGGGGATTCCCTTTCCGAAGACCCAAGACACACATACTAAGGAAACATATTCATATGAACACCGACGCCCAGCTGGAATGGAAAAGTGGTTTTCACAAACGATGTGACTGTATTTACTTCAGAAAGGATTCGATATAAAATGGGTAGAAGGCACTTTACCTTTATTGGAAGCGAACGATGAAATTTAACACGTTCTTTGCCGCTGTAGAGGGGAAAAGCAATCACTGCGATGCCAGCCGTAGGAACAAATTTTTCGCACACGCCGACTAAAGGGAAGAATAAATGTTAATGGTCAGTTCTCCCCGTGATAGCACGAGATCGGTTATCTAGGCATCATCCTACACCTCTCGGTTCCCCAAGATTGGGTTCTCGAGTTAATGTCATATCTTGCGACGGCGTGGGAATCGGCAGGAACAATTGTAAGTACATACGTCGTTTCAGATTCGTCGGTATATTCTTTTTCTCGCTGCATGGTCATCCGTGCTCAAGTTGTTCAAGTATTCAACTCGACAATTTTGTTTACTTGTGTTTTGTAGTAAAACCGTAATTTGTCACATTTAAACCAGTAAAAAAAAATTTAAATCAATTCCTACTGAGATTTACAAAGAAAAATTTTATTTTAGCTACTTTTTATTAAATAGTTACAACTAATATAAATATGTATATACATATGACAGAATCCAATATTAAGTGGAAATTAAATTTTATCATTAAAGTATCTATTGCCATCGAAACAATCGTGAAAAAATTTCAGTTCAACTAATGTTTTAAGATTGAAAAAAATCTTTTAATGTTTTAAAGTCGCTAAAAATGAAACCAATTTGTATCTGTAATTCTTTAAATAATTAATTTCAGTAAATTAAATTTTAAAAATTAAAATTAAATTATATTATTTTTCCCCAAAAACTTGTGTATAGAAAATTTCAGCTCAAATGGCGTTTTTAAAATTGAAAAAAATTTTTCAATTTTTTGACACAAGTCATAAAAATGATACAAAAAAGTGGCTGTATTTGTAATTCTTTAAATTTATTTTTAATCAATTAGTTTTTTTTAATTAGAATTAATTACTGTATTGTCATCAAAAAATCGTAAAAAATTTTTCATCTCAATTGACCCTTTTTAAAAATTATTTTATTAACGATTAAAAATTATACCAAGATAAAAAAATATAAAGGGGGAACTAATAATAGGAATTGAAAAAGGGATAAATTGAAAAAATGCTAAGATCGAAAACATACAATTTTAAAGCAAATGACCTCATCTACGCTACTGGGTGGCCCCAACCCCTTTAAAAAAACATTAGGGTACCCCGTACCGGGGGAATCCCAACCCCTAGCCTAAAAAAATTCTTCATTGTCATACCCTACAAATTAATATTATTTCTTTTCTTTTTTTTCAAATTATTTTTAACTTATTGGAAATTTTGAATAAAATTGAATAATTAAAACTAAAAAAAATTTTTAAACAGATTTACTTATTTTTGAAAAATACATGTGGGGGGTGGCCTCGAAAAATTTGTTAAAAATAAGAAAAAATAAATAATAAATTCAATAAAAAAAAATTTATGCTTAAAAGGAAAAAAAAATCTCTTTTAGGTCTATCAGACTGGTTTTCTACTGTATAACATTATGTTGCCCCGGCCCTAATTCTCTCAAAAAGGGGCTAGTCTTGAATGTTTTTCAGTTGTTCTACTATCCCATAGACATAGAAATAACAATCTTTTTAAAACCCCCTCTGGGAAACAAATCTAAGCATGATTTTCAAATATTCCCCAAATTCCACTTGTACTTGATGCCGTATTTCTTATTAAAAAGTATGCATTGTACTCTATCATCTGACATCATGCTGCATTAAAAAGGGAAACATTAATGGTTGTTGCGTGAAGTATCAAATGGGTATTAGGATCTCGTCTGCATCTTTACTTACAAATTCCATTCCCCAAAATATGAATGTCATGACGTCGGTATATGCTGATTCTCTCCCAAAACCAACAAATCACCTTGTCCGTAATGGGATCTTTCCCGAATGAATATGGGGTTATTTCAAGCGCCCCCCTTTTTCGCCATACCAAAAATGTCGGGGTCACCTCAAAATGAATCGGGATTCTTCCAAAAAAGCGGGTTTACTCTAATTACTTTGCATCTAATCTCGATGTTCAGCAGCCCAAATTTTTTCCCGGGCTTCTGCAAACGGAATGCATACCATTGGCCTACATGTATACAGACCACAAACATTAAGCCTTTTGCATTGTTTCGCTTGAGGCCCTTCATCCTGTTGCCAAAAAAAAACTTTCGTTGAATCTGCGTTACATTGACTGTACCGTCTCGACGAACTGTTAACAGGAAAATGCTCTTTCTTGGGTATCAGCCTTTGTCCTGTCTGACTTTGAACATCCCTTTTCTTGGGGAAAAATTCCATTTTTCATAACACTTCTTCTACCCCGCTCCCTCAATCTTTTTGTGTGTGTGTGTGTGTGTGTGTGTGTGTGTGTTTTTGTGTTGTGTGTGTGTGTGTGTGTGTGTGTGTGTGTGTGTGTGTGTGTGTGTGTGTGTGTGTGTGTGTGTGTGTGTGTGTGTGTGTGTGTGTGTGTGTGTGTGTGTGTGTGTGTGTGTGTGTGTGTGTGTGTGTGTGTGTGTGTGTGTGTGTGTGTGTGTGTGTGTGTGTGTGTGTGTGTGTCTAGATTACAGTCTCACCATAATACTCCAACTTGTTCCCGGTAGATCGCGTTTTCATGACTTTTTCCCAGTCCCCTTTTTCTCAGAAGAACAGCCAAAAGGCTGAATTTCCCACAAAAACAACGAAAGAAAAAGCTTCTACGAAATCACGATTTCTGCACTAATATTTTTTTTCTTTTTTTTAAGACATAAACGTTGATTTATGGACAGTTTCCTTCTACTGTTTTCTCTGCTACACTTTACGATGTATGTCTTGTTTTAACCCTTTAACGGGCACACAGCTAAAATACAATATTCTGTGATAAAGTATTTGATAAATGTTATGTTCTTATCCTCTATGAATGTTATTTAGTCACAAAAATATCGATCGCGGCTTTTTCCCGGGTGGTGGCTGGACGTTATACGACTGCACTCAAGACATATAACTTACTTTTCAGGACAAATAATGACTCATATCACAATAAACTTTTTTTTGAAAAATTAAAAATTTATCGATAACTATTTAAATAACAATTAAATACAAAGTATAAATGTAATTAAATAATAATAGAATAATTGTACAACATAAAATTTCAGAATACATATAAATACTTAGAATATACATTGAAATTGGGATATATCCATATTTTATATTTTATTTAATTTTAGTATAAAAAGTTAAAAAATAAAAGTAATATTTTTTAGAATTTAAATTAGTTATTTCCAAATTTGATGGAGGCTATTTACTGTGAACGTTATAATATGCAAACATTTTCTTCCGATCAGAAAAGCTGTAATGAAAAGTTTTTTCGAACCCGAAAATCATATACCACATATTGAAAACAAAGTTTTAATTATATTCCCCACCCCAAAATCCTCACGTGATTCAAAAGTGCTCTCTGTCGAAGGGGAAAGAGCGAAAATTTCAAGGTCATTTTTTTTGTTCTATGTGGGCGGGGGATAGAGCTTCTATCTACATATAAAGCTTTCCAAAAACCTAAATAAAACCTTTTTCTTGTAATTGCTCATTTGCTTAATTCAATCAAATGAGAGAAAAGTATACTTAAGACATCTCGAAATTTTTTCAAAGATCAGAAATTTTATTTATAGTAATCGGGATATTAATGTTTCTTTAAAAATTTAATTTTTTATATTAAAATAAATTTAAGGTTTAAAGTTTTCTTAATGGTTTTTGAGTTTTTCTGTGCAAATGATCGTAGATTAATTTAATTATAATTCGCATCAAAAATCTATACGCATGTTTAATATAGTTTCATATCCATAATATTACATTACTATTTTATATGCAAAGTTCCTAAACATTTAATTGTGATGAAATCTTTATCTTATAATATGGATCTTTAAAATCATTTCTCACGTATAATTAAATTTCAAAAAACATTAATAATACTATTTATTTTCCTGCAATTTTCTTAATATTAGACCTAAGTAATCACGACAAGGAAAAACTATGGAATTAATTAGTTCAAGTCTCTACAAAAGAATATTTTTATAAATGATTTCCAAATATTTATCCACATAAGCCTTTGTCTATTTATCTTCAAAATGGTTTTCTCTTGTGGGTCCCATTTCAATATATTTATGCTTATAAAAGACATATATTTGATTAGACAAGAGCAACTCTTAAATTCCTGTCTTATGTCTCGGCTTTTTCTTGAACTGCTTCACTGCCCTCATTATCGTTTGACAAATAATTGATTTTTTTGGAGCTTAATTCTTAAAATTTGCATATCACTTTTCCTTTTTTTTTTCCTTCTGTCCCTTCTCTGTTCTTACATATATAATACTAGCTGGTTAAAAAACCCGTTCTTCGCACGGGTGAATCGAAAATCATAATAATCCAGATGGAAGGATAAAAAAAAATTTAATAGTGTAACAATTTAAAACTTTTAATAACTGAAATTGAATTAATTGTAAATTTAATACTAAACAATAAGAAAACAATAATTTAGCAAATAAAACCGTGGAGTAAAATAAATAAATATAGATAAATAATTTGTTATTTCTCCAGATTCACCTGTTTGTTAGTACATAAATATTATCTAAAATAAACATGTTAATGCTATTTTGTAGGCAAGCATTTCTCAAACTGTGGGGGGCTGTACCCTTGGGGTGCATAAACCTATGGGGGGAGCATATCGAAAAGATGAGAATAAAAGAGTATTTTAAAAAATTGTAATTTTACTGAAAGGAAGCAAAACAAATTATATTCTGACAATAAAAAACAGAATGCACATTTACAATGTTATAATATACTTTTGTTTATTACTGCTCCCAATATTTGATAATTAATTTATTAGTACTAAGTTAAGGAACAAGTTAAATAATTACTGGTGATTACCATTCGCTTGTCATATGAAGTTATATACAAAATATTTATTATTTATCTTCATAATTTGTTCGGTTTACAATTAAATTCATATTGTAGCTTTAGCATCAAAGTACATTATTGAATTCGGTACATTTGTTATTGTATGGAGGGGGTTGCGATGAAAATTATGATTGAAAACTGGGTAACTGTTGAAAGTTTGAAACCCTTTTTAAATACGCCATTGTGGGTAACGCGTTTTTAAAAAACCCTTTTCAGCGGATCTATACTCAACAAAAAGACACATGGCTGCCTAATTTTTCTTTAAAACCCAAAAAAAGGGGGTTTTAAAAATTATAAGCCCCCTTTATTATATAAAAAAATTAAAAATAATAAAAACCCATATATATTATATATATATATAATATATATAAACCCTTTCTCTATTTAAAAAAAGAGATCAAAACCCCAAACAATAAAAATTTCGACAAACACATAGACAGCAGGAAAATCACCCCAAGAAGGACAAAAGAGTAATCGAATAAAAAAATATAAAAATATATATATATATATATTTTTTCCTATTATGTCGAAAGTTTTTTGCCCGTACAGGGGGGGGTTGGATCCATAAACATTGTTTAACCCCCAATTCACTGGGCCCAATTCAGCGGCAACTTTAGAAATCGTAAAAAGGGTTTTCCAAATTTAGTCCAAAAAAACTTTTTTATCTACATTTATTTTGTCTGGTGAATTCCAATTTTTTTCCCCCGCTTTAGCACTGTAGGTTCTAGTACTTTTTTTTTTTTTTTATTTTGTGTGTGTGTGTGTGTGTGGCCAAAAAAAATTTAAAAACATACAGAAATCATTAAATTCATTTTTGAAAATAAATATTTTTTTATCATTTTTTTTTAAAAACTAAACACGTTTTAAAATATATATGACTATTTTTTTTTCCTCATTCTCCCAAAAAAAAGGCATATCATTGACGTTAATTAAAAAAATCAAAATGCATTAGATAAAGTTTATTATTTTTGTTTGGGGTTTTGTACCAAGCCATAAAAAATTTCGAGAAAAAAATATTATGTGACTCAGTGCTTAGTCTTTTTTTAAAATTACCAAATATTTCTTAAAAACAGCAAATAAGCATATAAACACTTCAATACGTTTATAAATGATCTGTCAGTTTATAGTTATATATTTATTGTAATAAAACACACACAATTTTTTTCAAGCTTGAAATTTTGAAATTTTATAAAAATGTTTTACAAATGCTTTCTTTCCATGTTATCCGTGTTATTTGAAAACTTGGCCTTTTATATAAAACCAAATCTTCAACCTCAACACCCACCCCCTTGCTGCGTGATACAGAACAACTTTCTGAAATAATAAATACGTGCTGTTAATAGCATTGCTGGTTTGAGTTTGAGTTAATATTAACGTCGCACTGTTCAGCTACACGAGGGCTTTGGCGACGGACCACGTACTTGAACCATGGTCAAGTGACGTGGACGACACCTGAGCTGGCACCCCCTCCTAACTACCACACCACACCAACAGGAGGACGTTTCAGCTTCCCGACAGATTTAACGTGCATCGCTGCCCTTACATTTGCGGGGTTCTCAGTGGTATTGGGCTCGAACTCATGACATGCCTGCCATGGTCCGATACCTTAACCACTGGGCTACCGCAGCCCTAGCATTGCTGGTACCATGTTAAGTAGAGTATGGCAAGTGGAACTGAACTATCGCATTAATGTATGACTAGTGACCATAATTCTTCACACACATAGAACACTTGTAAAACGTGTACCTAAATAAACTTAACTGTTTATGCATTCTTCAAATGTCTTTTTTTCTGTTTTACTGTAGTGCTTTTGAAACTTGAAGGGACTGCAAAATGACCCTACATGAGTTTGTTTGTTTGTTTGTTTTTATTTTTTTCATTTATTGAAATAATTTGTGTTCTTTATATTATTCAATTTTATTTGAAAATTCATATTTTAACATTTCACTTAAGTTCTACTTTAATAATTTTTTATTGTACTATTTTCTATTTTATTTTAAATATAACTCTGTGCTTTGTAATAGCTATTTATTTTATTATATGTTGTGCAAAGATTCAGCAATATTAAAATGAACCGGAGTGTAATCGAATTATATAATCGAGATTTGTTCTTGAATTCCTACGTTTCATTTTGTATTACTGATGCTAACCATTTTAAAGCCATTTAAATGGGCTAACCAATTATAATGATTACCTGTTAATAAATGTTTTTATTCAAATATTTGTTGTTCCTACACTCTTGTGCAAAATTTCAAAAGATATGGCCTGAAAAAAAATTCTAAGAATCTCAAGGGTGTTTTAATGCTTATTTCTACGAATTACAAATTATTTCAAAATAAAAACTATTTATTTAACAATAGGCTAATTAACCTATTAATTTTATCAGACTATTTAAAGTCTTATTTCTCATCTTAACTTAGTTACTCTGTGTTCCCATACAGCAGTAAGTTATGAAATGTTTTTAACTTTAAACTTTTACAATATAACAAAAATATACCATATATATATATTTTTTAAAAAATGTTGTTGTTTTTTGTGGTGCTCTTTGTACTGTCTTAAAAATATTTTTTAAATAAGTTACATAAAATAATACAAATATATATATGCGGCAGTTTTCGCATGTGACTTTATATGTGTTTCATACCATCTCATTTAATAAAAATCAATTAAAATAATTCAGTATTGAGCTTAACAAACAGGAGATTGTTATCAACAGTGAATTCTTGAAGAAATGAAGTATATATAATTTTATTTCACAGACATTTTCATTTTCTTAAAACAAATCAATATTTTCATCGAAGACTGATGTGTTATATATGACCTTTTCCCAAATTTTTAACTCTTTATATACCGCATTATGATTTACTGCAGTTTTTTTCATGCAAAATTTTTTTGAATCACTACATTGAAAATTAAGGGACACACATAAACAAAATACTCCACTTTGGGAAATTTAATCCGTTAGAGCTAATTAATTAATTAAAGATATTCAACTGTAAAATTAATTATATACACTGTTCACTAAGAATAAATAATCAAATCGTTTTCTAAGGTCATCATTAACATACAAAAACAAATAAGACACTTATCTTTTGACATTAATTATTTTTTCGGAACAAAATTGACAACCTTCGCAATCCGCTGAAAACGCAATTACTGCTATAAAACTATTCACCTTCTTCGCTAAAATACCCATCATAGAACCCGTGCTGCCATATATCTTGGAAGAGGGGATTTCAAAGAATATTCCTGCTAAGTATCGTCAGAATATTCGTAAAAATGGTTATTCTATGTAATTTTAAAGTGAGTGGTGCTTATAAGTACCGTCGGTAGATAAAGAGTTAAAGTGAGAACATACATACCGTCAAATTGTGCGTCAAATAATAATAATTTTAAATTTAATAAAAAGTATTGGATTGGTGGATAGTCACGGATCAAACTTAGTCATGGATCTATGCAAATATATTGCTAATAGATTAAATATAAAGGTAGACTCTAAGAATACTTATAATATAGAATATTGCACTTTGCTATACATGAACAAATCATATAATGGGATAAGATTTCCTGAAATATTTAAGAAACACGTGGATTTATTCCCGGTGAGAAATGTATTAATAAAGCAAGCGTTCAGGTATAATGAAAAAATTAGTAGATCAGTTTTTAACTATAACAGTATTCAGGAATTGGTAGATCTAAAAGAATGTAGATGCAATGATTACAGGAAATACGTGGACGAATATCATGGACACGTAGTAACAGGCAACTTAGAAATAGTTCAAGATCAGAAATTAAGAGAAATTATGTGCAAAGGCACTGGTTATCGACTAACTATTTCAAATAGCAATTTAAATGTGAGAAAACAGCTATCAGAAGATATCAATACAAATTTATTCTAAAATGCTGCAATTAAATATAATTCTACTCACTCAGGCCTTTAAGTGAATATGTGGGTTTCATGTCCTCAGACAATGAATTTAATTTTAATTTTAGAACAAAAAATGATGTTTCTTATAGAGAAATTAAAAGACCAATAGAAAATTTACAAAAACACTTTGTGATAGTTTATGTTGATAAAGTCCCAGGAAATTATGCAATAATGTGTAAATATTACTATAGTAAATTAATAAATGATCATATAAAAATAATTTATGAAGTAAGTAAATTTAGTATGAAAAGAAATTAACAATAGATTATTGGCATTTTAAACAATTAAATATTTCTAGCAATAATATTAAATATCCCCATATATATTTTGACTCCTAAATTTCATAAAAATCCAGTCAAATTCCGCAGTGTAACAAAATGGGTTCAATACTTATATATCCAAATCGGGAAGAATTTTACAGACCATATTACAAGATGCCAATAGACAAATTTAAAGATACTTGTATTATAAAAACAGCCATGATGAAATAAAGAAGGTTGAGCAACAAGAGGTATTTTCAGTGCATGATTTGATTTCTGGAAGATTTATTTAACTCCATCAAAAACAGAAGATATAATTCAGGTACTTTCAGATGCATATGAGAAATATGGTTTCAATGATTACATTAGTTTTGAAAGTTTAATACACTAATTCGTTTTGTAATACAGAGAATTTTACGGTTTTTGATAACAAACTCTACAAACAAATTAAAGGATTGCCTCAGGGTGGTCCAGCCAGTAATAGTCTCGCTAACCTGTATTTACACCACTATGAATCAAATCGAAGAAATGAACCATATCCTACCTCTTATTAAGATATTATGATGATTTAATCGTTATAGGTCGACATTGAATTTAACCTAGCATTAATTTATCCGAATACCTAAAATTAATACAGACAAATTTTAACCCATAAAGTTGAATTTTAGATTTAAATTTAAATATTATTGACAATAAATTATACAGCACATATCTATGATAAAAGGGAAGCATTTAACTCTTCAATGTCATAAAGATACCGGAACTTCAATAGTTGCTTACATATATCAATATTTAAAAATATAATTTTAAATTTTTGATGAGAAATAATAATTTAACTACACACAATATTGATAAATTCAAGAATATCCAGAAATTTATATTTTGTTGCATACAAAATGATTATCCCATCAACTTCTGAGAAAATACATAGATCAAAAATATTTTAAAATATTTTTAGTCCTCATAAATGCACAAATCCACCACACAACATTAGGTCCACAAAGTCAGCTTGTTAGTGGTCCAGCTGTGTGAAGAATATGTGCATTCCACACACAGAATACATTATAGTATACACATAGGACCAATATTTACACGACTACACTTTAAAATTATTTATGACCAATCACAACTTCTTTTTGCATGCAATCTGGATTTGCATCTAATACCAAATAGTTAAACTCTAGGTGTGAAAATACGAGACCAATCAACAACTTTTTGCATGCAATCTGATTTGCATCTAATACCAAATAGTTAAACTCTAGTGTGAGATTATGAATCATTTGGATTGGTATGGCATTAGTGGGTGTTGTGAGCAAAATATAGGAGTGGTAATTGTTATATTAAATATCAGAGAAAAATGTTCAAAATTTGTGAATTGAATTATTGATAGAATGCTTTTGGTGAGTTTTTAATGATTTACGCCATTCATTTGTGAACATACTTGGTTTTTAATTTGAACTTTCGGATTTTAGACATTTTTTCTACCTATACAACTATTTTAAAGATGAGTACGTCATCTTTGGTGTTCGAGGGTTCACTTATATTATGCAATTAATTGTTTTAGAATTTTAATATTTTAATAAATCTTTCAGAATGCGATGGCGAATAGTTTAATTTTTCAAGTTTAATGGTTTAATTTTAACTCTTTAATTTTAAATTTTAACTCTTTAATTTTAAATTTTAACTCTTTAATTTTAAATTATTAACTCTTTAATTTTAATTTTAACTCTTTAATTTTAAATTTTAACTCTTTTAATTCTTAAATTTTAACTTTTTAATTTTTAAATTTTTGAGAATTGGATATTTTTCGATTGACTTACCAAGTTGCAATAGGGGAAAGGTTGGCGCCATCAAACTAGTTTAACTCCACTTATCGGTCCTAAGTCCGAGAGTTACTTGGATATTTTATAAATTTTATTTTATAATTTTTTAATTTTTGTTTGAAAACGTTGGAATTTTGTCTTCTATATTCGTCATTGATATTTTGAAATGAGATTTTTATGTTATAGGTTTCATTTGCTTTCGATTTTTTGATTGATTTTTGTGTTGTGATTGAATTTTATATATATTTAAATATATATATATATATATATATATACCGCATTTTATATATACGTATATATATATATATATATATACTATATATATATATAGGTCAATTCTCTAAAACAAAGAGATCACATCCAAACAATAAACTCGACAAACACATGACACCAGGAAAAATCATAGAATGAAGGACAAAAGAGTAATCCGAGATAATAAATAAAAAAATGGATGCTGCGTGCCATGACAATACTGTTAGGACGGTTGTATATAAAATTTTATAAAAAGTGGGGTTGAACATTTTTTTTGGCCAGCCAACCTTCCCTCTTTTTTGTAAATAACACTGAGAAAAAACCAATAGGAAATAATGGATAGAAATATCTAAATCCATTACAAAATAGAGGGAACTTACCTAAAAAATTTCACTTACAAATGCAAAGCCCCGCTAAATCTGAGTGGAAACATTCAATTTGTTGCCAGATTCTATACCCCAATACAGATTTAAATCAAAAGATATATATATATATATATACTAGCTGGTATACCCATTTCCATTTCGCAAGGTTTAATTGAAAAATTAAACAATTCAGAATGAAGGATAAGAAGTTTTTATTGAGTTAATTTTAAGTTAATTGAAAATTTAGCAAAAAAGCTTTTGATATCTCAGCTGAACAAAAACCCTATTTGTTAAATTTTAAGTCTGTAGATATAATACCTGATAAAAAGTTTTTTGTTATTTATAACCCCCAGTAACTCTCTCATGGTTCGATCTTTGAAAACACCTTCCTAAACTTCTCTGCTCAGCAAAAGTAGCACATTGTTGCAAAATTTTGTGTTATGAACGCTTAAAATAGTGTAAATAATTTATATCTGGAATTGTAATACGTTAATATTACTTTCTGTTGTATTTATTTTATGTTAAATTATAATATTCGCAAGCAACACCGTTCCTTACATTATAATGGCGATTCAATGGAAACATAGCGAAATGTTGGGGATAGAGCCAAATTGGCATCATTTTTGGCGACCATCTCGGCAACTTGGAGATTGATTGAACGGTGCAGAAGTTGATAGGCTGTAGCGCCATCTAGTAGGAAAATGCAGCAAAGAATATAGAACAAAACCTTCTCCACAAAAAAATATATATGCTTGCCAATTTTCATAGTGATCAGTTGAACGCTGTTGGAGTGAAGCGAGGTCATTTCTACAAACATCCATTTATATATATAAAGCTCATAGAAAAGAACCTTGTACGATACTTTTTTTATTTTCAATATTGAAAACTTGTTTTTAAAATGCCAAAAACTCATCATGTTAAAAAAAAAGATCATATGAGTATCAATATTTTTAATGATACCCAAGAGTCTGTGTAAAGGTTATTGATATGTATCAGAAATATATGTAAAATATTCCCTGCAATCCGTATTTCCGATACTTATAAGAATATCGATAAATATTTTAGATAATGATATCCAGATAAATATCCATCTTAGAAAAAGGATCATCAAGTTCAGTTAAACTGTGTTGAAAAATATCATTATCATATTTACTGCTATCAGAATACTGGTTTTCGATACTTCCAAGTATATAGCATCCCAGAGTAACATTTCATATAAGTATTTTAAAAATTTTTGTTTGCTTCTGTAACCAACAGAAAAACGGAAAAGATTGCATATTGAAATATGCTTAATTTATGATTCTATCCCCAATTTTTTTCATTACAGAACATTATGTGTGCTAGTGGTTTTCTTCAATTGTTACATAGTGTCGATTTTTGTGTATGTGTGTGTTCACAATAAGATTTACGATGTGACAACATTTTGAAGTAAAACCGCAATAGTCTGGGAAATGAAGTTTACAAACTGTTATAAGCGCGATAAAAAAAAATTCGTAAGTTGATACTCCAATATTTAATTCCACTTTAGCAGTGCTTTCTCAAACTTTCAATATTCGCGACCCTATATTCAAAAAATCTTCGTGTTCATCACGCCCCCCTCCATACAATAACATGTATTGAATTCAATAATATTATTCTTTGATGTTAAAGCTACAATACGAATTGAATCTCTTAAGTGACACCGGCGTATATAAAAGTCTCACTCGGTTAAATTATTAATTTTCTGGACGTATAAATACGTCTTCCCGAAGTACGATCTTTACTGTGCTCTGCTATTCCATAAATTATTCCGAAGGCTTTGGGATGCAATAAAACACTTGACTGTGTTTTCAAAGGATTTATTTATTTCAGAGGAGAGAATTGTTAATTTATTTCTTTTCTCCCACCAACCCCCCTCCCACCCATCACACGTGGAAATGATGTCACTGGGAGCGATTCGCATAACTTTTAATCGACAGTTAAGAGATTAATTAAAAACAATCAATATAAGCCCTGGGGGGTGACTGGTAACTACCCAACTTGTTCTTATCTTAATATTGTTAAACTAATTATAAAATACATTGTGCACTTGATACATTTATAAGTGTATTATATCAGTGTAAATGTATTTTTTACTTTTATTATGTCGGGAAATTATTTTTTTTTGATTATTTTCAGAAAATTAATTTTTTTAAATAATCTTTTTTTTTCGACTTTTCAATATGCTTCCCCCTATCATGCCTGGGAGGCGCCCCCCCAATTTGGCGCTGCACTATAAAACATGTTTTTTTAAAAATGAATAATAGAGTGACTTCCCTTTTATTATGAATATTCATTTCGAACACTGGGCGTCAATGTCTTAACAAAAATGACATGCTAATCTTTTGGGGGGAGGTTATTTTTAGATGCTGCTCTTATTATTTGATCTTTAGTTTAAAAAATGGTGTGTTTATATCCCTTAAAACTTTTCCCATTGAGTCATTAAAATTAAAAAACAAAACCTCAGTGGCGCAACAGCCCCGGGGGGCCAAGGCTTACTTTCCCTATCTCAGTATCCCGTGACCTTGGGCGCTGGGGTTTTGCTTGCAGATGCCCCGGCCCAGGTGATCCGTCTGGCGCAAAAACCACAGTATTTACTCCCCAAGCAAGCTTGGAAAGGGAGGGTTGTTTGAGATGGGGATTAAAAGGTGATTTCTCGGAAAAAAAAATTGATTTTTAAATCTATACCCACTGAATCGATTCAGTGAAACGATTTTTTAATGATAGAAAATCGACATTCGTTTTTTTTCTGTTTTAGCCCAAAACCATAAAATTTTTTTTGCACAATTAGTTGAACGTACTATCTTTAAAAATAAAATTAGTTAAAATATATAAATGTGCTATATAAATTAGTTAAATGTATTATCTATATTTTTACTGGCAAGAAAAAAAAATTTTATTTATCATCACGTTCCTCCAATAGCCCGTGTATATGAGTATCGTGGGATCATCTGTTCCTTGTGGGGGCGCCTTTTTTCGATTGCCGGAAACATAGCAAAGTGATGAGCGGAACCACTTGAACCCCATAGATTTGACAGACTGTTTTTTAAAAAAAAAGCTTAGATATTAAACATTGAACTATAAGCTATATTACCCTTTTTTCAAAATTTTTTTCAAAATGTTAAAAAATACATTTAGAAAATAAATGTCTTTTTTTATACTTGATACTTTGTTATATGGTAATAAAAATAATTGAAATCGTCAAAATTCCCCTGAACAAAAAAATTCCCCTGGTTGTACTGATAAAGAGACCCGTTTATTATGGTACCTTTCTTTTTTTTTAATAAAGGGATTTATATTTACATTGTAAATGCAGACTTGAAAAAATCGTTTTTTTGGGAAATCGATTTTTTTTAACCTCGATATTTTGTGAATCAATTCATCGGGTTACGTTCAAAATCTTTTACAAATCGATTTTTTTCAAAAAGAATCCCCATCCCAAACTTGGTACTCATTTGAAGACCTTCCCCAGTCCGTGGATAGAACCCCAAACCCTATAGTGGGAAGCACGATACCCCTAAACTCGGCCACTGGGCTTCATGGGGTGAAAAAAAAAACTTTCACATTATACCTTTTTTGAGATTCACTTAAATTTTTTTTTTCAGCATATAGGGTCTCTAAAATTTTCCATAAACAGGTCGGAAACCCCTTGGCATACGTGCCACATGTGACACGCGGAACAATTCTCAGGGGCATTCTGCATTACTAAAAAAATTTGTCAATATTCGAGTGAATGGAAGTTGATTAATTTGTAATAGACCTCTTATTTGAAAAAACCCCTTTCCCAAATTACGGGTTTTACGGGAATACGAAAAATTCTGAAAGGCAACTAAAAGGGGTACATTTACAGCTTTTTTTGGAAAATTACTGAATGTCATTGCTGGAGAAATTGTGTTTGAAGAAAAAAAATTGGGAATTACTCTGTTTTATTTTTTGGTTCTACATATCTAACAAAAAAAACTTTTCTTCATATGAAAAAAATTCGGGATCCTAAATAAATTGTTTTTTTTTTAACTATATATTGAAAGAAATACTTAAATTTTATGTTGTCTATTTCTTATTTTAATGAATATGTTTATAAGTACTTAATGTGTGTAAATACAATTTTAATTTTTTTTTTTTTTTGTTGAAGAAATAAATATATTTTTAAAAGCTGTTTCTTTTTATGTTGAAAAATATCTTTAAATGATACAAAATTAATATTAAAAAAATTGTAATTCTATAATATTGACCTCTATTCTCTAACTCTGCATGCATTATCACGGGAATCAAAATGTTTCAAGCATGTTCTACTGCGTGGCACGCTAAATCATATTGGTAGATTGATTTGGCACACCGGAGTTATAAAAGGTTGCCTACTCATGGCATATAGCATCATTGGTGGATCCTAGATCTTTATATACCCCCTTTTTTGTCTACTTCTGCCCTTTTTCAACTTTTTAATATTTGTGTCCCTATAATCAATCACAGTTTTTATCCCTTCCCTCTATACAATAACAATGTTTTTGAATTCAGTAATACAATACTTTTTAAGCTGAAACACAATACAGCTTTAACCTCTTAAGTAACACCTGCGTATATTTTAAAGTCTTAAATTTTCCCGGACGTATATATACGTCTTTCCGGAAATTTCGGTCTTTTTTGAGCACTGCTATTCATAAAAAATTTTTCCCAAGGCTTTGGGGAAAGCAATAAAAAGGATCTTACGCACTGTTTCCGGGAAAGGTTTTTCTTATTTCAGATGATTTGCTTATTTATTCCTTTTCTGCCCCTTCCCCCCTACATCACAGACCCCGCGCCTACGTGAAAAACTTTTGGCTTGGGGGAAACCCCAATCCCCGTAACTTTTAATCAACATTTAAGGGATTAATTACAAACGTTTCAAATCATCAAGATAAGTGTTAAAATTTTTCCCTACAATTTTATATAAAGAAAAAATTCCATGGGGGGTCCCGGTAATCATTTTTACTTGTTCTTAACTATTTTATAATTATAAAACACACTGTACACAGGGGGCAATACTGATACATTTTATAAGCGTATTATGTTAGAATATATTTTGTTTCTTTTTCTCTTTCAGTAAATAATTAATTTTTTTAGATAATCTTTTATTTCGACTTTTCAATAAGCTCGCACCCCCTTGTGAAGTTGTTCCTCCCCCTAAGGGAACGAACACTCCCCACAGTTTGAGAAACGCTGGGGTCTGCTGAAGAAACACTGCTCACACAAATTAGAATATCAAAGTATGTACAATTTATCCCTCACATATTACTGTTTTGGAGCTTATAAAAAAGTCTCTTGCATATTCTGTATGAGAAGTATGAAACTATTATTTTTCAAATTTAGATAAAAGGGATATAATAAATTTGACAAATGCCTAAAAAATATTTTCATCATTTATAATTAAAATTTACCGTTAAAACATAAATCCGTTATTTCATAGAATAACTAAGGGATTTCATGAAATAATAGACAAATTTTTAAAGGGGGAAAAAATTATTTTAATTTTTACAATTTAACTAAGTATTCTATAGGATAACGATTACTTGATTGTTAAAAATATGAAATACTGCATTCTCCGGGAAATTCTTTGAACCGGTTCTAGCTGCTTTGGAAAATTTTTTCGATTAGGAACTCGAGATTTCTGAGTATAACAATTGTACTCTAGATCTCAGTTCAGTATATGTCACCCAGAATTAATTTCCATTGAAGAAGTTCCAAATATTGACACAACGCTTCGATCTGTTGCAACAGCTCAAAGTTGCGGTACTGGACAAGGATTTAAACAGTAATGTAAAAAAAGTAATGGTAAAAAGTTTGCTTGTTTCAAAAATAATAAGCAGTCCAATCCAAAATATCATCATAGCAATCCTTGATCTAATAAATATTGAAAAGTAAAACAAAGGTATGTCATAAAATGTAAATTAATATTAAACATTTTTGTTTTAAAAATTTACACCAATGTTTTTATGAAGCAACGTTTTTCTTCACAGCATATGTTTTTTTTGATAATATTTAAATATAATCTATTTTTGGAACAATTCTTTTTCCCCTTTCTGTTTAACTAATGTTAGCAATATGAGCAATAACTAACTACATCTGCTTTCCCCCATTATTTATCAATTATTCATCCTCAAAGAGATAAAATGTATATTTTTCGAGAGATTTTTAGCTATTTATGATCAATTAATTTATAAAATAAATTTGAAACTGTTTATTTTTCACTTTAACGGTCTACCTTTAGTTATTTCATGGAATACCTAGTTAGTGACGATGACGACACTTGAGCTGGCGCCCCCACCCCCTCTCCTAACTACCACACCAACGAAAGGACATTGAGCCTCGACAGATTTAACATGCTTCGGCTCCCTGTACACGGCGGGTAAGACTAATTTAGACAAACTTACCTCAGGTAAAAATTACTTTTTCAGTAATATATGTTCTTAAATATTTATAACGATGATAAAATTGGTAATCATATTAATTTATATTCATCCAGTTTTTCTGCCCAATTATCATTCAATAAGTTGAATCATCTTTAGTTTATATCAGGGGTGGGCGATTTTTCCCAGGGTACGCGGGGCTACTTCAAATTTTTGCAAGGTGTTGCGGTCACTCAGTGTCAATGGCGAACCGGGGGGGGGAGGGTCTATGAATCCACCCCTCCCAAACCCTTGATTTTTTTCCAGATTGATTATAATCACATTTATGTACAAAAATTTAATTAAGTATTTGTTTTTATTTTTTTTAAATTTTAATTATTTTTTATTTAATTTATTTTTAGTTTTTTTGTTCCAATAATCCAAAATCAAATATATATAAATATAATTATTCCCTCTAGCACCCTTTTTAATTAACTCTTTTTAATAATATTAAATAATTTTTTAATTTTTTGGTTAAAAACTAACCCCCTAATCTTAATTGTAATCAATTGAATCAGAAATCCCTTTCCCCCCATTGTAACCAATCAGAATCTTTTAAAAAAATAGCATGCGGTCTTCCTGCCGGATATAAATACCATTTCTCTGGAATTTCGCCCTCTTCTCTCTTCTGTCTGTAATCCCAAGGGGGTTGTGTATTCCTTTTCATTTTCTGTGCCATTATCTGCTGCATGTGATGTTGAAACCTTATTTAATTGTTGAATAAACTGGATTAACACAAAAACTGCCTCTCAATACTACAATAATTTCATACACTCGCCATACTACGGTTATATTGCTAATCGCCAGCATATTATAAGAAATCTTTCATATATATATATATATATACACTCTATAACAAAAGAAACGACGGCACCAAGAACGAATTGCACGATAGAGACAAAATTGGTGGGTTGAAAGATTATGTACAGAATAGAAAATGATTAAAATTTCAGAAAAACTGAATGATTTATTTCAGAGTTACATAGTAACGAGTTCAATAAAGTGTTGACTCCTATTCTAGCCTGGATGCAAGCTGCCACAGACGTGGCATAGAGTGATAAAGCCCCCTGATGGTCTCCGGCGGTATTTCTTGCCAAATTTGCTCCAATTGTCGGGCCAGATAATCGGTATTCCTTGGTAGATGCAATCGCCTTCCCATTATATCCTAGGCATGCTCGATTTCAGAGAGATGTGGTGATCTGGCTGGCCAAAGAAGTATTTGACAAGCTGTAACACACTTCATAGCAACACATGCCATATGTGGTTTGGTATTATCATGCTAAAAAAATAAGCCCAGGGTACTGCAAAAGGAACGATAGCAAAACAGTTCTCAGAATGCCATCGACGTACCGATGTGTTGCAAGTTGCTTCTAATAAAGGCGAAGCGGGTCCGGCTGTCAAAGGAATGGCACTCCAGACCATAACTCCTGGTTGATGACCTGTGTGGCGTGAAATTGTGAAAGCAAGATCGGCACTCTTCCATGGTCGTCAGGACACAATTGGAAGTGGGATTTGTCGCTAAATACTGTACGTTCACATTCAGCATGATTCCAACCTTATGAAGCCAAGCACCGCTGTAATCTGGCTCGACAGTATGCAGGCGTAGGTGGCAGGTTGCGTAGCGGACGGTTCGAGCAAAACTTTCGCTCTATCAGCCATCCGTGAATGGTCATGGTGGACACTCGTGTGCGGGTTGCATGTCTGATGGCTTATAACGATTATTTAGGCATTGTGACAGCTGATATGACAATCAATCTGTCCTCTCGTTTTGCTGTGGCCCCAGATTGATCTCTACCATCATGACGCTGAAATCTGCCACTGTTCACTCATTCTTGCCAGCATCTTCTAATGGCTGCATTGATTCGTCTCATATGACGAGCGATTCTCCGATTTGCTCAACCTGCCTCTTTCATTCTAATGATACGACCTCTTTCAAACCTTGACAGTTGCTCGTAATGAGCTCGAATCCTGTAGCGAGTCATTTTTTCAGTTACTGAAAGGTATCCTAAATCGCAATGCAACAGAAATTTTGACCATCAGATTGAGAATCGCTTCTTAT
This sequence comes from Trichonephila inaurata madagascariensis, assembly GCA_019973955.1. Classification (NCBI taxonomy): domain Eukaryota; kingdom Metazoa; phylum Arthropoda; class Arachnida; order Araneae; family Nephilidae; genus Trichonephila; species Trichonephila inaurata. The sequence goes on from BMAV01012592.1 coordinate 52,497, forward strand.
ATTATAGACACCTGCTGATTGCGCAGTTCCGATGCGCTGCAGCTCCCTCTATTCATTCATTGGTCACCAAATTTTAATCATCTGCATGTTCGGTACAAATGTCTTTGCATACGAAATTTCATTACAATCGGGCAACTCCTTCTTGGTGTGGGTTTTTTTTTTTGTTATAGAGTGTATTGGAATACGATATGAAAATTGTAGACTTTCAATTCTCGCCCCACCCTTTTGAAAATTCTTGTGTGCGCCACTGCCCAGTGTCATAGGTGTGGTGAGGTAACGAAAAGGTCTTCAATGTTTATTATAACTAAATAATAAATACGGAATATGTGCACTTTCCTACAGAATTAAGATAAAAAACTAACACTTGAAAATCGCTTCTCAAAACACAAGATATAAACATAATAATAATAGCACAAAAATAATAATATCAAATGATGCATTTAGGATGCAAGCAATTCAAAATACATTAAAAAATAAAACATTTTTATCTAAAATTAGTTTTCGTTACTATAGTTAGTAGAAGACTTAGTCTGCATACTGTCTTGAATATTTCGGTATACTATTACTGAAGGGTAATATTCAGGCGGTCACCTCAAAGTGCCTTTGAGGATCACCGGTTGATCGCGATCGACGTAATGCCACCCCGGTTCATATTAAAGAACATGCTTGAAGTTATTTTGTATTGGATCACAATAACTTCAAAACTTATATTTCTGGTTAATATTGAATTTAAAACTCAGAAAAAAGATGCAAATTGTGAAATTTGTTAAAATTATCAATTACAAAACGAAGTTCAGAGACATTTATAAAGTTATAGAGTTGTTTTCAAGCGGTCACAGCGATATTTTGTCAAATTTTACATCATAAGAGATTAATTAGTATGATATAATTTTTCTATTTTCTTAAACCTATTTCTGGTGCTTGAAAAAGAGTATAGAAATAGAGAATGTAGTTTTATTCTTAAACATATAAGAAAAAATAAAGTTACTGTGTTTCTTCGGAAAATATGCAACTTTGAGCACATGGTATTTTAGACATTTATTATTCCTTTTTTTAAAACATGCGAGCATTTAAAATTAGGAAAAAAAAAAAAAATTTGACCGAAAGTTTGTTATTTATAATAATTAAAATTTGTATTAATGCTCATGAAATTATGATAATGAATCTTTTAAAAAAATCATTCTCATTTCTTTAACTCGTCATTATATATCGTTTTAATAAAGGAGCATTACAATTATGTTTATATTAGCTTCCAAAACGTTCAAAATTTCTTTCAAGAAATACATTCTCTACAAATATCGTATCACGTTTCCTTCGAAAAGGTGAAAAAAAGTCAAATATTGTTTTTTTTGCGGGTTTAAAAACTTTTTCCCGGTTTTTTACCCCATTTCAAAAATGGGGTAAAGGAAATACAGACGCAAGGGAAGGGGCACTTTCAGATAATGCCTGTTGACTGAAGTGTCGCCCAAGTGAAATGAAGTTAGCCTTCAATCTATAAAATCATCCAAAGGGAAAACATTGATTTTTTCCTTTCCCAAAAAGGGAATTTTTATAGTTATTGAGGGCTGTTTTCCTAGGGTTTTTGCTCCCTACTATGTAGGTATATATATATATAAAAATTCTCCATGAAATACAAAAACAATAAATAATCTTTCCTCTGCCATTTTTAAAAATAGCAAATCCTTGTTAAAAAAATAAAAAGAAAAAAAATTTATTCAGTCTATAGTTTAGATTTTGAAGATCTCTTTAACTCATTAAAGATGTGAGTTAATATACTTGAAATTTACATAAAGACAATTTATTTAATAATGTTAATTATGATAGATTTGGTTCACTACTTAGGTTTGTACTTAAAAAAACTATATATATCATAAAAGGGAACTATTTTCAGCAGATTAAAGGTTGCCACAAGTTTCCCGCAAACTGTCTTGCCAATTTATACTTACATTATTGTGAAAAGGTTACATTAATAATTCTAAATTTTATATTTATCGTTATATAGATGATATAATAATTTTTTGGGAAACAAAACAATTTTATACCTAACATTAATTTTTATCCACAATATCTTAATTTAATAAGCAAAAAATAACAATGAAAAAAATTTTCTTGAAAACATGTCAAATTTTAGAAAATTTTAGTTTCTTATGTATGTAAAAAAAAAGATTTTAATTTCAATAAAAAAAGTTCCCCATTGGGGGAATAATGTACATGTTTCTATATTCAGAAATATTTTATTTAATTATATACAACGTAATAAATTTCTTGTGTCAAAAAAACGAATTTTAAATAACATAAACATTTTACTAAATTTTTTCTACCCAATTAATTTTATTAATAGTTATATAAATAAAGCTTTAAAATAGTTAGGATTAAGATTATGAGATTGATAATAGCTTATTACTATAAAAAAATATTTTGTTATAGTTATCTCCATAATCTAATATTAGTTTAAAATTATTTATATTATTTTATTCATATTTACTCTGGTGTTATTATGTTATGCTAAAATTAAACTATTATTAATTTTTATTTCCATTTTTTTTTAATCTTTTGTTAAGTGTTTTACATTTCAGCCACTTTTTGATTTAAATCTGTATTAGGGTATAAAATCTGGCAACAAATTAATTTTTCCCCCTCAGATTTAGCCGGGCTTTGCATTTTTAAATGCAATTTTTAGGTAAGTTCCTCTATATTGTAATGGATTTAGATATTCTATCCATTATTTCCCATTGGTTTTGCTCAGTGTTATTTACAAAAAAAGGGAAGGTTGGCTGGCCAAAAACATTTCAACCCCCCTTTTATATAAATTATTTTTATATAATAACTGTCCTAATGTAATTTCATAACACTTCAGCATCCATTTTATATTTATTATCTCGATTACTCTTTTGTCCTTCATTGTGTGATTTTCCTGCTGTCTATGTGTTTGTCGAAAGTTATTGTTTTGGATGTTATCTCTTGTTAGTAGGGAATTGACCTATATATATATATATACATATATATATATATATATATATATATACAAGATTTGTTTAGTTACAAAAAAAACTATCGAGGTGGCGCCTCTGTTTTTAATTCCCTCCATCAACACATCATATCGTCCTGAGAGATCGTAGTAATGAACATATCTATCGTCTTAAAATTTATTGGTTATACAAATATAGGTAAGTTTTTACTTTCAATTTTTGTTATTTCTTTTTGATTTTTTTTTCTGTAATTATCTCTCTTATGGGAAAATTCTATTTTCAATATTCATACATTATTTTATTTTCATTGTTTTGTGTTCCTCGCCAGTGTATATGTAGGCCTAGGGTTTCAGTAGGGCTTTATTTTTCTATTAAGTCGAAAATTACAGCTGAAGGGGAAGGTTGGATCCTATGAAGCAATTCTTAACTCTGTTTTACTGTCCTAAATCAGTGAAACCTTTATAAATCATAATAAATATCCATTTTAGTCCAATGACTCTTGCTGCAGAACAGGTAGCTTCATATTTCAGAATTTTGGAAATTCTGTTATTCTCCAATCTTTATTTAGTAGGATATACTTTCGTATTACTTATTTTATTCATGTGTGGATGGGGGGCGGGGGTGTTACCATTAATGTGTATAATTCAGTTATTTCATAGGAATAACAATGTATTTCATAAAATAACTAGACGAATCAGTTAAAGTATATAATAGAAGAACTATTTCATACTTTACCCAGTTATTCTATGAAATAACTAGATATTCCATGAAATAACAAAGGATAGACCGTTAAAGTGAAAAATAAACAATTTCAAAGGTGTTTGATGAATTAATTTATCATAAATACCTAAAATCTTTCGAAAAGTACACTTGATCTTTTTTTGCGAATGAATAGTTGATAAATAATAAGGGGAAACTAAGATGATATAATTTATTATAATGCTATTAGGCAAACAGAAAAGAGAAAAAAAATATGTTGCAATGCAAAAATGGATTATACTTAAATATTGTCAACAAAAATACATGCTGGGAAGATAAGCTTCATAAAAACATTGAGTAAACCTTTTAAACAAAAATGTAAGAGAATATTAATTAAAATTTTATGAGATACCTTTATTTTACTTTTCATTATTTATTAGAGCAAGGATTGCTCTATTAACACTGGATTGAACTGCTTATTATTTTTTTTTTTTTTTTGAAACAAGCACACTATTTAGTATTACGTATTTTTTTTACACGAGCACTTTTTAAATCTTTGGAACAGTACCGCAACTTCGAGCTGTTGCAACAGATCAAAGTGTTGTGTCAACATATGGAACTTCTTCAATGGAAATTAATTCTCGCTGACATATACTGAACTGAAACCTAGAGTATAATTGTTTTACTCCGCCTAATCGGAAAAACTCTTCCCAAAGCAGCTAGAACAGGTTCAAAGGGCGTATTCATACTTTAACCGGTGTTGTATTTCATACATCAAAGTAATCGTTATTCTATAGAATACCTAGTTAAATCGTAGAATTCAATAATTTTATATACTTTAACTGACTTGTCTAGTTGTTTCATGAAATACCTACTTATTATATGAAATAAAGGGATTTCAAGTTTTAACGGTAACACACATATATATACACTCATGAACAAAAAAATTAACGCACCAAGAAGGAGTCGTCAAAATGAAATGAAATTTTACAAACGTAAACCAACTACTGTGATATAGTAAATAGTTAGAAAATCAAAGAAAAGGATAATTTTTGTTTCAGAAAAAAGCAAAAGAGGATTTAATACCCTGTAGAACCCCCTCTGCTTGAGAATGCACGATGTGATACAATCGGGCATTGAGGCACTCTAAGTTCTGTATATGATGTCTTGAGACATTTCGTTCACATTGCTGTAACACTTGCCTCTAGTTCATTCAAACTCATTGGGATGCCCAACTCGCCGTCCCAAATGATCCCATATATACTCAATTGGAGACGAATCTACTTAGGGATCAGGCAGGCCAAAGGAAGGGTAATAAAAGTGTGGAGACAGTCTTGTGACACCCTTGCCGTGTGCGGCTGAGGCATTGTCTTGTTGAAAAATGGCTCATGGGGCCGTTGCAGGAGTGGCAACACATGGCCAGTTTGCAGGATGTCATGGACATACCGCTAGGCTGCCATGGTGCCACGGATCAATACTAGGGGGTAACCGTGTATTTGTAAGGCAATGGCACCCCGCGCATCCCACACACCAGCTGTGGGAGCGATGTGTCCCTGGCAAGGCGAGGTGCGTTCACCACGAGGTCCTCCACACGAGCACGATTGTCATCACTGCTGAGATGGTATCTGGATTCGTCTCTAAGACAATCTGGTTTTCATTCCGCTGCAGTCTAGTTTCCTCGTGCGTGGCACCCCTCCAAAACAGAGGCGTCGGTGGGTGGGCGGCAAAGGGCAATTTTTACGTAATGGGTGCCACGATCCCAAATGTCAGCAGCCAGAGCACCTTCGTATGGTTCGAGAAGACACAGGGGCCCCTAGTGAAGATACTAACTATGCCTTGATGGCGGCTCGATGAAGTAATTGGCTGTACGCGTGCATTTCTTACGATGGCGTGCTGGAGCGACTGGTCTGTCGAGGGCTTCCTGAGCCTGGTCTTCGAGTAAATGACACATCTCTCGGGTTCACTGAATTGCCAACACGCCTCACAACACAATTAGAGCAGCCCTGTAATTGACGAGCTACTCGCTTAGCCCCGTGCGGCTTCCATCATGCCGATGATTCACCCCTCTCGAGCTGTGACAGCTGCCCATATTGTCTTCAAGAACAGCATAATGGCATGTCTACCCATAGCTCTTACTTTGTAAACGATTCAGCAAACTCAAACAATTTTTGGTTTATCTGTTTTGTTACTCCACTGTGAGAACGACGTTAAACGGCCTCTACCAGAGCTATACGTAATGCGCAATCACGCTACATTTCTGATCATTTGCATATCTCCCCAACATGTACTTCCATGCCAAGTTTCGCTACGGTCCACCAATTATTTCTTGGTGCGCTAATTTTTTTTGTCCATGAGTGTATATATATGTATGAATGTGTGTCTACACGTACATTACCCAAAATTTATTACAATTTAAGAAACTCGGAATATACTTGACGAGTTCCAAAAAATCATAAAGAAAAATTAATAAAATATTTTCCTATTTAAAATAAACGTTCAATCTTCCAGCGTGTGTGTCCATAGAATAATGGAAATGGAAAAGTCGTAAGACAACTACACACTCAGCTTCCCAGTTTTGTCAGTTCAAAATTTACCCTACTTTATAACATACAATAGGGTGATCCGGACCCCGGTACATGGACCGGTACCGGTCCGTGGATCAAATGGTGCCAGGCCGTCTAAGAACATTAAACTATTGTCATTTTATTTAAAGTGGTGCTTTTCTCTCGATTTGCTCAACTTTGTACACGTGAAATCACTTTTATTCATTTTGGTGTAACTATAGTTTATTCTGAAGGCATATTTAAATGTAAAACTAAATTAAAATTGTTAAATCAAAACAATCTAAAATATATAACAATCAAGTGTCTCGCCCTTCAGCGAGCTGCGGTAAATTATCAAACGCTGATCGGTCCGCAGTGATAAAAAGGTTTCGGAGTACTTCAGTAGGGTATTAAAAATAAAATTTTTTGATGGATAGAGCTTTTGTAGTACTGCTTTGTGCTACTGAGAGTACGTAGAACTAATATTCCTGAATCTGTAAGCCGAATACCATCAATGAAGAAAGTAAAGATTAGTTTCGGTCAGCTTTATAGTGACAGCTGTTTTATGTGATCGTCGTTTTTAGAATGGCTGATTTTGTAAGAAGGGTGCAGAGTTAAAATTGAGAGTGAAAGAGAAACTCTTGAAATGTTAAATTGACGTACGAGGACGTGCTATGGGAAAACCTGAAGTCTTTGAGCGGTTATTCCGTTTCAAAAAATGGTAAAATGTCGATTTATGATGAGCCTCATTCTAGTCGTTCTAAAACTGCTCAAACATCTAAAAATGTTAAAAAAGTCCGTGAAATCATCAAGGAAAATTGACGACAGACCATTAAAAAAAATTTTGGAATGAAGAGATTAGGTGCCACATTCATGCTAAGATAATGGTATGTCACTGTCCCTCTCCCCCCACCACATATACAATCTCAGACCTGCGCCGTACGATTGTACCCTCTGTATTGTGTATATATTTATATGCAGCCATATTATATATATATATATATAAACTTTAATAATGTATACCCAAATCAAAATATTCAACAATTAGTTTTGCCTAATACCTATAACATTTTTAAGCTATTTCATTGCTAATGATACCTAATATGATTCAATGAATATCATTATATGTCAACATTTACGGCAATGAAATGGAGGATAAATTTATAAAGGAGGGCTATAACTCACTCCTCTCCTCCGCTCTTTTCTTTCTGTAATTATACCACCAAGTATAATCCTAGATATTCAAATTACTACCTCGCGCCAATTCACTAATTCAGTCCTTACTCAAACCTGTATGGAAGTTTTTCAGGTTAACCTCGAAATCTCTCTAAAAAACAGTTTGTTTGGTTTTTAGATACCCCAATATGAGGCAAGTGAAACACGTGGAAAAACTACTTCTATGACAGGATTCCCACTTCCAAATTTTTAAACACAGTATTTCATTCGTTGAGTCAGCTGCACTTCGAATTATTTTGTTGATATATTGGTTGGTGATATATTCAACTGCTCTCAAAGAAATGATTAGGATTATTTCTTCTTAACTCTATAATATCTTCAAATTCAAAAATATTAACCATTGCAATTTTTAAAACACTGATATCTTTTGGTGGTCAAGCCCACAGTGCTGAGGGGTTGAGTGGCTCTCTGTCAGTGGCCCAGATAGCAAAACTTTCTTCTGTTCAAAGAGCTTACCTCCCAAAAAATTTTAGATGCATATAAAAACTAATTCTTCTGATTGATTTGGTGAAATCCTATCCAATATTCCACCTTCATCTGTCCACTTATAAAAACTCTTATAAATATTCAAACTTTTTTAAAATAAACACGATAACCTATTTAATATCTATTTAGAAACTAGTTTTACCTGCATCCCTTTGATTATGTTATGTTTTCAAAGTGCTACCGGTCTCACTAGGCATTGTCTTGTTCTAATCCTTAGAAGGCTCCTCTGAATAGGGAGTTGGCCATAAATGGGTCAAGGTTGGTGACAATACTGGACTTACCATCTGCATCTTCACACATAGGTGCTTTAGTTGCGATGAAGGCATCAGTCTCTCTGCGGCTGATGGCCGCGCCTTGGACCATAAAGCAGTGCTTCCTCAAAGTTTCAATATTCGCGACCCAATATCTAATCGTAATTTTCATCGCTCCCCCTCTATACAACAACAATATATTGAACTCAATTATATTCTCTACTTTGACAAAATTATGATACCACTTTAACCTCTGCGTTACAGGCGTATATATAAACGTCTCGCTCGCCAAAACGTTAATTTCTCCAATACGCATACATACGTCTTTTACGAAGTACGGCTATCTTTTCTGTGCACTGCTATCCATAAAATTATTCCGAAGGCTCCTGAATGCAATAAAAGCGACCTTGACAATGTTTGCGAAGGATTTACTTGTTTCAGACTATTTGCTTTTATTTCGTTCCTCCACCCCACATCACATATGTACCCCTACGTGGTAAACGGTTGGTATTGGGAAGGGAATCGCGTAACTTTTAATCGGCAATTCAGAATTTAATTTAAAACCATACAAATTATCAAGATAAATGATACTCCTTTTGTATATAATTTTATACATGAGAACTCCATGGAGTCACTGGTAGTTATTAAACATGTTCTCAACTTAATATTGTTAAATTAATTATAAAATACTTGTGTAGCACCGATACATTTATAAATGTATGATATCAGTGTATTTTTATTTATTATTATGTCGGAACGTATTTTTGTTTGTTTACTTAAATAAATTAATATTTTTAAATAATCTTTTGTTTTTGACTTATCGCGCCTTCGCCTTGTGAGTTGCTCACGCCCTTTCAAGGCACCCCACAGTTTGAGAAAAACCGCTACAAGTTTTCTGGTGGTTTCTAATAACCTTCGAATACATATTATTTACTTATGTGTTCTCACTTGACTAGTTTGAATAAACCTGCATATATGCAAATAAAACACAAATTTGTTCAATACTCTTCCTTTAAATTATATTGATTTCGATAGTAATAAAAATTATAATGATACCAAGCGATGCCTGTTGCGTGCGTGAAATTGTCCTTATAGACCTGGGTTGGTGCCTACCCTGTTCCTTGTTTTATCGGAACCTTCCCTCGTGTTATCTGTGATTGATATCTCGCTGTGGTTTGACTCAACCACATATTCCAGAACAAAAGAGTTTTTTTTCAGAGTTCAATATTAATTTTAATCTCCAATTCGAAAATACCCCACCTTATTTTGCTACACCATGGGGAGGGGGTCCATTTTATTTTTTACTTCTTAGATTTAAGGTTAGATTTCTAGACCGTGATTTTGCAAAAACGCATAAATGAATAATTTTCATGATATTTAGTGTCACTTAGGATCAGAATACATGTATAAAATTGTTTAAGGACATTTTGACAAAAAATAAGCTACGAATACAATATTTTGGCAAAAGTAACTTAGAATAACCTTTTTTCAAAAATGTTCTCCTTTTGTGAAAAATGCTACTATTATAATAATATTTGCCTGTATATAGCCTCGGTGACCCTGTACAGAGGCTCAACTATGATTTTGAAAAATTCACATGACAGAGTTACCACCATTGAAATATACATATCGGCGTTTTTTTCTTAAAATTGCCCCCCGTCGCGTCGTGTAAATATGCATGAACCCACTTCTAAGCAATATAATCCAAATTCTAGTTGAGCCTCTGTACACAGAGAAGGTCTGAGCTATAGACAGGCAAAATATTATTATGATAGAAGCATTTTTCACAAAGGAGAACATTTTGGAAAAAAGATTGAGCTCTAAAGTTACTTTTTGCCAAAATATTGTATTTAAATAATTTTTTTGTCAAAAATGTCCTTATAAAACTATTGTATACATGTTCTGGTTCTAAGTGACACTAAATATCATGAAAATTATTCATTTATAAGTATGCAGTAAAATCACGGTTCCGAACGTAGTCGATAATCTTTTAAAGTTTTTAATTGCTTTTAATTGTAAATGTGAATCTGTCAAGAATGTTGACCACACACACACTACGTGTTTCATTGCCCCCTTTTTAACTGTCTCATCTATCTCCATATACCTCAAAAAAAAATATTAGTGCTTAAAACGAAATTAGTTTTTAAATAGTCTTTTCACAGCATATTAAAACCATAAATCGCATTCTGTGGTTACTCTGCTAGAGTTTTTAATTCAACTAATTAGCTTTTTATCTCTCCCTGTTTGTAATTTTTATTGCCTCCCTATTATTTTTATTATGCCTCTTATTGGAAATATATGAAGCTTTATAAAATTTTATTTGAGTGTTGTTGATTATTTTGCTATGCATCCTTATAGTCTTCATACAGCAGCCGTAAATGAACACACCCGCAACCCCTCGCATTGTGGGGAGGGCAAAAGCCTGATTGCCACCAAATACCTACCCCTTTGCAAAATCCAACTTGGGGCCCAAACCCAACTCTTGAAGGGGGGGCAAATGTTCTCCTCGTTACGCCACTACTCATACACTGGGCATTGAGTTCTACAGAGCCCTTTTTAGTTATATTTTAAGTTACGGGCCCATGAGGGCTTTGAATTAGGTTAATGTATAGTTTTTGAACAAAGATATTCTATGAACAATCTTAATCCTATTAGGTCTATCAACAGTCCTAAATCATATAACTCATCTTGCAGTCCAATATTTGCGAATTTGTATAATTTTTCTTCCTACTTTTTTCTAAAGCTTTCTCTCTCTCTCCCTTTCCGATGAGGTTGAGATTTTTCCCAGGGAATTGGTAATAAAAATAAATACTATAGGTGAGCTTAATTCCCCTGAGCAAATCAAATCGAGAATTTCAATTAATTTTCATTGAGGATAATCGTATCAATTTGAATCTTTTGGAATTGACTCCAAAATGACAAATATTCCTTAGCATCACCTCCAAATTTCTTTAGTTCCATTTCTGTAAATTTAAATTTTTTCTATTTTTAAAATTCTTTGGTTGTCGATTTTTACAGTTAATTGCTTGATTCGACAAGACAGCTCAAAATATTCGCCTATATAGATTTCAACATCCGTAAAGAACTCTTTATAGTTCTTTTAGTCATTTTCAGCCTTTAAATAAGATCCAAAAACTTCTGTTTGGCACAATTCCAAATGTGTAAATTTATTCTCTATTTGTGCTTTCAGAATTGAAATTTCTATCTTAATTTCCTTTTCAATTTTCTTCGGGTAAACAGTAGAGGACTTTTCTTGGTAACTTTCTTTGTACTTTCAGCAATGCGCATCCATTTTAAATTAAGTACACAAACTTCCAGAACTGTACTCCTGTTGGGAACCAAATTTTGTGATAGACTAACTCAAAAAAGTATAAGAGTTCACATTGACATTCATCTTTTATCCGGATGTGTCTATCTCAGTAACTTTGGACATGGTGTCTATAAAGCTACCCGCTTTAAAGTGTAAACTGCTGGTGACACATAAAAAGGAAACTAATGTAAGAACATAAAGAAAAACAAATTACCAATACAAAAGTACAAAATTAGATAATGATACAGCAAACGATTCAATGAAAAAGAATTCGAAACACATAGTCATCTGCACCTCCCAATCAAAAGATTGATTACGTGTCATCCCTTAAATGTAACTGGGGTTATGACAATGGAAAGAGTTATGCCAGCTTCTCATAACAATAAATTACAAGCAAAATATAATACTTGGCTTTAAAACACAAAGCTATATATTTAGGGCGTTGATAAATGTAAAGATTTTATATGCCTCTCTTTGCTTTGTGGATAAAAATACTTTAAAAATATAAACCAAGTAAAAAAATGAAAAGCTTCATAAGATCAGTTCAAGAAAACCCGCATATTTCTTTAAAACTAATCTTGAAATATATTCTGCAGCAAAAATATTTTTATGCATTACCCACTTTACTTTATAAATATTAACTCTCATTCCTGAATTTTTCTAAAAATGCATTAATAATCCCATGAATTTTGTTTCCATAAATTTCTACGCGTTTAAAAAAAAAAAAAATAAAGATTAGTTTTACTATCACCTCACAAAGGTCAATACATTTGGAATCTAACAAAAATGAACATATAAAGCAATAAAAAATTTTATTGTTTCTGAGCTTGATAAAAAAAAAGTTCTGAATATTTCTTCCATTCGTTTGAATACATCTCAAACAAAGTATTAAAAAAAAAAGTTCGACACTCTCTGATAAAGTCTATGAAGTTATTTTTTTTCTTCGAATAAAAAGTTATAATGATTTAAGAAAAAATTTTTAACCATTCAGAACCAAGGGAAAATTTGAAAAATTAATGATAGTTCGGAGGAAAAAGATAGTTTTATTTATTCAATCCAGCAGTACTCCTGGATGTTGACGATGCATATTAAATTCCATTTTATGTACTATATTTTCTATTTTTGAATCAACATGTCCATTAAGCCAAGTCATTCGAATCCCATTTGTAGGTTTACATTTTACGAGCGGAATTTAAAGTAGATTCCGATGTAACTTTTCTTTCACCCAGTTGTTGGCAGTTGAATGTTGAGAAGCGCCATCTAGTGCAGACGAAAAACACTACAAATTCAAAATCAAAACCCGAGAAATGACTTCAGTTATTTCGAGAGTATGGTTTTAAAAATAATGTAAATGAAAAAAGACAGAAATCCAAGAGTTTGAAAAATACGATTGTTTTTCTTTATTATCGAGAAAAAATGTGCGAAATATCTTATAAAATCATGATTCTAATTTCCACCTATAATTTTACGTCCTTTTCCATTTTAAACAGCAAAACGTAATGGTACCAGATTTTTTCGTTAATAACGAGGCAACGTTTTATTTCTCTAATTTTTTGAAGAGAAACGACTTTGAAGAAACATCAATAAAGATTTTGAAAACCTAAAATAAAAAAAATGAAGACAGAAATTTTTTGTCTCTAGACTTGAAATGTGTGGCAAACCCCCAGCCCTTTTATTGCAATTTAACTACTGCAGAATGATAGCATTTTTTACCAGTTATTCGAAAAGTGATTTGGGTTTTGCGTTAACGTAAAACTTACATGTTCCGTATTCAACTCCTCTGATTTCATTAAATGTTCATTTTGTTAAAATCTACTGTGTTGCTATTACAGAAATTACCTTAATCGCAACATCAACAAGTTTTACAAATTATTGGCAACAAAAGTGCTATTGTGCTAACTACCAATATATTGTTCCTCGTCACTTTCAATTTTATGTATATTGCATTTCAAGTCTAATTTAATGATAATGAACAAAATTTGTTTTAAAGTATATGGTGGGATGAAACGTTTCTTGGCATTGTTTTATTCCACAGAAATATTGCTATAAATTCATGGTCCTTAGGGGTTTAAAAAACTGTTCTGTGTGAAACTCTTTACAGACATTATGTTATGATTCATAAAATAGAGGGCCAACTTAAAGGACGACTTTTCATATGATCGTAATTTTATTCGATTTGTAATTTTGTGAAATTTTTCCTAAAATTAAAAAGTAAACTTTTCCTTCTTTTGATAGCCTTTTTTTTTTTTCTTACTTTGGCTTTCTTTTTGGTATGTTTTAGAGCAGGGATACTCAGCCTTTTTTGTCTGCGGGGCCACATACATGTTAGCTTTTTCAGGCGAGTGCAACTTGAGAATTAATGGAGGAGGAGAGGGGAGAGAGAAATGCTTTTGAAACCAAGATAACAGAAAATTTAAACTGTGGAAAATTGATCAAAATATTAAAACTCATCTATTTTGCTTTTTTTAATTATTATTTTTTATATTGTTTATTTTTGTCCCTGAATTTTTCTAAATTGAAAGAATCACTTCTTCACATTATATGCGTCAGTAAACGGTTTCATATGAATACCAATAAATAATATAACAAATTGCAAGGGTGCCTTTGTTACCACTGACAAAACACTGTTTTGCTGTTGTAAAGATTATTCAAGAAAGCCTATTTATCACCTCTTGAAAGAGATCTTCGAGGAAAAGTGTTATTGAAAGCGATTGCTGTTTTTATTGGTATTTTCTAAATACAACATTTTCGTGATAAATCAAACAATTACTCACCCATGCTTGTTTTTCACTACAGAATAGTCAGCTTCCCAATCGTCTTGAAACAACCTATTTTTGAATATTTTTCGCTTGTAAGATACGAAGGATAGTTAAAAATTAGTTCCACTCATAAAATGATCGCTCTACTCTACTGTAGTCTATTATCACTAATCAGAAAAAAAATATCAATTCGCACCTTTACGACACCGACAGCAAAAATCAAAATTGATATATCTGATGTCTTGGCAAAGAATTTCCCACCTAATTTTTATAATTAAAGGAACTTTTCAGAGCAATGGGCCATGACCGGACCACTTAAAAAGGCCCAGAGGGCCGCAGGTTGAGTACCGCTGTTTTAGAGCCAAATATTGTAAAATTCGCAATGAATTGTAATTTGCTTTGTATTTTTTAATCATTATTTTCATTTAATTCAAAATCAACATGGCATTAAGTATATGAATAAACTGGGCCTACTTAATGAATGAATATTTTGTTTTCATTACTGAATAAACAAAATGATTATACTTTTATACATTACTGTTAGTAATTTTAATGAAAGATTTATTAAATTTCACATTTGAAGTACAGTAATATCCCGAACTTACGTGATAGGTGGGACTGAGTTGAAACTGCGTAAGTCGATTTCGCATACGTCAGGATATAATTTCGCATATAAATACATATAAATTATATTTAGTTGAGGTCGGAGACAAAGAAAATAATAATTTAAAAAAAATTTTTTAATAAAATCTTAGATAATATAAAAACGAAATCGCAAGCCGGAGTTATTTTCGTGTAGAAAGTTTCATAAAATCTAACACAGTAGTCTGCCGGCTCAAGGATTTTTCTACGCCATCCTCGTAAAATGCTAATAATTTTTTATTCCGTGTTTTGTGTGTGTAACCCTTTTCTATTAAAATGAGACCTTCTGTTGAATTACCAACCATCATTCGACCTTCTGATTGAACTGGGTCTAAAGACGCAAGTTCATCAATGTCTTGCTCAAGCATTTCTATGAATTCATCAATTGTCAGCTCCTGATTGTGAGAATCCAGCAGCTCCTGAGCGTGATCACTATCCATTTCTAAATTTATAGGCCTGGCAGGATTGACAACCCGATCATATTACCAATGTCATCAGGCTCTGATACTGATTCCGCCTGAGTTTCAGTGATAGAAAAAGAAAAAGACGAGATCTGAAAATCGCATAACTCCGAATTTGCGAAGTCGGAATAGTGAAGTCGAGGCATTACTGTACAGAAATTTATCTAGTTTAGTCTATGTTTTTATTATGATGATATATGTCTTGAGATATATTAAATTAATTGTTGCAATTTAATTCCCCATTAATAAGTTTAATAATAAATTATATTTTTATTAAAAAAATTACTTTAACCCCTTAAAACATTGAGTTTAATTATTTCAACCAATTTTTCCACTCCATTATAGTAATGTAAAGTAGTCTTTAACTAAACATGTTTACGTGAAAATCTAAGTAAATGTGTCCAGGAATTGGCCCTCTCTCTCCCGCCTAGATGAGTGGGAGGAAAGGAAGGAATACCAGACATATTTAAAATCAACTTATTTATTTGATCAAACAATTTACCAACTTAATTCAAATAATTTCAAGAACAGAATGTCTAAATGTAAGCAATATACGTGAAACAACAACGAGATTCACGAATTATATATATATATATATATATATATAAGAAGACTACAAATATCAACCACTTTATTTTACGATCAATTCAATTATGCCTATAAAACTCAAGCTCAGTGGCGCAATAGCTCATGAGGGCCAGGGTCTACTGTGCCTATCCCAGTATACGTGACCATTGAGCGCTGAGGTGCATGAGCGGACATGACCGGAGTCAGTCTGAAGCGAGACCCCCAGTGTTTAAGTCCCCAAGCAAGCTTGGTACTCATTTATCAACCCACATTATCCCTATTAACTTAACGTTAATTTAACTTTAGTGACCAATCGTCACTTTAAATCTTTCGTCTATTTAATATTTGAAATATTCTGTAAATTGGAATGATACCTGATCAGTAGCAATCTCACCTGTGACTTCTGGCTTTTTCTCTCTCCTTCTCCTCATTTCTAGATAGAAAACTTGACAATATATATTAGATTTAATTTAAATATCAAGGTTTCTTCTTCAAAAGGGTTGATTGTGAATAAACGTGAATTGATAGCCCAAAGATTTCTCAAGAGGATGAGAGGAAGGTACGCGAATAGATCCGTCACAAATGTAAAAAGTGTATGCACACATTTTAGGAACCATAATAGAAACCTGATAACATATACAAGGTTATTCATAATTCCCACCGGGTCTCGAAGTGCCATGGTAAAAAAGAAAATGAAGCGAATACAGCAAAAAAAGGTCGTTTGAAAAAATACAGAAGCAATTCAAGTTTAATTTATAAATCTTACAGGTGTTCTATGAGGGAAATCTTAGTCCCACGGCATACATCCATGCTATAGCACAGTTTTTGTCACATGGTACTATCATCGTTAATGACAATGCATGTTATACTTTCACGCAGTTCTGCTACATTATGTGGCAAGCAGGATACGAAAATTTAGTCATTTTCATACCCCCACAAGAAAAAAATGCTGCGTAGTGGTGAACCCGATGAGCGCGGAGATCATCACAAAAGATGTATGTCATCCTCGGAAGGTAGCCCATTTCAACAATGAGATAAGGGTTTGTTAAGGTATCCGACTTCGTTCGGAACCGTGATTTTAAAAAAGCGTATAAATGGATAATTTTCATGATATTTAGTGTCACTTAAATTAGAATACATGCATAAAACTGTTTTAAAGACATTTTGACAAAAAAAATATTATTTAAACACAATATTTTGGCAAAAAATTAACTTAGAATAACCTTTTTTCAAAATATTCTCCTTTTGTGAAAAATGCTTCTATTATAATAACATTTTGCCTGTATATAGCTTAGACCTCTGTACAGAGGATCAACTATGATTTTTGAAAAATTCACATTATTTTCAGAGTTACAACCCATTGAAATAATTATCGGCGTTTTTTTCTTAAAATTTCTCCCCTCGGTTATGTCATAAAACAGGGATAAACCCACTTCTAAGTTATATATTTCAAAAATCCTAGTTGAACCTCTGTGCAGAGGTCTGAACTATATACAGGCAAAATATTATTGTAATAGAAGCATTTTTCACAAAAGGAGAATATTTTGAAAATGGGTCATTCTATATTCATTTTTTGTCAAAATATTATACTTAAATAATTTTTTATTGTAATACTATTCTTAAAACAATTTGATATATATTTTCTAATCTAAGTGACACTAAATATCATAAATATTATCCATTTATACGCTTTTGCAAAATTACGGTTTCGAACGTAGACGGATACCTTAAGAAACTTACGCAGAAATTGTGAAGGAGAGCCATCTTGTTAAAAAACGAAAAAGTCTGCCTTATTTTCCTATAATAACGGTGTTAACCACAATTGTAGCATATACACATACAGTGGCACACACAAACATTTTTCAAAAGGGGGTCCAGGGTCGAAAGTTCACCATTCTTGTGTATCATACCTCAATATGCCACCAAACATATTCTTTTGATTTTGTGGAATAAAAAACAGTAAAAAGTAAATTATTGAATTAATAATTAGCATTGATTAATAAAATAAATTGGTAACAACTAATGATTAAATTTTACGTAATATATACATAGGATTATAATCAATCGAAAAATAATCAAGGGCTAAGGGAAGTCCGGACCAGTCGACCCCCTTCCAACCTTGTGTGCGCCACTGCACAGGTACACTACACTGATAATAATCATCTCTTGTGACGTATTGGATACGAAAAGACACAGTCAGGCTAGAGATATAAATATATAATTTTATTTACAAGAAAATACTAAAATAACCATCTCACACTCGGAGCACGTTCCTGCTCTCTGCTTCCAGCCGGGACCCTTAAAAACGATCCTCGCGCATGTCCTTTTCTAGACGAGTCTATCTCGGAAAGTAGGGGAAATGGATTCTAAGAAAACCGTCTCCCCTACTATCTCAGGCAGTAACACCATCCGCTTCCGTCTCTGTCATCATCATCTGGTATCATAATAATTATCGTTACACTGCAAAAAAATGGCTCGTAGACAAATGCTGTCAATAACGTTCATAGTGCCTCCCATCCGGTTTAGTGGTTAGTGACGCTGACTGTTGTGCCGCAGAACCTGGGTCCGAATCCCGGAAAAGGCATGGAGGTTTCTAAATGTATAGTGCCTTTGCGGTATGGTACTCTAAATAGTCATCGAGCCTTAAGTTCTCTCGTGAGATTGGTGGAAACGGAAGAGAGGTAAGAGGCTCCTGATCATCTCTAGGGTGTTCCCCATCAAAATTAGGGTGGACCCGAGCCAAATCGTTCTGTCACCTGTATGGTGCTCAAAGTTATGGCTAACGACAGGCGTACATCTTAGCCCTATACCGCGATGAATTTCGTTGACCGCGATCTGTTACCGTTAGTCAGGTGGTATGGAAAACAACAACAACGTTTATAATACCATGTTGAGAGTATATATATATATATATATATATTATATATATATATATATATATATTGTGGCAAGAACAAGATTATATCGCGTTGATGTATGCCTCGTGACCAGTAGTTCATACATAGAACACATTTATAAGGTACTATGTAAAAAATGAATTGATTCTATATATATTTTTTCATATATTCTTTGCTTTATTTATCTTGTTGTTTTTTTCTCTAAAGCATTTCGAAACTTCTGAGGGAATTATTAACAACCCTGTATTTATAATAACATTGAAAGTTTTCAGTACAAGAAAATGCTTAAGGTATCCGACTACGTTCGGAACCGTGATTTTAAAAAGGCGCATAAATGGATAATTTTCATGATATTTAGTGTCACGTCATCAATCGGAACATTATTTAACCAACTCAGAAACCTACGCGGGTATGCGCCCAACCATTCCCCAAAGTTTCATCGTAATCGTATGAATGGTTTAGGAAGGCATAAAACACACACACGCATTCATTTTTATAATATTTATACATTCATGGACAAAAAATTAGCACAGAAAGAAATAATTGCGGGATCGTAACGAAACTTGGCATGTAGATACATATCGGGGACATATGCTAATGATTAGAAATGCAGAGTGATTTCGCATTACGTATAGCCGGTAGAGGGTGTTTAACGTCTTTCTCCATGGAGTATAAAACAGGTAACCAAAGCTTGTATGAGTGTGTTGAATCGTTTGTGACATAGCCATCTGTCGATAGCTATGTCGAGGAGTTCCGCGTAAGTTAGAGGTGTGGGATTATCGGAAGGATGAGACATTCTATAATCTTAATACAACTTTTATTAAAATTTAACTTAAATTAATTATATAACGAACAAACTTTTTAGTGAGAATAAACCAAAGTACGGCCGTTAATAAGTCAGTACGCAATTAGATCACTTATCAAAATATAAACTAATTACTGCCTAATCTCGTTCAACTATTATACTTGCGTTCATAAATGGATATATCCTCCTACCTTAGTGTAGACTCAACGATTCGATACTTCGGGTAGACTGATGTACTCGTGTCAATAGTTGCTCCTTTATATTATCTAGCGAGATGGACGTCTCCATGATCTTGAGTAGGCCTGTCTAAACACATTTAACTTTCCAGACACTAAGCTTTCACGATTGCCATCCCTTCTCACTAAACTTTCTATCCTTTTAAAGGATATCTTATTTGCATTGTTGCTTCTTTTTCCTCTTGGAATTGGTTGAAAAGTTTTGCCATTAATCGTGGCCGTCAAATTAACGTTTATGTAAAGAAAGTAACAGCTTGAGATGTCAATTTTACAAAGAAAAGATAGCTAGACTTGTTTCAAATTTAAAATATGTTAGTCAATATTTAATGATTGGAAATGTTATCTCTGTAAATTGTTTTAAAAAGATGACGATAACAAAGATGGTATATCATTCTTCTAACTGCCACACCACACCACACCAACATTCACTATAGAGATAAAAGAGTCGAATTCAAATGTTATAATCCTTTACCTTCAGTTTTCAAACTTTATTTTCTCAAATACAAACGCAGTTTTAATGTTATTCTTAAAAATGCAAATATCTTTCCAATTGAAATTTTGGGAATACTTCTAAAATTTCTATTGGCTTTTTTTTCAAAAACTACCTCAAAAAATACACATTAGTGTGCTATATAATTTCTAAAATGTTATTATTAAAATTAATACAATTGAACTATTTTAATTATTTAAATATATTTAAAAAATAGTTTATTTTTAATCAGTATTTAATTATTCGAAATGTTATCTCTGTAAATCAGTGTTTCTCAAACTGTGGGGCGTGCCCCCTGGTGAGGCGATACCCTTACGAGGGGAGCGCGAGCATATCGAAAATAAAAGATTTAAAATAATTAATTTACTGGAATGAATTTAAAAAAATACTTTCAGACGTAGTAAAAAATGCACTTTTACTCTGATATAATTTATAGGGGATATAAGTCATCTCAAAAATAAAAACTTCTTCAATACCTAATTGGCTATATTTGATCCAAAAAACCAAATAAAAAATCTTTTATTTTATTTGCTGTAATCTCATTTTAAAAGTGATTTTTACTACTCTTTCAGAGAAAAAGCAAATCCCAGACCCAGAATAGAAAAAAATTTAGGAACAAAAAATTCATCACTGTGATTTTTTTTGAAATACTGCACATTATAGCTGTAATCTCTTTTGCTGATAATCTGTTTGACCTTCTAAGTTATTGGTACAGTTAGTTATGACCCCTCTCATATGTGTTTGTTTCTCATTTAGGGAAGTTGTAAGTAATGTATTTCTCTGTTGCGCTTTTTTCCATGCAAAAGAGTTTTATGATATTTGGAAAACCATGGAGAGCACTTTGAAGGATTACTTGGCCAAGACTTACTTTTATGAGTATTCTCAAACATATAAAGCATAACGAAAAACGTTTTACACAATTGTTTTTGGCAGTAACATACATATTATCATAATGAATACACTTTTTACCCGGAAGTGGTCGGGCGGGACGCACAGATCAAGAAATCGTTAATTCTGGCAAAACTATCTTTTTGTTGCCAAAGAAAAATTGAAAAGTCCTTAAAAGTAGGTAGGTTTATTTTCTCTTAGTTAAATTATTCACTGGAATCATGATTTGTATCGTGCACAATAAAATAATTATAAAAAAGGATTGGGGTGACTCAATAACCCCACTCGACCGTATCGAGTGCCTGCCTGCTCCTGGGTTAAAACATGTCGAAGTCTTTTCGCTGTAAATATTAAAAATAATACAATTATTCTTCATTGGAATTTTATATTATTGTTCATTATTTAACATCAATTATAAATACTAATTCTGTGAGGCTTAAAATTACAATTCGCTTAAAACTAATTATAATTTGAGCAATCATTTTTAAAAAATCATTTTACATTTTTGTAAACATTGTCGCGCATTTGGGTTTACTCTCCTGACAATTCAGCTATTTATCAAGGATGTTTTAGTTTTTTAAAAATGAACTCGTTCGAAGAGCGGGTTCTTCAGACAGTATAATTTTAATGTATCAGTGTTGCACAAGGTATTTTATAACTAATTTATAAATACTAAATTAAGAGCAAGTTTAATAAGTTTTAGCGACTTCCATGGGCTTGTCTTGCAGAGGAAAGTTCTTCAAAGGAAGGTTTACGATTAGAAATTGACACTGAGTGCATTTTCTATATTTGGCTGAAATCTATATTTTGTCTTGAAAAGCAGCCACAGCATTTTACAATCTGTTCCCAAATTTTAAAAAATTTGAGAGAAAAATAAAATATATATTACTTAAAAGTTACATATATAAAATTTAATATACTTATTTTATTAACTTGTACGGTTTATAATTAAGATCGTTTCGTAGCTTTAGCGTCAAAGTGCATTATTATTGCATTCAATACATTATTATTGTTTAAGGTGGGCGCGATAAAAATTATGATTGAAAAGTGGGTCTCCAGTATTGAAAGTTTGAGAAGCACTGCTGTAAATTGTTTTAAAGGGAAGACGAGATAACGAAGATGGTATATCATTCATCTAACTGCCTCACCACATTCACTATAGGGACAAAGAGTCAAATTCAAATATTATAATCCTTTGTATTC
Organism: Trichonephila inaurata madagascariensis; assembly: GCA_019973955.1. Taxonomy (NCBI): domain Eukaryota; kingdom Metazoa; phylum Arthropoda; class Arachnida; order Araneae; family Nephilidae; genus Trichonephila; species Trichonephila inaurata. Next base: position 74,939 of record BMAV01012592.1, read on the forward strand.
CATTTTTAAAAATTTATTTCTTCAAATAGAAACGTAGTTTTAATGTTATTCTTAAAAATGCAGCTCTCTTTCTAATTGAAATTTTGAGAATATTTCTAAGAATTTCTATTGCTCTTCTCTCTCTCTCTTTTCAAAAACTACCCAAAAATACACATTCGTGTGCTATATAATTTCTAAATTTTACTATTAAAATTAATACAATTGTACTTTTTTATTTATTTAAATATATTTTTAAAAAATTTATTTCATTTTTTTGTTATAAATTATGTATAATTTGAAATAATTCGATTTTTTTAAATGTATTGCTTGTTGAGAAAGCTGCATAAAAATTCTGATTTGCAATAATTTAAGGCAATTTTGATATTAATTAAAACTGTCAAATTTATTTCATTTTTAAATTTTTTATGTATGTATAATTCGTGTTTCGCAAGTGGAAAATTCGCTATCAGAGATTGCTGGAAAAAAGAAGAAAATTTTCACTATCACTTTTTTTTTAACACTAATTAACAAGAAAATGGGAAACAAATGTTATTGAATTCCATTGTTTCAATACTTAACAATGAAAAAATTTAAAATATGTTAATTAAAATGAACATATTGATTTTATGATTTCGGACAAGACTTTTGTTTTAATCTAGATAGTAAAGAGTATTTTAATTAAATTCCAGTCTAACTCATTTAATAGTTTGTCTTTCTGTAAAGATCAAATACAAGTGCATCCTTTCTGATTAAATAGACTTACAATATATTTATAACAATTTTTTGTGCACATAAATCCAACATACTGGGTTCTCCATTCACTTCAAATACAAGAGATTGAATTCATTATATTTAATTCTTAAGCTTAGACTGAAATATAAAATGATTTTAAAAGCATTGTTTACTTTTTTCATCCCCATATAAATTCAAAAAGAATTATAATTACTAAACTTCTTTCATTAGGAAAAATATTAAATTTTCACGCAAAGGAAATCAGATAAATTTCTTTTGTAATTTAAGTATTTTATAAAAGTGCCACTTGTATGACTGGCTGCAGTTTGCTTTACAACTTTCTATTTTTGACGTATTTCGTATAATTGGTTCTTCGTTTCCACTCCTAACTGTTTTGGCTTTTCCATGTTTTTCTTTTTTTTTTTTTCTGGTTTTCTCATGAAGATATCATATCCTTATTCAAAATTATAAGCCCTACATTTTATCTAAGTTAAAGATTTTATTGTTGTCGATGCAAAATAAGATGGATAAACGATGGACACAGGAATTAAACATTTAACTGAATCTGTTTATATTTTCTTCCCATTCAAAAGGAAAACCGTCCTCCTTGATTTATGGTCACTACCAGCAAACGTTTTACAACCTTTTCTGAAAGTGATTCCTGCATAGGGAGTATTGTCCATCATATTGTTCAAACACCCAAAACTTGCCACTTGTGCTCGTTATCGAATGACCTCTCCCCTTTTTTCGTATTTCAATCCAGAAGATAACAATCTTTTGTTGATCGTTTCATTCCACGCATTCATTATTTGTGTCGTTTCCCATGTTGCTATTGCTATCAAAGGAAAGTGAGAGAACTTCTGAAAACGATGGAATGTGTCGGTATCTTTTTTCTTTCCCACCCAAAGCAAGGCTATCTTGATTCACGATGGCCGCCCAAAGGGATTGTTGAACGATTCATTTTGCGAGTGCCGTGTATTGTTCCTTTCAGATGACTTAGATGAGAAATAAACTGATCTTATAGTTGGGACTAGATGTGTCTGAGAAATTTTACTGTATTTCAATAAACCAATTTCTAAAATTAAAATTAACATATTTCGAATATCGATGTAAAATTTGAAGTAGTATTTGTGTATACACAATGAAAGATATTAAAATTAAAGTGTTCCTCAATCCACAGTTTTCTGAAAGAAGATAATAAACATTATATACATATCAGAAACTTGTTAAAAAAGACAACATATTATATCAACAGAGAAATATGTTAAAGATGACATATTATATCAACAGAGAAATTTTACGAAGTGAAAATGTTCAAAAAAGAATGTTTAAGAAATCACTTTTCTCCTTTCAAACAAAAATGGATGTTTTAGTCAACGCCGGATTAAGATTTGTTGCTTGGTCATAGCCAATATTTAAAAACTGTTATTATTCCATTTAGATTTGTTGATAGAGCATAGCCAATAAAAATATAATTAATAGCATTGGGTTGTTTCAGAACTTAAAATGTGAATAAGTAATAACACAATATTAGTGGCGTAACGTGTACCTCCACATCGCAAGAGGGAGGACAGGGTTCTAAGGGGTACAAAGCCCGACTGCCGCCAAGTACCCCGAAAAATCAACTTGGGGCCCAAAACCTGACTTTGTTGGGGGCAAAGCGTTCTTCGTTACGCCACTGCACAATATCAAATACCATAACACATTTGATTCTGTCATTTAATATCACTGAACTGAAATAGAGTTAAGTCTTACGAATAGGGTACTATAATGAAAAAAACTGATAAAAGGTAGCTTTTTTTGGGATACTTAACTTTGAAACAATCATAAAATTTTTCTTAATTTGTAAAATTGAAAATTTGCTGATATTTATTACAATAAAATGAAATAAATATAATTTTTCACACTAGTCAAGAAAGTTTATGAAATTTGAAATTCCCCTTTCTTTTTGCTTCACGTAATAATTAGTACTTGCTGAATTTCACATTATGAATCTCTTTTATGAAATCAAGATATGAGCCTCGACTCTCCTATTAATCAGAATACTTTTCTGAATATAATAAATATCATTTAAAAAATAAAAGCTATAAAAATATTTTTAATATAAAATAGAAATTAATGCGCTAATTAAGTAGAATTATTCCTCATAATGCAGATTTTTATATCTACAATTATATATGACACAGAAACCTATCATGAAATGCCACTTTCTAAATATAAAAGAAAGTTGAAAAATGAAAATGACTAACTTTATGGCATTTAAATAATTAAGTATCCCGAAAAGGAATAGATTTCGTTTGAATGAATGGCCTGATTTGAAAATACCAAATTATGTTAAAATTTAATTGCAGGACTTTTTACAAAAAATTTGATTTTATATTTGTTTTTTTCACTGAAAAATTAGACATATGCAACGCTTTTTTATTTTAAATTTTAGGTTTACACTAGAATTGATATTTGGGTTATATATAATTAAATCTAGTGATCTGATCACAAACAGTGGGCTTCCAATCCCTCCACGGTTTTGAGTTTTGATTTCATCGAAGATCCTTCGTATCAAATATGTGAAGTATACTCGTATATATATACGAGCTCAGGTATCACCCTTGTTCCTAAACTGGTTCAGAATTACGTGATCCATCACCTATCCAAATAAAAATTCCTATTTGGGAGTGATTTGGAACCAGTCGCTTAGTTCTTAAGGTAATATCTTTAATAATCAGGTATTGCATGCAAAAAACGATAATTCAAAGAATAAAATTTTGAAAATCGCTTCTAATGAATAAATGCTATGGTAAGCTAAGGCTTCGACAAATTATTACATTTCTGCTTTGTAAATTTTTACAAAGCATATTATACAGAAGTTATCAATATAGCTGAGTGGTAGTGGTTGAGCGGTAGTGCATCGTGCTTCCACGCCACAGGTAAGGGGGTTCAAACCCTGGGCTGGGCAAAGTCGACTTGGACTTCCATCCCTTCAGTGGGTTGATAAATGAGTATCAAGCTTGCTTGGGAACTTAAACCCAGGGGTTTCGCGTCAGACTGACCACCTGGGAACATCTACTCATACACCTCAGAGCCCAAGGTCAGGAAAACTAAGATGGGCACAGTAGGCCTTTCCTGTCATGGGCTGTTGCGCCTTTGATTTGAGTTATCAATACAAACCATTATTATGCAGACTATTGCTAACAAACCCAGTTGCTTTATATTATGCAATCAATTACATTGAAAAATTTTCAATGAAAAAATTTCTCACATCATAAAGAACGTGAATATTTTTTTAAAAAATGCATTTAATGTATCTTGAAAATGATAAATCCACTTTAATTTTTTTCTCATTCGTTTAATTGATAATCATAACATTCCCATCGGGCTATTGATGTGAGCTCTAAATTATTTCACCCCATCTTTTGCAATACAACGTGAAATTATTATTCAATGAATTGATTCCATTTATTTAATATCGAAATCCTACAATAAGGTATTTTCATAATTTCAAGAGGTGCTAAAATTTTAAGATAACTCTCTCTTATCCTCTTCTAGCTCTCTCTATAACCCAATTACCTGTATTTTTTCGCTCCTGAAGACGAGTTTAAAACAAAAAAGGTTTTAAAAATTTGCGGTATTTAAATACATTTCGGCGAGAGTGAAAATAATAAAGTGGAAAAAAGAACAAATGAGAAAGAACGTCTCTACCAGGTTCTATATCATATTAATTAATAAATATTTCTTTCAAGCAGGTATTTGGTTGAAAAAAAAGTTCTTATTCTTTTATCATTGCATAATGTCTATTTTTTTTCCTTCATTGATCAAAGAAACATTTATTTCATTATTCTAGATTTTTGTTTCTCTTCAGTTCTTCAATAGTCAACCCGTTTTCAGTGAAACTATACATTCCTTAATTTAAAGGTGTCATTTTTATATTAAACATTAAATAATTATAACATTAAAGAATGGAAATGCCTAAAATTTTCCTTGTACGAGACTATTTACTTAAAATACAAGATTGAATTATGTATTATTAGTACTTATTTAATACAAGCTACGAGATAAGGTCTCTCTCTCTACATGTATTGTGTATACATCTTGCAGGCAAAACTTATATTTTGCCTACATCATTTTCGCATTTAATACTAATAAATTTTTTCAAGCTTAATTTAAGCATTGGTTTAGTTAAATTATAGTTATATACTGAAAAACATTCCGTTTATTATTTGGTTTGTAACTGTTATATTTTAAAAAATGCAAATTTCTAACTGTTTGTTTAGTGAAATAATTATATAAAATCAAATTATTAGTAAGTTTTATGAAATTCACACGAATTTTAAAAAATTAATACAATTTGGTATGTTCAAATCAGTTGATTTATTCATGTCAAAGAAAGCTGACCATTTTATCAAGTTAAGTTTTTTAAAAAAATGCTTTAAAATCTGTCCTTTTCATTTCAAATTTTTTTTATACGTTAAAAAAAAATACAATTCATAAAAGATTTCTACAATACAGACCTGTTTGTGGTAATACAAAAACTATGAATACAACTAATTACTGAGTGGAATTTTGGTGGAAAATTCTACATTGTATTTAGTTCTCACGTCAATTTTTACTTCGTATAAGATATTTATACAGAGATGTAGCTTAATGCATTTTTAATGGGCCACAGTCTAGTAAATTAGTCACGGGTTCGAATCTTGATTTTGCTAAGAATTCATCTTTTGACATTTTGCAAGTACGACTTATTTTACGAAACGGGAACTCAAATTTCTAAAGTGATATTGTGTGGTAGTTAATACAGTAATATATAAATTAGACGTGTGTGTGTGTTCCACCTGAGATCTCTGTTTGACCACATATGAATTATGAAATATGTTACCAAAAGAACTCATGTTACTAAATTTGAGTATGAAATTAGTTTGTAAAATGATTGTAATTTTCATTTTTGTTTTGTTAATGAAGAAAATTGTTTGATTGCTGTTAATTAAATTTTAATTATTAGGTTTATATAAGAAATGTTGAATAATTTTTAGCGATGCATTGAATATGGGACAATTGTCTTCCAACAGTCTCTGAATTACTAATCAAACATGTACATTTTTCATCTTTTGTACTCAACGCTCTTATTAAATTCAATTACTAAAAAACTTTAACCTTATTTATTTCATTATTATTCCAGACGTTTTTAACATCAGAGCATATTTTAATGTTAAACTGTGTCGAACTAAATAAAAATAATGCAAACATTTTATATTCCTAATTTTTTTAGTACTTTGACTGAGTTTTAAAATAGTATTAAAATTTTTTGAAAATATGTAATGGATCAGATAAGTTGTTTTTATGTATTTATTACTCCTTTTTAAGTTAAGTTTTTTAACGCTTTAAAATCAGCCACTTTCATTTTCTTTCTTTTATACATTAGAAAACCGCAATTTTGTGATATCTCTGCAATACATTCCCGTGTATAAAAATCTATACTCTGGTGAAAAATTCTGTTGTTGGTACTTATGCCACCTGATCGACAGTAACCGATTGTAACAGCAGATCAAGGCCCACGAAATTCATCGACGGCAAAAGGCTAGTGTGACGAATTATAAACGAAGCAAATATCCATAATTATATCGAATCGAAACGAAGCGAAATGAGTGTGTATCCGTGCGAATTAGTTAGACAGTCCACAATAAGTAGTTCCATGAGTTAATTTAAGTATAGTAATGTTTAATTAGATACGAATTGCCGCGATGCGGCTTACATTCTACGATACAAGTTACACACTAACGATAATTACAATTTTGATACAGATGTAAGCACACCAGCGCCCTCGCGTGGCCAATATTTCGGTACACACCCCACCTGTGAACAGAATGTTTACCAGTAAATATCAAACCACAATTAATACAAACAATTATTCAAATACAATTCTAACAAAGAAAATACTGATATACAATACTACTAATCAAAATCTAAATTACACATATTGCAAAGAAAAAGGTAAATATACATTAAAGTACACAAATATAATGAAATTTAAAGATGGCAAAGCTTCAATTGTGTGTGACAAATTAACAAATACTAGGATACATATCTCAAGATTTCACAAAAAAATACATTTAAGAGATTAATTAATAATGTGCTATCTCGTACCATTAATCTGAAAAATATAAACAAAATTAGTTCAAGTATATTATTCAATTTCTAAAGGGTACACCAATTGAATGGGTTTTTTAAAGAGACCTTTAAAGGTTTTTACAAGACAAGGTCTAACGTTATTGTCTCTTCCAATAAATATTTCTTTGATTATTCCAAGTTCCCACAATAATTTGGATTTTGCATTTCCATCAACAAGAACTACGCCATTTAATTTTAAATTCTTATTAACTGATGGTGTTTTAAAATTATTAACTGTTTTTAACTGGAGCAAATACTGTTTTTTCCAGCGTCTCCAAAGTTGTTTTAAAAGAAGAATTCGGTAAGTCTTTCTTTTCTTGTACGACTCCTTTGCCGTAGTGGCGTCGATCAGTTCGATTAAATGTATAGGACATTTTGAGTCACAATAACCTAACTCGAGGAAGTGGGTCGGTGTGAGTGGTTGGCTATCCCGGATCATTCTCCACGTATGTCAGTGGTCGATGATTTACAATGACTTCAACTTCTGAAAGTATCGTTGAAAGTTCTTCAAAAGTTAGAAGGACCTTGCCAAGTATTTTACGCAAAGTATCCTCTATAGACTCAAGACGTTCGTAAAATCCACCCCACCAAGGCGCACGTTCAACTATGAACTTCCAGTGGATACTTTTATCTTCGACAAAACTTTGAAATTCACTGTCTTTCAAGAGTTTCTTAAGGCTGCTGAATCGATTTATGTCAACAAGAGATTCCCTCTGTTGGGTAACTGCCCCATGCACACTAGAACGATGTTCTAATTCTTCCGAGCAGAGCTCCGAATCTAAAATATCACGGTGACGATTTGGTCAATGATCGGGTGTTAGTTTAATCCGAGGTGGGCCGTGCCACCATAGCTCATTCTGTGCTAACTTGATGGCAGATGTACCATGCGAAAGGAAATCAGCAGGGTTTTCCTTTCCTGGACAGTGTCTCCACTGGATCGGATCAGAGAGTGATTGTATCTCTTGGACACGATTTTTAACGTATGGTTTAAACGTTGAAGAATCACCACGTATCCAATAGTACGAAATGAGAGAATCGGTCCAATAATATATATTAGCATCAAATTTGAGACAAGATTATACCTGTTTGGCCAACCTAGCTGACAATAAGGCTGTCAGTTCAAAACGAGGAAGTGTCAATGACTTCAAAGGTGCCACACGACTTTTTGAGCAAATAAAACTAGTTTCGATTTCGTTATTACAAGTAACAAAGCGCAAATACAATATTGTTTCATAGGCTGATTTACTCGCGTCTGAGAAACAATGTATCTCAAACTTTGATATTTCTTGATCTATGTTGTGGCGTGCCTCGGCACCCACCTAATTCCTCTTAACTGGAACCAACCGGCGATCAGGAGAAGTGAACTGATATGAACGGACACTTGCTCAAGAACTCTCTCTGGCTCGCACGAGAAACGACGTGCTTTCCCTTTATTCAATTTCCATGTTTCAACCTAAGTAATTAGTAATTCTTATATTTTATAATGCTGTAAATTAAAAATATGTTTAACCTTTTTTATCATTCATTTTTATTTATATGGCGTGTATAAACCTTAAATAGATTCTCACTTCACGCCATATATGTCATATAAATAGAACCGTGGTATCTTTATTTCAGTCAAGCCCTCAGCTTCGCTACTCCACTGCTGCCACTTGTGTCGTAGCCTTGGGGGAAGTTCAGACTCCAAGTCTACTCCCAGAGTCCAAAGATCCTGAAGTAGACATTTCAATTTGATAACGAATGGGCCAAGAATTCCAATGGGGTCGAAGAGGCGACCAACCACACTCAGAATAAATCTTTTCGATTCTTCTCTACATGACATAAACTTCAATAGATCCTTTGGATCGAAATAAATTAAATCCTTTTCTGGATCCCAAGCAAATCCTAAGACCTTAGTTGGTAGTCTAAGATCAATAGCACTAGTTTCAGAGGATTCCGTTTCGACACCTTCTTGCTGCCATAACAAATTAAGTTGTTTCGAATTGCTTCGCCATCGGCGCAATAACATGCCTGCGTCACTGAATATTTGCAAGCACTCCAAGGAAGTACGTAGAGCGTCTGGAACATTATTCTGACCACAAATGAGGTCATCAACATAAATGGAACTATTTAGCAACTCAAATGTGTATGAGGATATTGCTCCTTGTACTTCTTAAAATGTTTTAAAGTTGCTACGAGAAGGTATGGGCTAAGTCTAAGTCCAAAAAGAACTCTCGTGAAATTCAAAACGTATGGCTCGTTATTCAAATTAACAGTCCAGAAGAAACGTGTAAAATCTCGATCACAAAGGTCTAATTCAATGCTACAGGACTTTTTGAAAACATAAGAGCAGTTCTAAAATGTTGGGATGCAAATTTGGTCCCGTATATAAACTTTGGTTTAACGATGACTGTCCATCTTCGTGTGCTGAATCATCAAATACTATTCGAATACGACTTGTGGTTTTATCGCTACGTATCACTGCATGGTGGGGTAGGTGAAATCCCTGACTATCCGACAAAGAATCACAAGAAGTACGCTCAACAATACCTTCCCTAACACAGTCATCAATTACATCCTTATACTCGCAGAACAACTCGTGATCACATTTAAACCTACGAACCAGCCCCTCAAAATGCTTACGTGCAACAGTTTTATTATTTTACAAAGCCTCTCTCATACCTGGTTTCCATGGCAAATTTACACGATATAGACCATCTACGATACTTACTGATTTATCAAACTCACTAAGTATCACTTCATCCCCGTTACCTTAAGTTACCGAATCCTTGTCAAGTATTCCTAAACTTTCTATCTCCCAAAATCTTAGCTCAGCTGAAATCGATTCCTCTTCACTGTGAACCAAATGTACCGAAGTACAATCACTCCGCTCATCGCACTTTCCCTGAAGAGACCATCCTAGACTAGTCTCGACTGCAACCACTGATGAATCTAGTCTTTTTATCCGATATGTTAAAGACCAATAAAAATTTCGCAATTCTCAGAAGATTCATTACAACTGAATGTTAGCTTAAACCCTTTCGACTCCATTTCTGCCCACGCATCTGGATTAGGTAGGCTAAGTGTTGCCTTTGAAATTTCCTCAATTTCCAATGCCTCAATCAAAGTCTCTTCTCCGCTTAATACATTCCTTAGTCTAACCTCGACCTTGCTACAAGTTTGGTTTTTAGAAGTTTTGTAACCGGACGAAAAAATATTTAGCCTTTCCGAACCCAATATTTTCAACCCCAACCTACGAGACACATTTTTTGATGAACGATTTCTCACTTCCATTATCAAAAAGACAAAATATCCTATCCGATGAAGAACGACCTATAATTTCGGCCTTCACACATTGCAATAGAACTCCACCTCTGTTATGAAAAACAGAATTTGAAGACGTAGTTTTAGCGTCAACTTTTTTGTCCTCCAAATCCAAACGCGAATTTTCTTTAGATTTTTCTAACTGAAAACAAATAGCACGCGCATGTCGACCTTTACAATACGAGCAAACCTCTTTCTTGCACTTTTTAATATAACAACCAGTGTTGCAACAAATGAAACATCTCCCTTCCTGGATTAATTTAGCTCTTTTTTTTTCTGAACGCATAAATTCTCACACAAATCAGACATTTGAGTATTCTGGAGAAAAAATAAGCAATTCGAAAATGCAGCCGTCAACAATTCGTTTGCAGAGAAAACGATTTATGAGAAGGGTGGAAGCGCGAATGACCTTGAACCCTTCGATTTGACTGGATAGTTAAGAGACGTTCTTTCGAAATACTTAGTATTGAAATAGGAATTATTAATTTTCAATTGTGAGTCATGCGGTTTTATTAAAAATTCTGTACGTTCACGACTTTCAACTTCGCGGCTCAAATATGCAGTTAAATCAGTGATTTGTGGTTGTTTTTCATTATGTTTTTTATTATATTCTAATACTAAATCAGGAATAGCTTTCATAGTTATCGGAAACAAAAGACAACTATAGGAATCGGAAGAGATTTCAAGGGATTCAAGTCCCCTTATGTTAATTTCTAACTGATCATATAAATTTCTTAACGCAATAACATTTAACGATTTACGGACAGGGGTAAGATTTAACAAGCGATTCATATGAAAGTCAACAATAAGTTCTTTACGTCCGAACCGATCTTTTCTAAAATTTTAATTGCTTTGGCATAATTTTCCGATGTTATAGTTAAGCCTAGTATAGCCAATTCTGCATCAGATGTGACAACCGATTTCAAATAGGAAAATTTGTCCACATCATTTAAACTCGAATTTTCATGTACTGCGGATTTAAATCTAGCCCAAAAACTGGGAAAACTGCTGATATCCTTGCCCGAAAAAGATTCTAATGTGAGTTTAGGTAAACGCGGTTGATTTGTTAAAACAGAACTAACTGTACTATTTAAAGGAAGTGTTATGTTTTGCGGTTGATTTTCCACCGAATTTTGAATAGCAATGTTCGAAACTGATCCTACATAACGTTCAGCACGAATTTTAAAATTATAAATTTATCTCGATATTCTTCGCGAGTTAAGATTTCCTCTTCTAGACTCTCAATATTTATTAAACTCTCAATTTCCTTATCGAGTGTACTCAGCTCTTCAAATTTAGAAATCAATTACATATATATCTCATGTACTGTTTTATCGGCTAAATTGCTTATTTCGGATTCTAATTTATTAATTTGTTTTATCACGAGGGATCTCGAAGTAGATCGTGTCTTTTTCGCTCTTTCTAATGCAGCCTGATTTGTTGCATTCATTTTCAACCAAAACACTATAATTGCAAACAAATATACAAATGACAACACCAATTCTAAATGAAACTTATTACAACTTTCAACATTTTAAAACAAAATTCAGCTTAACAATATGCATACAAATAAACAAAACTATACCAGAACAACCTTCCAAATGCCGACAGTTACGAATAAACTAAAATCAAAAATGAGGAAATAAGCTTAACTAAACAAATACCAAATTCAAAGTGCGACAAAACGAAAGTACTCACCACCACCATGTAGTGACGGCCTTCCCGGCTAAAGATGCGCCATGTGACGAATTATAAACGAAGCAAATATCCATAATTATATCGAATCGAAACGAAACGAAATGAGTGTGTATCCGTGCGAATTAGTTGGACAGTCCACAATAAGTAGTTCCATGAGATTATTTAAGTATAGTAATGTTTAATTAGATACGAATTGCCACGATGCGGCTTACATTCTACGATACAAGTTACACACTAACGATAATTACAATTTTGATACAGATGTGCGCACACCAGCGCCCTCGCGTGGCCAATATTTCGGCACAGCTAGTCTTACCCTTGTCTTTAGTCTTAGCTTTGAGCACCAAACATGTGATAGCGTGATTTGGCTCCATTTCACCCCTCAATTGTGAGGAAGAATACTCTGGGGATGATCAGGGGCCTCCCATCTGTCTTCCCCTTCCACCAATCTCACGAGAAGACTTGCTGCTTGATGGCTATTTAGAGTAATTCCATGCCGCAAAGGCACTCTTTCTTTAACAAATATTCACACCTTATCCGGGATTCAAATCTAGGCCCAATGGCACTGCAATCTGTTTCACTAACCACTATATGTTTCACATATAGAATGTATCATTCATAAAAAAAACTTACGTAGGTATTGGAAGAATTTTTGTCGAAGTGCATCTAGCTTGACTTCCAGATCATGCAAGGAGTTAATATACAGGGTGTCCAGCCTTAAAGTGACCCAATAGCTAATTCCGGAACCGTTCGGCTTAGACATGCATTTCCAATTTGAAAAATGTTTTAAAAAAGTTAAGAATGTTTTTACGGGCTTTTTGAACCTAAAACCCCATTTACAAAAAAATTACAAAAATTAATTTTTTATTCGGTCCCCAGGCTTTATCAATTATATTTAGGAACAGATGCAGTGCACAAAAAAAGTAAACACAAAAAGTTTCATTTTATTACAATAAAAACTGACTGAGTTATGCCTACATAAAGTTGAAGTATCTGAATTACTCAGAAAGGGGTCGTATACAAAAAATTGAGTTTAGAGAACAGTAATTCACTATCTGTAGAAGGATAAAAAAAAAACATCATAGTAATATTAAAACATCGTAGTAAACATCATAAATTGATAATTTGTATTGCTATATGGCAAACAATAAAAGTTAAATTAAAGAAATACAACTTGTATCAAAAAGATTTAAACAGCTCGTTTAAACAAATAGCAGCAAAAGAATACATGATTTGCCGTTCAAATTATAGCATAATGTGGAGTGCTGCTCCAATCATGAATCATGGGCTTTATTACATCAGGATGACCAAATTAAAATGTTCAAAATGACTGCCTTCCGCAGAAATGCAGTACCAAACCCGTGTCAGAAACTCCGCCTGTAGTTTCTGCAACCTCTTGACCTCCGTAGCCGATTATTCGAGTGTCAAATGTATGCGCCAAAAATGTACATGGTTACGCAGATTTGTGTGCGGGGGCACCATCATGCTCGTACGACATGCGTGACAAATTCCGTAAGGAAACTTCATCTTCTAAAAAATCGGCTAACGGTCCAGATAAAATTTCCATGTATGATTCTGATGTTAAAGGTCCATGGAAATATATTGGGTCAATTAAGGTTTTCTTCCATATTCCACACCACACACGGAGAAAAAAGACTTACTCAAAAATGAACTCGTGTACATTCTCAATTTAAAATGAGTATATTCGTGTCAGATTTGAACGCAGGCCTTTCTTGAATTTGATACAGTACATGTACTCAAAACCCCCTAAAAACACTCTCAGAAAAATTAAAAAGATATTCAGGATTACAGAAGCTGTTTTAATATTCTGGCTAGATATTTTAAAAATTGGGGATCAACAGCAAACTTAGTTCTCTTAAATCTACCGAACTATATTTCGTATCTACCACGCTACACGCGGAGGAACACATGAGTATTAAAATGAGTATAGATTCTTTGTTGTTATTTCTGATTTTTTCTTGTTTGTAAATCGAAAAGTACGTGACTTGTTTTATAATCCAAGTTTAATATGCTGGTATAATTATTAAATACACTCTCTATATGATTGACAGCCAATTTAGCTATGTGATAAATGTTTACTTTATATTGGCAGATTATTTAAAAAAGACTAGTGTTATTAATTTAATGCAATTTACTTGGTTCATTAGTCAATTGTTTGATTTATTCTGATCAAAACTAAACAACTGTAAGCAACATTCTTATAAAACCCATCCTGGGCTTAAGTGTTGAGTAGAGGGGGAGGGCTTGGCAAAGTTAATTTTGTAGCAACCAAAATTGGCCTAATTTAGCGATAGGTGTTACGAAAAATTACGAAGTGGATTTTTCCAATGAAAATAAATAAATGTTAATGAGAAATAAAAAATTAGTACAAGTTACCAGTAATGCATTTGTATTAAGTTGTTTGGCGATCAATTCCGGTCATAAATCCAAAAGAACCTAATTTTACACTTTAACTTAAAATTGGAAAAACTTCTTTCTATGTTATTACACATAGCCAACTAGTAAAATCCCATTTTGCTTCTGCTTTGAAAGGTGGTCATCAATAATCATTATATCACATGAAGTTTGCAGTAGTAGTAGTATTGTTTTGCAGTAGAATATGCTTGTGTGAATTGTAGCACTAACATGTTTGAATATGGTTTTATGGACTGAACATAGTATTAAGTTTTTAATCAACTAACACTGTTAGTAGAAGGTGCCTTGAATGTGGGAATAAATACAATTTTAGACAACACACATTGAATCCAAATCAATACTTAAAAGATTCAGGATTTATTTAAATTTTACTACATTTTCAAAACCCACAGAAATTACTTTATTTTTTCGTGCATTTATTTATAGGCAAATAATTGAAGTATTCCTTTTCTAGTTTGGAATAATTTTAGTTTTATTTTCATACTGAACTCTAAAATGGCTTGCATGTTGTGAGCGACTGTCTTGAAAAAGGCAAGTTTACAAAATAAGTTTTTGTTGACAATTATTAATCTTTTGTGGAGATTAATTTCTTGAAACTTTTAAAGTACTTTTTTAGCTTATTAATTAAGTTATAGAAAATGTTTTAAAAGTTCCCATACCGAAATTATTTAAGAGTTTCAACAATTTCAATACACTTATTTTATGATTCTTTTCAATTTCCAATATTGAAAGAATCAAAATTAACGGAACAGAAATTACAAAATGAGTAAAATTGAGCATAACATATTTCAAGAATGAATTTTACTTTTCGGTATTAGACATTAAGTATAAAAATTAAATCTACTTAACTAATATTTAATGGATATTTTGTCTTATTAATAATTGATATGCATTGTTTAAATTAGATTTATCACTGTACTTACACATTATCACAGCCTTTTGGTAACATAATATGAAACGAAACACATGAAATTGCCAATTCAGCGCACACAACACATGCAAAATTGGTATTGCCAACTTGGCGAGTTATCTTGAACGTTGGCAGTTGTTACCATAATATGTAAGTACCGATTTATCTTATAACATAGTGCAGAAAGGCATTGGCATAACAGAGAACATTTGGGCCCCCCTGCTAAGTCAGGTTTTGGGTCTCCAAGTTGGATTTTACAAAAGGTAGGTACTTGGCGACTGTCAGGCTTTTTGGGCCCCCTAGGACCCAGGGCACCCTGCAATATGGGGGTGTATGTTATGCCACTGCAGAAAGTCTATACTTTCAAGACCATAAAACTTTGCTTTGATTGAAAATTATTGTGATATTTCTAAAAAATCTTATTAATCTGGTATTTTTTATAATAAACTTACAAGTTCAGTCAAACTAAGTTTTAATTCACAACATATTGATCTTCTGGTTTATAACACACCTTTAATGTGACCATAGTGTTTTGTTTATTTAGATGAAAATAAATGAGATATATATCAGATTTTTGATATTTAACCTGATTAAGTATATTTTACGCTTTTATTTATTTTATCAGTGATTACATACATGTGGTCACTTCAGGGAACACGGTATCATATGTGAGAGATTACGTTTTCCCCTTTCTGAGTCCTGTGATCATACTGGTGTTATCTGGATTTGGAATTATAAACCATGAATTTTGAAATGGAGTTAGGCTTAACAGCAAAAATCAACTAGTTCTGAACAGATTAAAGGAAGAGAAAATTTAGGTACTTACATATTATCGCAACAATGCCAACGTTCAAAATAGTTGGCAACCCTGTTTTTCCATATGTTGTTCATGCTCAATTGACATGACCATGTGCTTCATTTCATACAATCTCACCAAAACAGTTGCGATAATATGCAAGTACCAAAAATTAATCCAGCTTTGGTACAAAAACTTCTGTATGCAGGTATGTTATACATGAACAGAAACACGCAAGAAATCTGCCATAATATGTAAGTACCGATTTATCTTATAACATAGTGCAGAAAGGCAGTGGTGTAACGGAGGACATTTGGGCCCCCAAGTTGGATTTTACAAAGTACTTGGCGACTGTCTGGCTTTGGGCTCCCTAGGACCCAGGACACCCTGCAATATGGGGGTGTATGTTACGCCACTGCAGAAAGTCTATGCTTTCATGACCATAAAACTTTGCTTTGATTGAAAACTATTGTGAAATTTCTAAAAAATCTTATTAATCTGGTATTTTTTATAATAAACTTACAAGCTCAGTCAATGTAAGTTTTAATTCACAACATATTGATCTTCTGGTTTATAACACATCTTTAATGTGACCATAGTGTTTTTATTTGGATGAAAATAAATGAGATATATATCTGATTTTTGATGTTTAACTCTTTTATTTATTTATCCGTGATTCCATTTTTGTGGTCACTTCAGGGAACACGGTATCAAATGTAAGATTACGTTTTCCCCTTTCTGAGTCCTGTGATCATACTGGTGTTCCTTGTATTTTATTACAGCAAAGATTTTATAAGAATTTACATACAGGAAGCACCATAATAATAAAACAAATAATTATTTTAGATATTAAATTTTTTCAGATAGACCAAGATTTCTGTGTTTTTATTTCTACTGCATTAGTTGGAAAAATATACTTATTGACATAAATACTTTTTTTAACAGATTAAAGCATAGATGAAAAAAGTTTCTTTTTAGATAATGGGATGTTGAAAACTAATTTGTAAAGCTGGCCCTTAATTTTTTCAGTGGGAAAAAAAGTGAAAGACTTGTATCTCAGAAAATTATCATAATATTTATTCATATTCAATTATACTTGTCCGCTATTAATATCAAGTTCTTCGGAATTACAAAAGCAGAAAAACAAGATAGGTAGTAGAAAGTATCCTTAAAAGACTTTTTTTTACATTACAGGTTGGAGGGGAAAGGAGACAGCTCGTTTTTGAGTATTGAAATTAATGTTCTAATTTGATATCGGTACACTACATACCAAGTGTTGTTGTGGACAATTGTCAAGTTAGGCGATAACATTACAATATGGTTACCAATACCTTTAAATTTGATTTTGTGGTTGCCATCCATTGTTTTTTTCTTTTATTATATTTTTTAATTTTATTCTCTTTTATAATTTTATTTTATTATAGTATATTAAAATGAATTTTTTACTGATTTATATTTATGGCAGTATCCTTATTAATTTCATACAATTTTAAGTAGATTTTTTTCACAAACAAACATTTCCATGCTTCCCGTTTTAGTTTTCTGTCATTTATTCATAAATGGACATTTCAAATATTATTGGTGTTTACTAAATCTTTTATTAAAAGAACATTAGGGCTCCGCTTTCAATTTTTATGGACAAAAAGGATTACTAAATTTGCACTTTGTTTTCTATCTTTTTTTATCTTTTTTCTTCTAGATTGAGATTTTGCTTATTTTGGCCATTATCAAATGTGATATGCATGGCAGCAAAATGAAAATAGCTTACAGGCAGGTTAAATAATTTGACAGCTATGTTTTATTGCAGATGTTTACAATGTAAATTTGCATGGCCACGATAGTAAATCTATCGGAAATAATTCTTTTTTCACTGGCAGCAAATTGTAATTTTACTTCAACTTTATTTTTAATTAATGCATTTTTAAGTGTTCCTTGGTCAAAATTCACAAATAAAACTTGAAATTTTTGTATTTATTGAAAATTATTCAAATTATTTTCAATATATTCAAATCCCACAAATATATAAAAAAACATTTAAAGAATCAGATTTATAATATTTCACCATTAATCTTTTCACATCCTGATATTGATTTCTTTTTTTGGTTTAAAATTTTTTTAGTTTTTAACAGTTATTATTTTTCCATTTTTCTTCTGTTTCTTTTCCCAACATTTCTAAATACCTTGTGTTCTATTTCTTTAAATCCTGGTACTCATATTTTTCTACAATAGCACTTACATTTTTGCTTTTTTTAAAATTAATGTAATTCCTCTTTTGTCAGGAATAGGCTATTCTTTTAAATTACTTACATGTTGAGTTCTTAGTGTGAGACCACCTTCTTGGATTGAAAACTACTAGATTCCAAAATCTTATTTGCAGTGATTTCAAAACCGGGCCTAAAAAACATTTTGTGCGTAAAGAAATGATAACAAATTAGCTCCCTAATGTATATATTGTTTCAACGAAGGGTTATTTTTTGAACAGTAGTTTTTATAAACGCTAACTTCAGCAAGTCATGGTGGCCATGGTAGCTTAGTGGTCAAGATAACAGACTCGTGGCTGGTATGTCATGAGTTCGAATCTGTCGAGAGCTCAAACGTCCTCTTGCTGGTGTGGTAGTTAGGAGAGGAGGGGTGCCAGCACAGGTGTCATCCTCATCACTTTACCATGGTTGAAGATTACAAGGTCTGTCGCCAAAAGCCCTTGTGTAGCTGAACAGTGCTACGTTAATACTCTCACTCAGCAAGACATGCCTTCATGTTTACTAGTTAAAAAATTGTATTTTTTAAAACCTTTTACCTTGTTTCTGAATTATAAATGCTTTATTTTTAATTTGCATTAGTTTCATTTCTACTTGTAAGCTAAATCTTCATTTTTAATATTACAATTCATAATTTATTTTAAATTTTGCACATAGTTCTGATTTTTTTTTATAGATAAAAAATAATTTACAAATTTCATACATTTTACACTTTCTGCCAAAGACCATTTGATTCCCATTGCAGTCTTTGTCGTCATATTCAAAACAGTCGTATGGGGGAGCATGGTACTAAATTTGTTATGCTAAATTTTGTAAATTGTCAATTAGAATACTATATAATTATGAACAACATTTGCGGAGATTTTACTCTAACGAGGAAACTTTTAAGATTCCTCTCAGAACCAGCTATCTATAAATTTTTCAGTATATAATTTAGATGACTCATGTATCCTAACATGTAATTTATTTGAAACACTGAAAGACATTTTCACTTATATTTAGTAAGACATGCTATTGATTTGATAAAAATAAAAAAAGTCTGTTTAATTATATGTTCCTTTAGGCATTAGAACTTTCTATATTTAAAATGATAATTTGATATATATTACATTAAAACATAAGCTAAGCTATGCTATACAAATAAGAATGGAGTTGACTATAATATGGATTATATATAGAGATAGTATTTATAAAAAAAATTCAATAAAAAATAACTTATGGATGAAGGCATGTTGTTTTAAAAATCACACTTATATCCTTGTTTTTTTTCAATGTCTGATATGTATGTGTACAATTTCCAGAATAAATATTTTAAAGATATGATTTGTTTTATTTTTCTTGTTTACAGTGAATAATTAAAAAAATGCTGTACACTAGTAAAATGGCTAGATTACGGTTCCACTGGTCCTTAGATGATATTTTTTCTTCTAAATGGATGCTGAAAACTTCTCTAAAAACTCTTTCCAGTTGGTTAAAAATTTGTACATTTTAAATGTTTTGTGAATGTAAAAATCTGTTTTAATTGTTTTTATATTCTTCTAAGGACTAAACTTTTTAAATATTTTAATTTTTGATTTAAAAAACATTAACTTAAAAACTACAATATTTGTTTTCTTTGGTGATAGAGTATAAAATCAGTTAATATAAAAGTGAGCTTGATTTGTAACATATATTACAATGCATTTTTATTTCCATCTGGATGGATTAAAAGGGAGTCCCAGTAGCTCGGTTGATGAGTGTTGAGAGCAGAGGTTGTGTATGTATTGATTTAAACAAAACAATTGATACAAAAAATACTTACTCACCTGGGAGGCCTAATGAGACTTATTTTAGTTGGGTTTCTAAGTCTTAGAAGTTTTTTTTTTCTTTTCATGTTACATAATATGTAAAGAAACTATTCCTTTCTTATTGTGTTTAGAAATTTTTAATATGAAAAGTCTGTTATTCATCGTAATGTTTCCAAGATACTTATTGAGACTGATTTTAAATAAAAGCTAATTTTCTGTTTGTATAGGATTTTAAAGAGACAATATATTGCTTCTAGAAATATAAATATAACTTTTAATGAGCCAAATTACTTACACATTTGTTCAACTATTGCATGGAATCAATTTTTGTTATTTTCAAAGATTTAAATTTGAGGTATAAGTTCAAAAATAATATAGTTTAAGATCACATAGTAGTTACATTTTTAAAACGAAAAATTATATTTTTGTTGGAACTTGCGTATCGCCTCAAAAATATTGGCGACATTATATAAAACGAAGTACATGGTTGTTAATTCAGCGCGTACGAGACATGGCGAATTATCTTGAACGTTGGCACTTTTGCGATGATACGCAAGTAAACTTTTTGTAACACAATAAATGCAAAAAGAATTTAGATTTTCGAAGTTAAGTGGTAAAAACTTCATAAAATGTAAATTAAATAACATATAAGATGGAAAAAATGAAATTTACAACTTAAGTATCACATATTTAGATCCCTTTAAATTTGATTTGATGTATATTTTTATGTTAAAAATTAGTATTGGATACAACAGTATCTAAAATAAATAACATACAAACTCATATTTGATCCATAAATACTCATAAATGAGTGCATTACTCATTCACTTAGCTGTTATATTCTCAAATTTGATCCAGTAACAGTTTCAAAAATGAGTATGTGATGTTTACAATTTTGAGTACGTAGTCGTTGCCAAAGATGAGAATGGGCTATTCTCAAATTTGAGTATGGTTGCATCGGAGCTATTTTGAGTATGTGACGTATTCAAAAGTGAGTATTTTGTGCTCAGTTCTGATAACCGGTTTTTCGCAGTGCACATTCACCAACCAACGCACTTGGTGGCGATTCGGTCGTATTAGATGTGGGTTTTGGAGGGACCAATAATGCCTATTCTGTGTATTAATAGTGCCTTGCCTCGAGAACTGGCATTCATCTGACCACAAAACTTCATTCAAAACATCAGGAATTTCATCCAGTGTGTTTAACACGAAATTGCAAAAATCAAAACGACATTCCTGGTCTCCGGGCATTAGTTCCTGCGCCAGGACTGGACGATAAGGATATGCACCGTACGTATGTAATATGTTCCACACCGTCGATTTTGAGTAGAAACAAGCCTTGGACAATATCCAAACAATATCCCGGACACTACTTTCAGGATGAGCAAGGCCATATCCTAGAACATCCTCAGCGGGTGTCCGCTGAAGGTGTGGCACGAGAAAAGGGGGAATACGTCTATGACAACTACCAGTTTTATACAAGCATTGAACAGCACTGTCAATTGTACAATAAGATGGATGTCTTCGACTGGGAAATTTAATGGCATAAAGTCTTGCCGCCTTTCTCTTATTTCGATTACACTACCCATACAACAGTACCATTTCGCAGTATTCTTCATTTGTATACATCTCTGTTCTCCCGTATTAGAATTCGCAATATTAGAATACGACTGTATGCAATTGCAAAAAGACTACACAACAGATTTTAATGTTCGCCATGATCAGTACCGCCAGCAAATCAGTCTGAAGCAGCATCTAACCTAATAAACCTATAAACCCCAACCTAATAAACCTATTTTTGGAACTGCTTTTGAAATGTTTTCTTACTCCAAAATATTTTATTTTGTCTATGTTTTTTCATGTACTCATAATAAATTTTATTTCTTAAGCACTCAATTATTGTAATATTAACTTTAAATTTAAAACGATTTACATAAGAGTGACGTGCAAGAGCGAAAGTTTCCTGGCAAAGTTCCAAGTAAATTCACTTTGGAGACGGCCCTCACTAGCTTCTTGAAAATCACTTAGAAAATGCATGAAATGTGTGATTTTCAAGTTCCATAACTCGGCGGTTTTATCATAGTAAAATGAAACTTTTGTGTTACTTTGTTTTGTGTACTGCATCTTTTCCTAAATATAAGTGATAGGACCTGGGGAACGTATAAAAATTTAATTTTGTAATTTTTTCTAAATGGGTTTTGGTTCGAAAAAGTTCGTAAAAACATTCTTAACCTTTTTTAAAACATTTTTCAAATTGGAAATGCATGGTAAACTGAACGGTTCGGGAATTAGCTATTTGGGTCACTTTAAAGGGTGGACCCCCGCATATACTTAATTTTGCTTCTGTCAAAATCTTTTTTTTATAAGAGTTTTTATCTGTGACTGAATTTTTATTATAGAATTTTCTAGTATAACCTGAAAGGAATGCTTCAAAAATTTTTCCTTTGTGATTTTAACAATACTTATTCTCTCATTTTTTATACATGATTGAAAAAACTCATTAAAATATAAAAAGTCAAGAATGAGAAAGAGAGGGAGGGGTTACATTAACGTCGCACTATAAAGCAACAAGAGGGTTGTTGACGAAAGATTTCGTAATTTTAAGCCTCGGTCAAGTGACGAGGACGACACGTGAGCTAGCAACCCTCTCTCCTAACTGAAGGGGCATGAATAAATTCAACTCAATAAAAACAATGGACTGTATTCCTTTAAAAACTTTAATGAAATTGAGACTTAACGTCTGCTTGGCTTGCAGCCTGAACTACAACTGAAGTTTCACTCCAAAACATTTCTTATAACCCAAATGACGGGCGCCTTGGCGCTCGCCAAATTGACAATAAATTACAAATGGTAAAGGTGGCGTTAACACTAACTACCACACCACAACAATGGGAGGACATTGCGCCCTTACAGATTTTATGTGCATCGGCTTTCTATATACGGTGGGTCTTCTGTGGCACCAGATATCGAACTCATGACATTCAGGCATCGAGTTCGTGACCATAATCATTAGACTACCGCAGCCACTATTTAGAGTGAAATAAAATTATTTAAATTTTTAAAAATCAATCTTTAAAGCATACGTAAAAACACAGACGTTGCAGAATTTCCTAACATTTAACTAAGCATAGTACTTTGTATGTATGTATTAGCATAAAATGAAAAGTAAATAAATAGCATTAAAACATTTTCTACTAAGTTGGTCAATATATTTTTGTAATATTTATGTTAACCCAAAAAAAAGTAATTGAAAAAGAAATGGTTTTAAACTTTTTTTCCTAAAGATTTGAGATGAATAATTTCATCAAAAACTGAAAAAAAAAAAACTCAGAATTTGATAAAAAAATTGTCAATTTCAAAATGGCACTGAACTTTTTTTTTTAAAAAAATGCAAAAAAAGAAATGTAGAGTTTTCTTATAAATTTGATTTTACGGAATTACAAAAAGTGTCATCAAAAAATTTAAAAAATATATTTATTTTCTTATGAATATATGTATATTAAAAAATTAAATAAAGTATCTGATTTTTTGAAAAAAAATTCAAAATGTTCCCGATATTTGTAACTAAGTAGTAATAATAAAAAAAGAAAAAGGAAATTCTGTTGGTACAGAGCTAATTTAACAACTTTTATATATTGCCTCTTTTTTTTATCCTACCCAAAAATTCACTGGTACTTTAAAACTTAAATTTACATATGACAATTGAATGGGTATCCCATAAATGATATTTTACAATAAAAAAGTTTACCTATAAAATTTTTATATATATATAACCACTTTTAAAAAAACCCCCCTTTTTTACTACTTACTTTTATTTTAAGTTCTAAAATTCAAATGCTATTAATCATTTTTTATTGGCTATGGTCTATAAAAAAAACTAAATTTAATCTTAAAAAAATCTAAATTGTGTTAATTAAAAATTTTTTTTTTTAGAAAGGTGTAAGATTCGCCTGGCATGTAAAACTTTTATATGGCGCGGCCATCAAAAGGAGACGGACAACGGACGGGAAAGGGGAAAAAAGATGGCGAAATGGTGGGGCAGGTTTACGTTGGCGATGATAAAACAAAATGGTGTTAGCAAATCAAAGTTAAATGTATCTTAATTATTTTTTTATGTTTTTATTGCGGGAGGGTTTAACTCGGAATAAATCTTTAGCCACTAAAGAACTCGTGGATTTACTATCCGGGAGATTTCTGATACAATCTTTTAGTTGAAAAGAAAGGCCCTCAATTTTATTCAAGAAAAAAATTAACACCCCACATTAAGACAAAAAAAACCACATTATTTTTTCCAATATTTCCACACTCTAAAATTTCGCAGTTGATATAATGTTTAACCTTTAGTAATAATAAAATATTCTTAAAATAGTTTTTGAGTTTTTTTAGATTCCCAAGCTTTTAAATTTGTTTAAAGGGCTTTTATAAGAAAAAAATGAATTAAGGGAAAACATAAATTTTGACACCTTCCTATATAAATGTAAATTATTTTAATGTTTACACATGAATATTTAAAATTTTTTATTTTTAATATAATTGTAGTTGTACATGATTCAAATACTGAAATATAAATTGTTCTAAATGAAATACCCATTTTCATTCAAAAGAATGTTTACATCTTATACTTGTTGAAAAAAAATTTTTCCTTAAAATCTTACTTGTCATCAGTGCTTCTCAAACTTTTTAAAATCCCCCCCTTTTTAATCACAATTTTTTTCGCGCCCTTCATTAATAATGTACTGTGATTTTTGCACTTTGACGCTAAAGCTACAATACGCGATCTTTAAATTTTAAACCATCAAAAATTTAAAAACATAAGTATTAAATTTTGTTTGGGTTCTTTTTTTAACAAAAATAATAAAAAAAAAAGAAGAAGAATTAACGATTTCGTGATCTGTTTTTCCTGCCCCACCACTTCTGGGTAAAAATTATTCATTATGATAAAATATATGTTATCAAAAAAAAATTTTGTAAAAACGTTTTCGTTATGCTTTATATGTTTGAGAATACTCATAAAAAATAAGTCTTCCCAAATAACCCTTTAAAATGCCCCCATGGTTTTCCAAATATCATAAAACTCTTTTGCATGGAAAAAAACGCAACAAGAAATACATTATTTACAACTTCTCAAATGAGAAAAAAACACATATAAGAGGGGTCAAAAAACTGTACTTTAAATTAGAAGGTCAAAAAAGATTATCAGCAAAAAGAGTTTCATCTATAATGTCGGGATTTCGAAAATAACCAACGATGAATTTTTATGTTCCCAAATTTTTTGATTTTGGGTCTGGGATTTGTTTTTTTTTTTGAAAAGGAGAACATGTTGGTTTGAAAAAAACGTAACAAAAATCTCTCATCATGGGATTACACCAAATCAAATAAAAAGTTTTTATTGGTTATAGGACAAAAAAGCTAATTAGGTATTAAAAAGTTTTATTTTTGATGACTTAATATCTATCACACCTGTAAGTTATATCAGATTAAAAGTGCATTTTATTATGTCAAAAGTATTTTTTTTAAATTAATTCTCCCCCAGAGAGTAAATTATATTTTTAAATCTTTTATTTTCGATATGCTCGCACCCCCTTCAGGTTATGCGCCGGGCGCACCCACATTTGGGGCCGGGTTTAAAAAAAAAATTTTATGTACACAGTGAAATATAAAAAGTGTTTTATTAAATAATTAAAGAGTTTAGTAAAGTTTTTTTTAAATTGATACAATAATAAAAACTATGTAGGTTATAAGGAACAACGAAATTTCACACACAAAAAGACATTACAAATTCTGTTTCTTTTGTTTATTTTATAAAAAAACTAAAATTTTGATTTGTTAATTTGATAAATATATTTATATTTTCTGTTCAGTCAAGTGGTGCAGATAAGATATCATTTTACAATCAACCCTTTCAGTAAACCGATTTCTAAAAGTCTAGTTTTGGTTGTTAATTTTAGATTTTGTCTGGATAATTCAGGATTTATTTTCATCACATTTTCTTAAAAATTTTTATTATTTGACGAAATGAATTTTCTTGTACTATTCACTAACATGTAATATCAAAATTTTTTTTAAATTATATTTTTTTGAAAATTTTAAACGAAAAAAAAAAAAAAAGTAATGAAAATGTAAATCAAAATACACTACTGCAAATATATATTTACTTCCCAAATTATCTTTTTTTAAATATTACATAAAAAAAAAAACCCTCGTAGGAAATAATCTTTGTTCACTCTGAATAAATATAATGGGGAAAATTCTAAAGTATTTGAAAATTTCGAAAAACACAGTGATTATCTGCTTTAGAAATTAAGATAATGATAGAAATAAAAAAAAAATAGATTCAAATAATAAGATATGTGAAATTTCTGAATTAGATAAATATTTCTTTCCGTAGCACCGGCAAAAATTAAAAAATACTTGTTTTGACAAAGTCTTGTATTTGTAAAATTAATGTTAATTACCTTCGTATTTAAATGATAAAAATTTGTTTGCTTTGGAAAAAAAAAAAGAAAAATTTAACAATTGAAAAAATCTGATTAAATCTGATTTTGATTAAAAATTTTTTTTAAAGGAATTGAAAATCGTTAAAACTACCGGGAAAAAACACTGGTAATATTTCCAGAGAACATGAGCTTTTTAAACGATGATCAGAAATCGTGTATCATATGAGGAGCTTTTCCCGCGAGGAGAAACATATCACATATGGTTACTGCAAACCTTCCTCTCAAAGGGAGCGATCACCTTTTAGAAAAAAAGGCTTTATAGCGGCTGAAAAAAACCCGTCCACGTTATTGAAGTTTTCCCCTCTTTTTTGGTATAATGGCCTTTTTCGTCCGTATCCCACACAAAAAAATTAACTGTAACTGTAACCTCTTTTTTTTAACGTCTGTTGATAGAAAGCAATTTTCCCTATAAAAGATATAGGAAATAGCGGAAAAAGGGGGTTTTGGGTAGTTATCTCGTTCCTTGTGGTGTTCTTTTTACGATACGGGCGGTCGGTTGAAAGGTTGAAGAGGTGGTGTATTATTTTCCACAAGTCTTA
>BMAV01012593.1:7412-72249 GCA_019973955.1 Trichonephila inaurata madagascariensis
AATATCCATCGCTAGCCATACATTTTCCCCATCTTTCGGGCAATTTGTAAATACCACGCCAAAAAAATGATCGGTCTTTTGAGGTCAGCCAGTCATCAAGCCAAGATTTGACGTTTTCGTAAGAAGTGAAGCGCTGGAAGGAGCCAAGTCTGGCGAATAAGCCGCATGAGCTAAGGGCTCCCAGCCGAGTGCCTTAACGATGTCCTTCGTCGGTTTAGTACGGTGGCTAGGTGCGTTGTCGTCAAGGAAAATCACATTGTGCTGCCGTTTCTTGTATTGCTCGCGTTTTTCGAGTATAGCATCGTTCAAATTAAGTAATTGTTGCTTGTAGTGATCAGTATTAACGGTTTCGCCGGGTTTGAGAAGCTCATAATAGATTGGTCCCTCCTGATCCCAGAAAATACACAGCATTGTCTTGCGGACGAAGCGATTCGGCCTTGCGGTCGATTTGGACGGCTGTCCGGGGTCAACATATGATTGATTACGCTTGGGATTCTCCAAAATAAATCCATTTTTCATCGCCAGTCACAATACGATGGAGATATGACTTGCGTTTGTTGCAGGCAAGCAACATTTTGCACGCGATTTTTCGGTTTTCCTGTTGATGGTCCGTTAGCTCGTGTGGTACTCATCTACCGACTTTTATTATCTTGCCCGTTGCTTTGAGACGACGGAATACAGTGCTCTGGTCAACATTCAATTATTCTGCAAGATATTCTTGCGTTTTACCAACATCTTCATCCAGTAATGCTTGAAATTCAGCATCTTCAAATTTTTTTGCTGGTCTGCCACGCTCCTCGTTTCTCATATAGAAATCACCATTTTGAAACTTTTCAAACCACCTGTAGCACTGCGCACGGCTCAGAGCATTACCACCGTATGTTTCTACAAGCATTTGATGCGATTCGGCAGTATTTTTCTTCAGATGGTAACAAAAAACTAATGCTGTCCACAAATCGTGGTCAGAAGGCATAAAAATCGACATTTTCAACACAGTACAAAAATACAATGCACGCTGAAACTCGTGCAAATGTAAACTGAACATGGGTATCATAAGTCAAACTATAAGAAAATCATGTGCCATGGTTTCGTATTGTTTACATATATGCGTGGCGACATCTGTTAGCAATCGTCTCATTTGATATGCATACACCTGGTAGCTTAATAATAAATGCTATAAAGAAAATTTGAAGCTTTAATGTTTAGTTAAATAGCTAAAAATAATACTAAAGCAATGAATGTATTTGTAAAACATGTCTTCTTGCTGAAAGAAAAGGGTCTTGTTTACTCTCAGCTTATTTCTTAATTGACTCGGGGAAACATATTTTCTAAATTAAAAATACGGTCTTATTAATATTTTTTTATTTCTAATGGGCTACGAATTGATCATTAACCATTGCAAACCTAGTACCCCCCCAGAAGCTGGTATCACTTTTTAGTGCGGCGCCCAATAGGCGGATACCAATCACCACAGATAATTTTGACGCCCAGTTTCCTCCCTAGAGGGAGGCACCTGAGCTCTGACGATGTGAACCTGTACCAGGATTTAATTTTTCCAAGAGCATCCAAGCCAAACAGGCACTCTATGGATCTTTTACATGCCTTACAATCATACGACATGGCCGCTGTCGATTTTCTGCATCATGAAAATCTACCGACCTGGGCCGGGGTCGAACTTGCAACCTTGGGTGCAGAAGGCCAACCACGCCACCCAGCCGGTGGTCTTATTAATATAATTGTCACTTTTCTTTTCTCATTGTCATAATCAATAACAATCAAAAACTCTTTTTTTAAATTAAATAAATATAGAATTCGTTATTGTTCAATTCTAATTAATAGATTCATAATACAGAATCGGATACATTCGACAAAATGTTTTTGAAAATCAAAACTTTTGACATTTGAAAACTGTTCCAAAAATAAAATTAATTTATATAACAGATTAATTGCAGAAAAATGTATTGATATAAATCAATTTTTAATTTCTTAACTACATTACGCTAACATTTAACTAAAAAAAATTTTAACATGGAATGATATAAAAGAATACATAAAAAGGTGGCTTATATTACAAGTAAACATGAGCACAAAATATCGCAACTTATTATAAATTGATACCTATTACACAAAAATATTTTGCAAATAATCAACTTCTCATAGTAAAAATCTTATACCGTTTCCTTACCAAGCATAGCTCTTCCTTTCCTCTTAAAACTGCACATAGATTCTTAGTTGTCATTTTAAATTTTTTTAATTGTTGATATGATTAGGTTTAGGTTGTCTTTCAAATCCCTAGACCTATGAGTCGTAACTTGGCAAAACTAAATTGAAAATTGATACCGTTGAGATGGAAACGTAAATTGTCAGCTGTCATTGAGACTGTAGATAACAAAATTATCTCGAGAAGGACTTACTGTCGTCCTTTGACTTTGACAGATAAATTCTCCATTAAAAGATTCATAGATTCCCTTTGAAATTGATAAAGTTAAAAATCTTTTTAAAATAATAATGATAAATCCTTTTAAAAAGTTATTTATCATAAGGAGTAGGATAAATGATATAAATGAAAAATATAACAAATAACATAAAAAAAAAAAAAAAAGTCAATTCCTTCTCAGGTCAACAAAGAAAAATTTTATTTTAGTTACTTTTTATTAAATAGTTGCAATTAATATAAAAATGTATATACATATGAAAGAATCACAGTATTATGACAAAATACAAAGCGACTTTCCTTATAATTTTCCAGTTTCTTTTCTGTATATGCTTTTGGAATATTATTTTTGTTTGTTAATATTTATTCATTAATTAAATTTAATTAATGAATTAATATTTGAAAAACTGTATTAACATCAAGTGCCATCCACTACAGGTTTAAAAAATGTATTTGAACTTGAATGGATAAATAGAAAGTATTTAACTAACGATTAAAAATTTGAACAAGATATATATATATAGGGGGAGGGTTGAGTTGAGTTTGGCGTTTTATGGCACAAGAGCCAGTTTTGGCTATACTGCGCCAAACATTCATAGGTCTGTGGTCTGAACGGGAAAAGAATGAAATTGGATGACAAGATGGAGGGTCGAAAATAGAAAAAGATCACTGGGGTACCCCGGGGTCGTGACAACCGTGTTTACCAAAGATAATAAACCCCTTAGGAAAAGGAAAAGATCACTAGGGTACCTCGGGATTGTGACACCCGTACCCACCTAAAGAAGGTGATCTCCCTGAGGGGGATATAGGGGGAGGAGAGAGGTAGGAATTGAAAAATCAGTTTATTAAAGAAAACATGGACTCTTTTTTTTTAATTAATTTTTAATATAAGTCATAATGAATTAAAGGTAAGAATTTTGCCAATATCATGATGCATGTGTATAAATGTTATGATAATTCATTTCCTTAGAAAATATTCAAAAGTTAGAATAAAATAGAAAGCTTTTCTAGAACAGTATTCCCCAACCTTTTTATCGCCGTGGACCGGTCAACGTTTGTTAATTTTACCACGGCCCGCTGAGGGGGAGGACGTTGATCGTTTATATTTTAGACTGTTTTGGTTTAATAATTTTATTTAATCGGGACTTCCAGAATAAAATATAGCTACACCAAAAAATGAATATAAAGTGATTTAACAAAGAATATAAAGTGATTCTCATAAAAAAAAATAGCCCAACCCCAAGAAAAATATACCACAGTAAATAAAAGGGAAATAATTTAATGTTTCTTGTGCGGACCAGTAGTATTTGATCCACGGACCGGAGGTTGGAGACCACTGCTCTAGAATATAGAAGGTACAAAATCTAAAATTATGAATAATGAGTGAGCCAAAACCAATAACAAAATCTTTCAAACAAATGTTGCTTTGTTTCTACAACAATAGATAATAAATAAAACCATTTTAAAATAATCGCTCTCTCTCTTTCAGTGTGTGAATGCGCGCATGACTGATATTCAGCGTTACAAGGCTCGAACTCATGACATGTTAGCCATGAGTCCGTTACCTTCACCACGGTCACTCTAACCACTGCTAGGCCGCGGTAGCCTAGTAGTCAAGGTATCGGATCGTGGCTGGCTTGTCACGAGTTCAAGCCCAGTACCACTAATGACCCACCGGGTAGGGGAGTGATGCACTTCGAATCTGTCGAGAGCATAAACGTTCTCCCATTGGTGGGGTAGTTAGGAGAGGGGGTACAAGCTCAGGTGTCGTTCTTGTCACTTGACCATGGTTCAAAATTACGAGGTCCGTTGCCAGAAGCCCTCGTGTAGCTGAACAGTGCGACGTTAATATTCACTCACTCACTAACCACAGTTAATATACCTCGTAATTCTGAACCAAGATTACATGATGAGATCCACGCATCACTCGCCAAATCCACACCGCACCAACATAAGAGCTTAGAACTCAGACACCTCACGGTAGCCAAGTGGTTATGGTCGCGAACTCATGGCCAGCACTGTTTTTGTTGAGCTGTGGATTTGAATCCAAGAGTCATTAAAACCCCGCTGTGAAAAGGTTCCAAAGTCTTCACGTTGTAATAGAAATTAGGAGAATGAGGTGCCAGTGCAGGTGTCGTTTTCGTCAGTAGACCATAATTAAAAATTATGGAGCTCATCACAAATAACCTTTGTGAATAGGCTTCAGATATATAACGCTTTTACAAACCTTCACACACAGTTATCACATTCAAACAGTTTTAAATCCTCTATATCAGTGATCCGCAACCCCCGGTCCTCGTACTTGTACCGGTCCGTAGATCAAATGGTGCCGGGCCGCCTTAAGAACATTAAACTATTGCCATTTTATTTAAAGAGGTGCATTTCTCTCGGATATACGCAACTTTCCACGGAAATCAATTTATATTCCGCGTTAAATCACTTTTATTCATTTTTGGTGTAACTATATTTTATTCTGAAGACATATTTTTATGTAACTAAATTAAAATTGTTAAATAAAAACAATCTAAAATATATACAATCAACGTGTCCCACCCTCAGCGGGCCACGGTAAAATTCAAACGTTGACCGGTCCGCAGCGATAAAAAGATTGCGGAACACTGCTCTATATGGAGGATCTTTAAAAATTTATAAGTATGACTTCTCAGCGACCGCGGCCCAAATATGTGTAAAATATTCACGTTAAAAACATTTGCTTAAACTTAAGCACGTAAAAATTATATATATATTTAAAAGAGTCTGTTTTTCTTGATACAGATTGCTTTAGCTGAATTAACTTTTAATTATTGCGCAATATTACAATAATTGCTTTTCTCATCAGGTGACGCCAAGAATAAAATCCGCAGCAATAAAATATTTATATTACACTCTGACTGAACACTCGAATGTGAATGATATTTAGTTTTGGACGTCAAAATGAACTTCTGAATTTTAGCTATAATACAGAATTTTGAAACAAAGTTATTTTCATGGAACAAGATTTTAATATCCATTTGATACTTTTTAACGGGTTTGAAATCTAAATCCTGGATCTCCATTTAGCGTATTGCTATTTACGAATGAGTAATGCAGTAGCAAAAAATGTGAACACATTTCGGAACTATAAACGTATTATACAGTCGACCAATTTCGTCGCATCCAAAATGTCACGATATGCAACCAATAGTGGAAAACCATTCCTTTACATGTTAAAACAAAACAATAATAGAAGTTATATTCCCGTTAAAAAAGTCTGCTTAAACTTAAGCACGTAAAAATTATATATATATTTAAAAGAGTCAGTTTTCTTGATACAGATGGCTTTAGCTTAATTAACTTTTAATTATTCGCTAAACCTTTCATTCATTGACGCCGTATTTTGTTTTAGCAAAACGCGAGTCGGCAGTGTGTATATAAATTTCAAAAAATTTTACATTAAATTTATTTTCTGACAAATACAATAAGAATATTTAAGATGAAAAATATTTCTTTCAAATAATTTATTCGTATCAGCAAAAATACATCAATTAAAGTATGAATACATATAAATTTCGAAATAATTTCAATTTCCCTAAATTTGCTCAAGAATGTTGCACGAGTAATGTAAAATATAACAAATATATAAAAATATAATAAATATAGTACGAGTATATAAATACAGTAAATTTTTGAGTAGTAAAATTCACTCTTTTTTCGAAATGCTAAATAAATTAACATATAATTTTGCCCCAAGATTTAAAATTACATATATATATATATTTCAAATGACTTTTGACTTTAAGCATACAAAATAATTTAGGCTTCCACGTTTACATGTATACTAGAATTTATGTCTCAGTGCATCTAGTTCGGATGCTACCATTTCAAATTTTCAATTTCACATCATAAATACTTCTAATCCAATTCGACATCGTCTTGCAGTTCCTTCCAGCTTGAACTCGGGCCAGAAAAAAAACCATACCAAATAGACGTGTCTGTCAATGTTTTTAACCAAGCGATGGATTCGCTGATATCGATTTCCATGGTTATCCTCTTTCAAACTGCTCAATCCAATTTTGGATTCAACGTTCTCTTTTATCATTAGTCTAAAACAGGGGTGTCCAACACGAGGCCCGCAGGCTGCATATGGCCCGCCAATACGTAAATTGCGGCCCGCCAACTCTTTTTAAAAAAATTTTAAATATCAGATTTTTATAAAGTTTTTTCATTTTGAAATTTATTTGAGGGGAAATTTATATATATATACATATATAAATATATCTACAATGTATTTGCCTGTTACCTGTTCTTGTTTTAAAATAAATCCTTTTTGATAATAGAAATGTCCTTTAGATTAAAATAGATGTATATTTTATTAAACAGTTACATTTGATTTTACTATAGTAAATTACTTTTTTAATAAATTTCGAATTGTGCATATCCTTTACTATGGATGGTACATGATTCTCTGTGTGTGCGACTTTCATTTCTTCTCCTTTTCTGTTTGGAGGGCCAAAAAAGCAAGAGGCAGTCAGAGATGTTTTTTAAAGTTTAAAAAAAATATTCAGGACGTTTAAGATAAAGGCCAAAGCGTATACTTAATCGTTTGCGAATGACAGCAGTGTCAAATTTCGACAATGAGTACCGAAAGATAATTCAAAAGGAACACCGTAATTTTCAAGGAAATAGCAACTGGAATATTTTAAGCATTATTTGATCATTGCATTACTATATTATATAAACATTATTATATTATCTGTCTGTATACATGAAAAATAATGAAAACAATAGTAATAATTCATTCTGTTTTAAATTTTCAGTCCAATAAATGTTTTTTTGTTTCCAAATCTGATATAAAGGTACATATTTTTATGTGCGGCCCGGGAGATTAAAATGTTTTTCTGAAGTGGCCCGCAAGGTCATTTGGGTTGGGCACCCCTGGTATAAAACAAGAATAATAACCATCCAACTTTTCGACACTGTTGACCGGTTTACAATAGTAGAATTCTTTTAAAATGAGCATCGTTAAGTATAGCAACATGGAGCGGTGCTCCAGTGCTTTTCGTTCTATTTTAATGAGGCAGCTTTCATTTTCTGTTAGAACAGATGAAAAACAAAGAGGGCTAGTCGATTCAAGGGCATATCTGATACGAACATGTTCTTCAGAGTTACCATCCGTGCCTCGCATCACACCCATTATAAAATACCGGCAAGATTTCTTTAAATAACTGTTTTCTTATATTTTGCAATTCAGGAGGTATGGGATTGGAATACGGACATAAATGTTTGTTATTTCTGTGACTCTGTTCTGGAAGTTCTTTTGTTGGGGAATTCGACATTTCGTCAAGCAATCCTTCTCTCGCATCTGTAAAGAGTGTAATAATCTCCGAAAGGTAACTAAGTAAAGACAACCCAAAATCTGCTGACGATCCAGCCTTAAGAGAACTGGCATTAGAAGACAAAGAATCGTCCGACGGCGTGGAATTTGGAACATCAGATTCTCTCGTAATACAATATTCTTCTGAGGTAAATGTTCGTCTGATCCTTCGTTAATTGGAGTATCACTGGATTCTTCTGAAGTGTTATTGGAATTGTTGCTTATTAGATTAAGGTTTACATCACCATTTATAGACATTTCTTTTTTTTTTCAAAACCAGATTGTACGTACAACAAAGCCAAAATTAAAGCATGTTTTTGATTAGTCAATTTTTCATCATTATTTATTCAAAAGAAACTAAAATAATACCCTGTTATTGCCAGTTTCGTGTGTGATAAATTTATATAGTTCTATTAATGAAGGATTTGATTGGATTATTTTAAATAAGTCTACACAAATGCCATTTTTGGTCGAAATATTCTAAAAGTTTTACCATGTTTAAGTACTTTTCAATTAATGGCGTTATCAATATATATATCTATATTGGACTTTTTTTTTAAAAAAAAAAAAATTTATTTTGAAAAAAAAATTTTTCTTTTTTTTTTTTTTTTCTTTTCTCCATTATTCAAAGACACGATGAGATATATTAACAATCAGGAACGTCTTGCGACTTCTTGAGGCCTGGGCTCCAACATAAAAGTTGGTCCTTTACCCTTTAGTAAAAGGTAAAGGACCAACCTTACGCAAAATAAGCCTTGAACAACTAAACAAACGTAGGCCTCACCTATGACCCTTAAAAGTAGACAGTACATAGCATACTTTGTCAAAAACTGATATAAACGATACCCCGAAACAAATAAATGTGCGTAACTTACAATCGCACAAACCAGCTCCCGCCTTTTGACTGGATGAGTAATTATGGCGTATGGAGATAAGCCTAGGGCTATACATGGACGACGGTCATCACATGTAGCCACTTGACATATCGTCCGAAATTCCCAGTTTTTCGGAGAATACAACCGGAAATAACATTTGACCGTTGAAATTATTCGAATCGTGATCTTATTAAGGATGAGTCGAGGCCCTGGGCCCATGCCTTAAGACGTCCCTGCTAGCAGTTGAGCCTCTACTTAACGAAGTCACTAAATCCCGTAAGAGTTCGTTATGTGAAAAACTCGTTAAAAAGATATTTATCTCGAAAGTCGTAAAATGTTGTTTGGTAACGGGAGAAAATTCACAAAATAGAGGTTCGACTGCATTTACATTTATCTAGATCACACATAGATCCATGTGTGTGTGTGACAATAATTTACATTCAAAAAAATGATTTCTAGAAAATAACTAACATTTGGAGCGGACTGGACACATATTACTCTTGAAGTGATAAAATTAAATAGCCGAACCAAGGTCAGGTGATAAGAAGTTGGTTACAAAAAGAACTCGACCTGGACCTACCTTTACTATCCTCATGATATGTTATTAACGTTGCACATTAAAGCCATGCGAGGACTACTGGCAAAGAAACTCGTAATTTTACAAGACGATCAAGGGACGCTGGGCCGTTTTTAAGCGCCCTAGGCACTTCAATTTGTTACGCCCTTCCCCACTATTTTCAGAGCAACCAGCCCCTCTTTCAGCTTTTACCTTGCCAGTTTTAGTTAGGGAAGGATTTTCCCTTAATTACCTTACTCTTGTCCCTTTTTTTGTTTTTGCTGTTTTGTGAGTCTTTCAATTATCCACCACCTGTAGACCCTCAGTGCCCACGACTGGCGACCGTTAGGAACGAATAGTGACATGTGGTTTGGTCACTCGTATTCATTTCTTAAATTATGACATCACGTACCACCCACCCATCCTTTTAAATCTGTACAGTAAATTAATGAAATCAATTGTAATTACCGTATAGAGTATGCATTATATTACGAACTGTTTTCAATTTGTTAATTGTCATCTTTTTCATCGCTTATCGTTTTACTTTTAGACATTTTTATTCTTCGTTGAGTCACTGCTACAACGAAGGTTTTCTTCGAGCTCCGATCATTGCGAAATCATTAATGACATTATTTTAATCAATTTCCACATGGTAATGTCGAGTGTATAGCAACATCAAACTGTAAAGCTTTTCTTTTTCCATAATCAATCTCATTTCAGTCATTACTCTATTAACAGCAGAAATACTTCTCTTATGACTCGCTAGGGGGGCTACGTTCGCTGTAATTTTAATATTTTGTCTTTTTTTTTTTTGCCTTCAAGTTTTTTTGCGCCATAGGCACGTGTCTAGTGTTCTTAAGCGGAAAAGCGGCCCTGGAGGCGGACGGTACCCGAGCTACCATGCTACTCTTCAAACTTCCACATCACATCAACGTGAGAAATTTGAACATCCACACATGTAACATGCATCAGTCCCTATACACCATAAATATTTGATGGCACCAGAACTCGAGCCCACGAACCAAAAGAAATAACGCCGGTCACGAGTTTGCGACCATGACCACCAAGCTACGAGAAATCCTTATATAGTAGAATTTAAGCACTTAGATTAAATGTAAATTCAGAGCCCATCATTCATTACGAGGTCTATTCACAATTAGAACACTAACCGAACTCTTCAGATTACCACACACAAGTTAATGATTTAAAAAAAAAAGATATTGAAGTTCCAAAGGTTATCTAGTGAGTGCTTATTAATGTCTCACTATAAAAGAACACGAGGGCTATTTCCAACGGAACTCGTCATTTTGAACCATGGTCAAGTGACGAGGACGACACCTGAGCTGTCACCCCACTTTCTAACTTCCCCACCACACCAACGTGAAGACGTTGAGCCACAACAGATTTAACGTGCATCAACCCCCCAACACGACAGGTTTTATGAAATCAGTACTCAAACTCTGAACTCTCGTGAATGATACATCTCCAACTGTAAAGTTTATAACTTAAGTCACACTGAGCTACTTTAAATGTAATAACCGATTTTATGGGTAAAAAATTTAGGGGAAGGAAGAGGTTAATGAACGAAAAAGACAAAATATATTTCGAGCCACACAATTAAATCATTTTTTTAAAAAAATTATTTAATTTTCTAAATAAGTGTAATTTTGACTTCAGATAAAAACTGAGAAATATCCACCATTATACATAAATTTTATTTTATGTATTTTCCTTCCTCTTTTCTTTACATTCACCTATACATAAATTTGTCAATAAGTTAAATGCCAACAAATTTTGTAATGGATATATAGCAAATTAAATAAATCTCGCAAATCATATCTTATAAAATCTTGGATAAAAAACATATTTGATACTTAACATTTTCTTTCTTTTTTAAAAAAATTGAATTAGTTTAAAGCATATAAAATTAAAAATCTATTTTATGAATAATATTTCAACTGTCTATCACTCCTTTAAAAAAGGAAATCTCTCTCTCTACCCTCAGCTTCAACATAAGTAACCCACCCATTTCATTTCTTAAAAAAAAAAATCCAAACTGCAAATCTTAGCAACTGCAAACCCTGAATGAAGCAAGTTTCATATCTACTCTGAAGTTCCACGTTGATATTGTGATCTAACATATTTATCTGCACAAAAAAACAATAGAAGAAACAATATTCACCAGTTCTGAAGTCATGTGCTTCTGTTATCTGCAATATCCTGAACAATAAAGGAGGAAGAGAAGCAGATAAAAAAAAATGTAAAGATGAAATGGAGAACTACTTATTCATGGAAGAAGTTCATTACTTTTTCAGCTTCAGTGTACAAAAGATCCTTGAATTGAGTTCTTAAAAATTACTTAAGTCTATAGTCTAAGAAAAGAATAAGTAACTATCTTCAACTTTTCAAAACCAATTGGGAAGGGGGAGCAATATAATTTTTAAAACATTCAAAACTTATGTGGTTTTTTTTTTTTTTGTTGTTGTTTATTTACTTATTTGGAAGAAGTATCTCATCAATAATGGAAAATTCTATCTCAGAAAAAATTTAATGTTGAGCAAAAGGTTTTACAAAAAAGAAGCAATGAGTAGAGAAATAAGAAATATGTAAATTAATATCAAATACTGAGAATATTAGGACTATATTTTGCATATTTTCACTTCTATGTGTGTTAAGATAAGAATTATTTAGAGGAATACGAATCAAAAGTACAGACCTTGATAATTCCTTGAAAGTCAATACAAGTTGGTCTTATTTTCAGGAACTATTTCAATTCAAATGTACTATTTTTATTAAAATGTAAACTAAAGATAATATAAATTGTAAAAAAACCAAGAGCTAGAAGTTTTATTTATGTCCTTTAAAAAATCCTTAAAATATATTTCATTTTAAAAACAAAATATTTTCCATAAAAAAATAAAATAATATCCAAGCTTACTATTTACTTTGTGTGAACTAATTCCCCTCCCTCCCCCTCCCAAAAAAAAATAAAATATATGTAAAAATTAGAGTTTTAAATCTAAATTCATTCAAATTTCATAACTTTTACTTCATTTTACCTTAAATGCAAATTTCAATAATTATAAATCTTAATTCTGCTAAATCATTCGTATGCTGGAGGCCTAATTGCAAACTTTTGCTAATTATTTGAAAGATTGAAAGGTGGTCTATCATTTTAAAATGATACCTTAATATTTGTATATGTTACCTTGCAAGATCTTTGACAATCATGAAAAGTAAACTTTATGTTTGCTAGCTGAACTGATGAATTTTATTTGTAAAATTTTAATCTAAGAGAAAAGAATGAATGAAATGTACGAAAACTAATGTACATACATAAGAATTCCAAAAGCATTCAATAAATAAACACTACTAAATACAGACTGTTTATAAGTTACTTTTGTGAGACAATTTTAAGCAAAACTTTTAAATTTATAAGACCAACCCTTTACAACAAAAATTTTCAAATTTACAAAAGCTATTGTACGGTGTCACTGGAAAGCAAATAAGTAACTCTATGAATGACGAAATAAAACTTTGTATGTCTATTAATTTAAAAAATAAAACATTTTATAACAAAAAAAAATTTTAAAAAAGGAGGATGAGATAAAGCAATTTGTCACCAAATATATAAAATAATCTGAAAAAGTGCAAATAAATGAAAAATTTTAATTTTTTCAACACATTGGTTTTTATTTATAATGTGACTGAACAAAAACAAAGGGGACTTCATAAAAACTCAACTGCTACAAAAAACAGAGGTTAAATTTTTTTTAAAATATTTATCCAGTATGTAACAAATGTGATGTGTATTTTTAGAAACTTTGTTAGGAAGATTAAAACATCCATCAAAATGAGTTAACAGGTG
The DNA here is from genome assembly GCA_019973955.1 of Trichonephila inaurata madagascariensis. NCBI lineage: Eukaryota > Metazoa > Arthropoda > Arachnida > Araneae > Nephilidae > Trichonephila > Trichonephila inaurata. The sequence continues at coordinate 20,499 of BMAV01012593.1, forward strand.
ATATAAATGTTTAAAAGTTTTCTAAATCTGTAAATTTCAAGAAATGACAAAAGATATATTAAGTTTTTATTTTCAACATTCAACAATTTCAAATAGCTTTGAAAGTTTTCAAACTTAAACAACATGGCATAAACCTGGTAAAATACAAAAATAGTACTTTTTTTCATTAAAAATAACATCAAAAATAAGATTCACACACACACACACAATAGTATATGATAAATTTTAAAAAAGATATGTGCATACATATATATATATATTATTTCAAAATGTATGATCTGATAATACTTATTTTGTCATCACTACCTTACACTTATAAAACACCTTTTATATACCTTATTTGAATACCTTAAAAATTAAAAGCCTTTCAATTAACTGTAGACATAAAATAAACCTAACCCTTCCTTTGGCTATCTGAAACATGCAAAACTGCAAACTTACTTTACAGAGCTTTCTAAAACACAATTTCAACAAAGTTTATACTCTCAAAACATCAAAGAGTAAAATATTTGAAAAGTGTTTTTATTTTATCAATATTGAACATTATGATAATTAAATAGACTTTTTTAAATGCATATAGATGACAATTTATCTAAATGCTTTTTTTTCCTTCTTCATTATTACATGCCTACCTAATTCATTTAATCGGATTTGTAAGATAGTTCATAGCCAATTTCAGAATATATTATGTATATATATATATATATATAAAAACATTTTACACAAATACATATTTTTTAAAGATTTGAAGATTTATGAAAGTAATATTGGATTTTTCTTAAATTCCATCACCAATTTCACCCCATTTTCATTAAAAATTGAAAAAAAATTAAGATATGACAATTTGGCACAATGGAATAACATATAGTCACTTTACTTGGAGCACTGAATTAAAACTTTGATAGCACCACCTTCACCAGTATAGGAAGTTTCAAAAGCTTTAAGAGCTTCTTCCAGAGTGAAACGATGAGTAATTAAAGGTTTTACATCGATTGCACCACTGGAAACTAAACCTAAGGCAATAGGATAGCAATTTGCATAACGGAAAATTCCCTTGATATCAACTTCTCGAAGACTTGCTTCTAGAATTGGAATTTTAACCTCAGATGCTCCCAGACCAACCAACATGACTGTTCCTCCAGATTTGGTAACCTTAAAAGTTGTAAAGCAAATGAATAAAAAATTATCAAAAATAACTCATGAGTTTAAAATTAGAAGTAAATAATTACTAACACAGAAAACAAAACTCCAAAATTCAATGCTTATCATTAAAAAGGAAAAATTCTGATAATCTGTAATTTGTAATTTTTTGAAAGGAAATTAATTACCAAACTAAACTTTTTTTCTAATTAGAATGATGCACCATTTTTTTTTTAAAATAAATAAAAATATATAATAAAAAAATTACCAAAAACATATATTTAAAAAAAGAAGTAATAATAAGATTTTTATGGAACAGAAAGAATTTCACTATTTTATTTTTATTTTAATTAATTATTAATGTACAAAATACTCTGAAGGAGAAAATGTTTAAATATAATGAATATACAGATGTGTGTAAGTAATAATGTATTATAGTAAGCATAAACTAAAGCAAAAAAAAAAAAAAAATTGCACAAATTATTCAGGTATTTAATCAATGGAGGGGAAAAATATGCACTTCTAAGCTAATAAAAAAAAAAACCATGCTTAAGGAAAGTTAAAGATGTGGTTCACGAATTTATGTAATATAACATGTTTCTAATACAACTGGACTCTGTTGAGTCATTATGTAATTAATAAAAGAAAAGATTTTCATGTTCAACCCTATATTTATGCATAAAATTTATTTTTTGCTTTTCTTTTGATTTTTCACATAAAAATATTTTGATAAAAAAATTTTAAAAAATCCAAGAATTCATATAAAATCAGAATATGCAAAATACTTAAAATACACTAACCAGCATAGCAAGCCTAATGCTAGGTTCAGCCCCACTACATTCAATAGTAATGTCTGGAGGCCCTCCTAAATGAAATTTGATCTGTTCAACAGCTGCTTTTGTATCTATGTCTTTTACACACACCTGATAAGATGCACCAATTTTTTTGGCGACATCTAGCCTGCTTTGAAAAATATCTGTAGAAAAGTAAATTAATTATTTTAATACTATGAATATTAATGCATACTTGCATATTTTTTTTTTTTTATTTATATTTTTTTTTTTTTTTTGTAATTCATTTCTTTTGCTTATATTTTAAATGGGCACACATATCAATTTAGAATACCCATTAGATCTATATTAAAAGAAAAAAAATGCATGATTTTGCTCTCTTGAGAAATACTTTCACATTCTTAAATGTATGAAGCAAATTCTATTTCTATTAATATAGCAATATTCTTAAAATGTACAGGTTTTGCACAATAATTTTTTTTTTAATCTCCACATGGTGTTAAATGTTAAATGCTACTTTAATATTATGTGCATTATTTGTTATAAATATTTAACCATTAATTCTTCTTTTTGAACTTTTTTTATGACAGCTATTTTGGATTCTTGAAAAATTGACTTTAATTAATAAAAGATATTTTGAGTATAGAATCAAGCTTAATGATTCAGATGTATATATACATTATTCAATTTAGTAAACAATTATTAAATTTGATGTCAGCATATTTTTTAACAATTAATTTTTAAAGTATTATTTCAAATAAAATGAATTAGAGAAAAATACTTTTATGACATGACAATAGAAAATTAAAATAATTAATAAAATATCAAATAAGAAAGAAGTTATAAAAAATTGCAGGAATTGCATTTATATTCTATACTTTACCTGTTATGCATATCTTAGTAGCACCCATGGCTTTACAAGTTAAAAGATTCACCAGTCCAATGGGACCTATACACAAATGAATTGTCATAGTAAAAATATCATTAAAAATCTTAAAGCAAAATATAACAAACAGATTACACAAAAAGGATTAACACATACCTGCTCCACATATAAGCACAGTTTTTCCAGCTGTAACTAGTGCCCTTCTACAAGCATGTACTGCAACTGATAAAGGCTCCATTAATGCACCTTCTTCTAAACTAACGTTAGAAGGTAGTCTGGAATTAAAAGAGAAATTTAGAAGAGTCAAATATATTGAACCCTAATTTATTTCATAAATGTCATTAATTTCTAAATTATTTTATAATTAAACAATTTTAATATTGCATTACTCTTAAGGTAAAAGAAGAAACATATTTATTTATTTATGGCCATTCTTAAAATTGTAATCTAGGAGCACAAAAATATTATTGTAAAATAACATCAAACAAGACTACAATTGTGAATGAGTATTTATTTAGCTCAAAAAAGTCATAACATTTAATAAAACAGTAATTAACTCAAATCTTTATATTATATATAAAGTATCATTTAATCATGGGTTACATTTAAGTACTAACTGTAAACACTTTTACCACCTATTTTTATATTTATACATGACTAAAGTCAAAAGAAAAAAATTGAATGTATATATTAATTTAATTAGTTATTCTCGAATTATTTATTAAAAAAGGATGCATTTACTATACTTTATTTACACTATTTTAAATTCTTCAGTGTTTAACTGAAAGATGTTTAGTAATAAAAGAAATTAACAACACTTCCTTGGATAAAATTTAGTTATCTTTACTTTACAATTTTAAATGTTAAGTTTTTTATTGCATAGAAAATTACACGAGTCACACTAATGAATATAACATACATTAATCTCATACTATCATGCAATAATATAAATGATTTATTCTTATCTATTTCTGTAACTGTATCACTATGTCTCTAATAAAAATATTACACGCCAAAAAACAAAACATAAAAACCTTTTTTTAAAAAAATTATTTTATATTAGCTAATAAAATTATTATTATACATGAAGTTATTTTCAAATAAAATTAATGAAACCATGTTACCATGTCCCTTAATATTTAAACATTTTTTTTAAAAAATGTACACTTTTCAAATATTTATGAAAAAAGAAAAATAATAATGTACGTAACCAACATTCTACCATTTATTCAAAATCTAGAATGTATTTGTAAGCACAATGTGTATTTATATTGTACATAAAAATTTGTTATAAAAAGTAAAAATGCTATTTCAAATCAATTTCTATAAATTTACATCACAAAAAATAAAGAATAACAAACTATTTAATTAAGGTAAAAGTCTTTCAAACTTATGTATAAGCTACATATTTAATAATATCCATTCAAAATATTAAACTTGATTGTTACTGAAACTTAATTAAACCTTTATTAAATATTAAACAATTACTTGAAACAAAAATCAGCATCATGGCAGAAATATCTACAAAGAGATCCATCGATAGGTGGAGTCGCACTGAATTTTACATCTGGGCAAAGATTATAACGTCCTCCTTTACAAAATTCACATTTCCTGCAAGGCACTCCAGGTTCAATACACACTCGATCTCCTATTAATAAACAACGCTTAATTATCAGTAAAATAAGCCTAAAATGATAATCATTATTTTATTGTAAATAACATAAACTAAACAAAAATAAATGCATAAACTCAAATACACAAACATTTCTTGCTATGATTTTGGTAGAATGTTGATCTGTAGTATATATCCATCCCTTAAATTAACATAGATTCATATTTTTGTATCACACACCTAGCAAGTTCTTGTGGCTTGATCAAGTTTTTGAAAATACTTGAAATGTTTACAAAATAAATTTTCAATATAATTTGCATTAAAGGATTATTTCTGTAAAATAAATATTTTATTTTTCAATGCTGCACATTTCCATGAAATAAAACATTGAAATGGACTCAAATTTTGAAAAGACAGTAAATATAACACGATATGAATTGTCCAAGATTGGAGTTTTCTAAGTGATATTTTTAGGTCATGTACTCATATTCATTGAAATTTTCCATATGCTGTGAACTAAAAATTGCAAATTGTTACAGTAATTTTAAATATATATTTCATCACAACAGTTTTCCAAAACAAAACAAAAAAATGGCATTGTATGATTAATTTAACTTTCTATTATCAAATTCACAGTATGAAATCAAAAAGAATTATTAAAACCAGAATATAGTAATAATTAAAACTTTCAGAGAAAAATCATGTTCATAAACAATAAAAATACAGAATCCATAATAAATCTCCTAAATTTGTGATGAATAATAAGATTTATTGCTAATTTAACAAAAAATAGTATAATACACAGCTATCCAAGGTTATTACAATATTAATTAATTCTTAAGATAACATAAAATATTAATCTTTACAATATAAAATTATATATAATCTAATCATATTTTTATCCTTATTCCTATTGTAAAATATTTCAATTCCCAAAATGATCAACATTTATCTATTTCCATTATCAATGATTTTCAAAATATAAGTATATCAACAATTGGATATAATTATATATCCAAATATAAGTATATAACAACCTTTTTTAATCATCAGATGTATTACAAAAATTTTTAAGATACATTTAAATACTTAACAATGAATAATAAAGTGATTTGGATAAGAACTAAGAATGAAATCAAATATGATGGCATACCTGGATTTAGATGCTTAACTTGAGTTCCAACTTTAACAATAGTGCCACTAGATTCATGTCCCAGAACCATTGGATCCCTTACAATAAAATCACCAATGGCACCATTTTTCCAGTAATGTACATCAGAGCCACAAATACCAACAGTATGGATGGCGATTAAAACCTCTAGAAAAATAATAAATAAGCTTAGATTAAACAGATGAAAACCAATGAGAAAGAAAAAATATATAATTAAATTTTACCTCACCAAATGAAATAATTTTTTTGAAACTAATATTAACTTAATATTAAAAGAAAAAAAGATCTTAAATGGGTAATAAATTATTAATCAATAGAATTTCTGAATATGAAATCTGCCACACACACTATTTAATGTTAGATGAAAAATTTTAAAAATATATAAATGGTTCCTTCAAATAAAAAGCTTTTAAATAAAAGTTTTTTAATTTTTTTAAATAAAAAAAGAATGAAAATTTATACCTTAAAAGGCACATAACATTTTTATGAAATTATTTTCAACTTAAAAACTTTTAATTTGCAAACAGTTACATAAGCGGAATTCCCCTTCATGATTTCTTAGCTAATTAGCATTTATGAATAAACATTATCTTTGACAACAGTGATAATTGGATCAAACATTCATTGGCCATCGAAATACTCATATATATGTGTAAGAAAATGATATAAAAAATTTAAATGAGCTAAAACTAATGAATTTTAAAAACAATGTTATATCAGAAAATAGACCACTTGACAATTTTACACTAACAGTTACACTCATACAAATTTCAAAATCAGTACCAACATAATAAATTAAATAGTTTTATTCATTAGCAAAGTAAAATAAATTATCAATAAAGTAAAAAATTTCTCTCATACATTTTAACAGGATTTTCGAATGTAAACATTAATTGAAATTATAGAAATGAATGAAATGTAGAACATTTATTAATATAAGTATAAAAACTTTGAAAGATAAAAATTATCATACCATGAGGTAAAGGTTCTGGTATAGGTCGGTTTTCCTATAAAAAAATGCATAATAATTAATTTCATTTGAAAATTCACAACTAAATGTGATGTAAATTAATTTGTTACTTTCAGATATTACTTCAGCTTTAACTAATTGAAAAAACCAAGAAATTGCTAACTTAAAACTAATGAGATTAGTTAGTTTCATCAAATAAAAAAAATTCACAATGGTGAAAAACTGTTTTCATGAATAAAATTAAACTAAAAACTACAAAAAAAATTCTGAAAAATCGATCAAAGTTTTGAAATTTAAAACAGGTTAAACAAGAAAATACATCTAAGAAGGAAAAACAGAAAAATATGTATCTCAGTTGCTTACTAAACACAGTTCTCCTTTTTTCTTTAAAACCGCTGACAGATTTTCAGTTGTCATTTTTAGCGCTTTGCAACGAAAATTTCAAAAATATGCGTTATTTACTTCTAGTGGATTGATTGATTGAATCGAACACGGTGCAAAAGACAGATGCTACAATCCTCCAGGTGAGTTAATCTTCGCCTGAGCAAACTATGAGTGTTGCAACAGAAATCAACAATTTATCTCGCGATTCCAGTCACAGATATCAGACAGGTTAAACAGGTGATAAGTCTCTCTTTCTCTGCTTTTTTATTATTATTATTATTTATTTGCCTGATACAGTTGGATATTTGGCATCGAAAGAAATGTTCTTTTCCTTTTGAAATCTCTGAATTACGACAACACTAAGCGATAAATGACATTTGATTCCTCCTCCTCTTAAAAAAAAAGTTCCTTTGTTAAAGAATACACCTGTCGTCATGGAAGGTAAAAATGTTTTTAGAAAAAATGCCAATGATAACATTTTTATGAGCGAGCTATAAGGATACATTTCAGTTGCGCAAGTTTTTGCAAAGAAATCACAGAAAACCAATATTTTGGAAATCTTCGAAACATTTAAAAAATGCTGTTATATATATATATAAAAAAGCTGAGAAGGCATTACTTATCTCTTACCAAGAAAAGGTAATAGATAAAATATTTTTAAAAAAATCAGATCGTAAAAATAATAAATAATGTTCACCTTTTTTTTTTTTTTTCTAAATTCAGAAAATTGATTTCCAATTTAAGGGCAATTTTTAAAACTTAAGAAAAAAATCTGTAAAATTTCAAATCCTTTCTTTCTTTTTTTTTTTTTTTCTTACGAAGATAATTATTACTGGTGCAGCTAGTCAGTCATGTATCAAAATTTCGCGGAGGCTGTTTCTTGGGGTCCTTTACATTATGTTATTCGTTTTGCTTATACATGTTGGGCCCCATAACTTGGAGTCAACGTATCATTGATACAGCTGATACGGTAGTGGTCCCTGATAATTATGATTATCGAAATCATTTTTTTCAAAATAAATTACAGCTTGTAAGAGGTGCAACGCAACCTTTTTTATTTATTTTAATCAAAAATTTGTATTATCAATAAATTGTTCAGAATTTATATATTTTTCCTATTAATGAAAGTTTTTCGAATTCCAGTGACAAATAAAAAGGAGAAAAAACATGTTTTACTGTTGATACCAGAATATTTGCTACATTTATTTGTTTTAATTCTTAAAATAGCAGCATTATTGTAACACAAAAAAAAAAAAGAACAAAAAATGTGACATTGTAAAAATGAAATAAAATATGAAGAAATTTAAAAATAAATCAAAATTTTTTATTCTGTTTTAAAACTATGGGATTCAAATGTTTTTCTATTAATCGAATTCTCAAAGGACTGCATATATTCATCAAAAATTGTATTGTTCAATATAAAAAAAATTCCAAATGAGTGAATTTTCAGTTATTTACATCGCAGATAATTTTTCGGATTTTGTATACAAAATATAAATCCCTGTATGCGTATATAACTTAGTAACACTTATTAGTAATAACAATAGTGACAAAAATAAAAATGAGTAACATTAAAAAATTTATAAAATATATTATCTGGAACATTATTAGGGTGATTTGAGGTACTATAGAGAAAAATAAATTATTATTAATCGGAATCCACTTATCCGTAAAAGATGTTCTATGATATAGAAATTAGGAGAAAAATAACCTAAAAAAATAATTTCAAAATTTACTATTGCCACAAAGGGGTTGAGTTTTCGAAAAAAAAATAGGACTTAATTTTGTTTAGATGATTTTAGACTCAAAGTAATTATTTTTCTTTAATGTAAATAATCAAAAGAAATGAATATTGATGAACGAGTACTGATTTTAATATCTAGTACAATATAGATTACATTTCACAAACTGTTGAATCAGACCTATCTAAGATATTTTTCCTCTTCCCGTTATCTTGCAGTGTAATTTCAACAGTATGTTTTTTTTACGAAAAAAAAAATGATACTAAAGTATTTGTTAAATGTACCTGATGTTTTTTTTCTTGTAACTATTTTGTCTGTGTTTTCCCATTGCAATAAATGTAATAAATAAAAGTACTGAAATTCCGCTTTCCACTTAAGCAAAAATTACTTTGACTTTTTACCATAAAAAAGCTCAAATACCTAAGCTTCATTCCCCTTGTGTCAGTAAATAACACAATTTTTTTTTCAATCCCCCCCCCCCTTTTCATGTAAGTACCACAGACATCCTTTTCACACAGATTGGTTTTAAAGTTTTGAAAAAAACTTTTTCGATCCCCCTGATGACTATCCTATTAATTTTCTTATCACATTCATGTATAATAAGCTTAATATTTTTTTTAATTGAAGCATATTTTTCTGATACATTTTAATATTATTCCTTTGATACTTTTATCTTCAATTTCCTCCTACATCTATTAATTCCTCTACTTCAATATAAATGGCGCAATGTGAACTAAATTTAATTTTAATTTTAGCTTCTGCTAGCTGTATAGTTAAAAGGTAAACGGGATATATGTCGCAGAGAGGAAAATAATGAAATTAGGATGATCAATTCACGCAAAATGTTAAAATAACGTCTCTTTTTGAGGTCATTTCCCTTATGTAAGTAAGTGATTTGATCAAATTTCCGAACTGTTTTAATGAAATGATGAAATGAACAAGTCAGCCATTTCTTTAAAGATATGGGGTTGATATTTAGGGGATCGATTGTACTGCCTGTATGGTTAGGAAGTACAAGCACTCGACCCCCAGGTGAGCAATATAGAGGTTAGTTATTTTGAGGTTTGACTGTGTATATATATATATATATATATATCTTGTTCAAATTTTCAATCTTTAATAAAATACTTTCTATTCATCCATTCAAAGTAGGAATTGACTCAAAAAAAATTATATAACTTGTTCAAAGTACAATTAATAATTTAAAAAAAAAAATTGGCGGCACACAAAAATGCCGCAGCACAGTAGTTGAGAATCACTCTGCCGAAGTATATGCAGACATCAGAAATTTCCCCGAGCTTATAGTGCCGTATTTGATTTTATTTCTTGCCTTCATGGATTCTTATACAAGAATGGAAATATAAAGCAGAATGTACGTTTTGGTATATCTGTATCATTGAAAATGTGCTAAAAGTGTCAAAAATTATAACGCTCATTGTTTCCAACTCCAAATGTTTCATGAAAATATGATATTAGTACAGGTATCAATATCAATATTTACCTTTGAGATATATTGATGCGCAGCATATTATTCATCCTACATGTTATATAATAATGAGTGCTTTTTTTATTTCTGAACATCAAAATGTATTGATTTATATTGGAATATAATGTTTATAGAATTTGGATTGTAATGTCTTATAACTATTATTAAACAAAGAATCTTTTTGACAGATGTTAAGAAGAGTAAGTTATCTTATATACATCTCGCTTATTGAGATGTTAGGAGTTATTGCTACTAAAATAAGGAATAAAAAACGTAGATACATCAATAAAATCACATGAGGATATAAAAATCAAAATAAAATATTTTATTAACAGCAATTGCTTTTACGATTTATTGAGGGCATAACCTGTAGAGTTGCTCGATTGCGTATTCCGGTTTCCCTAACACTTTATTATTTGTAAAACAATATTTGCTTTAAACTGAAAAAGTACATTTTTTTTAATAAAATGTATATAAAAAATTAATCTAAAGGCCATTTCTATTAGCTTGAAGAGTACTGAAAAGTATGAATTGAAATAATTATACGACCTCTTATTCAGAACATTCGAAAAATTGTGCTTGCACTTAATATATTTATATTTATGTTAATTCTAAAGCAGCCACAATAAAATTTATATTAAAATTTTGAGAGAAGAAATAGGCGGTAAAAAGCTTTGTACTCGAATAGCTTTTACTATATCGCCTATTTATTCTCTCAAAGTAGTTAGGAGAGGGATGGGGGGTCAGCTCTGGTGTCGTCCTCGTCACTTGACCATGGTTAGAAAATTACAAAGTTCGTTGCCAAAAGCCCTCGTGTAGCTGAACAGTGCGACTTACTTTCCCAAAATTTTAATTGGAGGAAAATGATACAGTGACGTTTATACGAGATAAGGCAAAAAGTAAAGAGACTTTTGCAGTTACTATCTACAACAATTTGTTACAGCACTTTTATCCATTGCTGAATGAGGGTTACTTGGGTGAATGAATAAATGAGTGAATACTAACGTCACACTGTTAAACTACTCGAGGGCTTTTAATGACTAGACTCGTAATTTTAAACCATGGTCAAGGGAGGAGGACGACATCTGAGCTGGCACCCCTCTCCTAACTTCCTCACCACACCAACGGGAGGACGCTTGAGCCTCGATATATTTAACGTGCATCGGCCTTTTCTGCACGGCGTGTCTTCAGCGGTACCAGGCTCGAACTCATGGCCGTTACATTGACCACTAGGCTAGCACGGCCATGCCAACGGGAAGACTTTGAGCTACACAGATTTAACATGCATCAGCCTTCTCTTAACAGCGGGCCTTCAGTGATACCAGGACTTGAACCCGCGATACGCTAGTCACGAGTTTGTCATCATAACCATTAAGCTACTGTGGTCATATAACGTTTCTTGAATATCCCTGGACTAAATTATCGGATTTGAAGGAAATTAGAGATATAAACAATTTTGAACAATATTTATTTAATTCATCAACAAAACTCCTCCTTCGTAAATTTTTTTGGAAGTTAATTGGCTGTATCCAAAACGTTAATTATTCAGTCTCATCGACATCATAATTTAATTTTATTTAGACCACTAGCTATTAACAATGACGCTAAATTTGTCCAGCTGCGACTCAACATTTAAAAATTATTCACTTTTTTTTCTTAGAACTGTAGAGTGGCACACACAGGAATTTTTTTATGGGGGGAGGGAGGGGTCAAAGATCCACCATTCTCGTACCATACCTCAATACACCACCAAACACATTTTTTGGCGTTATCAATTGTTGGAGACAAAAAACAATACAAAATAAGTAATTGAATAAATAATTAGCATTAATTAATAAAATAAATTATTAATGCTAAACTAAACTTTGGCTAAGACCCTACAGTGCCCATCTCGGTTTTCATGATCTTGGGCACTGAAGTGTATGAGCAGATGCCCCTGTCAAGTGGTCAGTCTGACGCAAAAACCCCAGGGTTTAGTTCCCAAGCAAGCTTGGCACTCATTTATCGACCCACTGAAGGTATGAAAGTTGGAAGTTGTTCAATATCAGTTTCAAATGCGTTTTCTGAAAAGCGTTCATTTTCTAATGCCGAAAATTATACTTTATATAGTTAAAAGGTTCTTTAACTTCCGTTCTTGCCACTTACAGTTATTTATTTATTTATATTATTTACTTATTTTTTCTGATTTACTTCTAGTGAAGCATAACAAATTCTGAAACATACTTTGAGCATAATATCTTGTAATGAAAGGAACACGAAATAATTCAATAATTCGGTTGCAATCTAAAACGGTATCCGAAGACAAGGTAAAGCTGGGCCGACACACACACAAAAAACGCCATCTTCCTAAGCGGAAACAGTATCCGAAGACCGTGTAAAGTTATGTAGATATAATAAAAACATCAGCTTCCTACTTGGAGACAGTATCACAGGATAAAGCTACGCGGATACAATAAAAACGTGGACAGGGTAAAGTTATGCGGATACAATAAAAACGTGAGCTTCCTATTTGAAGACGGTTTCTGATGACAGGGTAAAGCTATGTGGATACAATAAAAACGTGTTTCCTAATTGAAGACGGTTTCTAATGACAGGGTAATGCTATGTTGATGTACTAAAAACGTCAGCTCCTAAGCCGAAACGGCACCAAAAGAAAGGATAAAGCTATGTATACAGTAAAAATACGTCAGATTTAGAAGTGGGAAATGCAACCGAAGATAGGAAAAAACTTTAATGCTATAATAGGTACGCAATTGTACTGTATTAGTAAGTTTGTTCTTGTTTTTTAATTATTTCTAGACAGCTCATGATGCATCAGTAGTGATATCTTCTACAATTTCATCAACATATTGTAAGTAAAAGAGATCGAGTTATTAAAGTCTATATATAAGTATCATTATCCTTCAACTAGTTAAATAGGAATGAAATATTTAAATTTGTACAATCAGATGTCATTTCGAATACTAAAGCTTTCGAGGGTACCAGGAAATGCTCGAAACAGTAAAATACCAAAGTTTAGAATACTTGTTTTTGTGATATATTTTTTTATACTTCTAATAGAGCTCAAATTTTTTACATGCCTAATGATACTTTACTTTTTCTCTAGAACTAATTTTTAGCGCACAAAAGTTTTTATTGTTATTATTATTATTTTTTTAAAGTTTAATATGGACATATGTTTGTATTACGAGATATCAAAATTAATCTAAATACCATTTTTTTTAAAGCATTACTTACATATATATAATATTTTACACACTTAAATATAAAATAATGCACAAAACACACACATAGTTAGTACCTCATTTCATTACGTAATTCATAATTTAATCTCGGTACATTGTCCTCTGAATTGCCTCAAATTTTCGCCAAGCTGGGAGATAAAATTAAACTGTGGTTATCGATTTTTAACGTTTGGTAAAGTTTGCTATAATGTTTACTTACATTATTATTTTTTATTGGTTTATTTTTATCGGGGATTTAATAGGTAGCTTAAAATATTACCTATTAATATTTCAAGCAATTCAATTTTTCAATAAAATTTGACAATTTCTATACTATACACTACTGCTGCTTTCCCCTCTCAAAGTCAGCACATTCAGGTGTGCGTGCTTTTTAATTAATGTCGTTAAAGTTCCCTTTTTTACGAAATTTGTTCCACTTTTCAAGCTAGATAGGTTTCTTTCCCCTCCGTTAATCCCGGGGTTTTTCTAGGGTATAACTTTTTCCCTCTTTTTTTTTTACCAGGGATAACATTAATGATTAGCACAAAAAATACCGTGTTAGTTAAAAAAAAGTATTAATATAAAACAGTATAGAAAACGCTTCTGGTTTAATATGTCATAAAAATCTAGGCATATTCATTATATTAGCAATAATTACTTTCTCTGGTACTTACGTACTATCGCAACAATCGCCAACTCTATTAATAACTCGCCACGTTGGCAACCCCTATTTGGCAACCCCTATGTATCGTACTCTTTGAATTGGAAACCATGTGCTTCGTTTCATATAATGCGCCAATAGGTTGCGATAATTAGGCTATTTAGAATATTAGATTTAGAATTTTTTTAATTAGGCCACGTCCATTTTAGAATCTAGGTTGCCCTTAGATTCTAAAATGGATGAGAAATTTCCATTTTCCAATCAATCATCCCCTAGCTCAGGGGTGTGTAATTGTTTTGGTCTTTGTTAAATCTGTACAAATCAATCAATGTTATCCAATTTTATTAAAATTTGTCCATGAGTTCTATCGATAATCAACAAAATGTAAAAATTCTCTTAATTTTGAACACCAGTGTAGAGAGTTGTCTAAAATACAAAAGTACACAAATTAAAATATTTCCTAAACTATTTTTTAAAAAATTAAGAAGCACTATGCTAATAAAAGACATTTTTTTTCATCAAAATTGAGGATTCAAAAATGTTTCTTACATACAGTGGGCCACAAAAGTGTTCGTACACTTGCAGTTTCCAATAAAATTTAAAGTTTTCGACTAATAAAAATTAATATATTGGAATTGTAATTTTTTGTGATATCCGCAACTTGTTCTTAATAGAATGACATAATTAATTTTTTAAAAATAGTATAACTGTTAATTTTAAAAATTAATAATCAAAAAGCTACTAAAAAATTACGCCACAAAAGTCTTCATATACTTAACAAAAATCTCAACATAGCTTTAAATATTGTATTTCTTTCTTAATTTGGTACTTAGTAGGATGTCTTTGAGTGTCCACAACAACTTTTAACCCTTTAAGCGATCAATTATTTTACCAGAAATGCTTCCAAAAAAGGCATATTTCTTTATTGCATATAATCCCTCATTGCATATATTCCTCCTCCTCCCGCTACATAGAAAAACCCGGATGAAAAGCATTTCATTTACATAGACAAGCCACGCCATCTGTTGAAAAATAATAATACTAAATAGTCTCTTTCAATAATGAAAAATGCGGGCAAACCAGAAAAGGAAAGGAGAAAATATCGATGCCCGTACGCCGTACGGGCAAAACAGATGAGGCCAATTTCGGGTAGCACGTACACTGTACGGGCAAACTGCTTAAAGCGTCTTGGTATAGATTTAATCAGTTTTTTGTAAATTCTGCATCAATTTTCTTCCACGCTTCTATGATTATTTTTTTTACTTCCCATTATGTGTTTATATGTCATGTTTTCTTTTTTTTTTAAAACCAAATTCTCACCAAATATGTTCTTCTGGCTAAATAAAGTGATTGAGAGGTCTTTTCAGATTTTGGGGACAGTTACAGAGGCACCAGTGGCGTACATTGAGAGCAGTGCGCTTGGCGTCATTATTCTGTTAAAAAATGAAGTCGTCTCCAATATTCAAATTATGGGCGGATAATTTAAAATTTCCTTTTAAAATATTTAAATTCAGCTCATGATTCTCAATACCATCAAAAAATACTAAATTACCTAATCCTGAAGACAATTTACACCCCCACGCAAGAATACCTCTACCTGGACACTAAAAGATATCTTACTAAGTGTCAAGAAAGAAATACAACATTTAAAGCTGTGTTGAGATTTTTGTTAAGTGTACGAAAATTTTGGTGGCGTAATTTTTTAGTGGCTTTTTGATTATTAATTTTTTAAAATAATAGTGTTATACTATGTTTAAAATTTAATTATGTCATTCCATTAAGAACAAGTTGCGGATATCACAAAAAAAATTATAATTCCGATATATTAATTTTTTTTAGTCGAAAACTTTAAATTTTATTGGAAATTACAAGTATACGAACACTTTTGTGGCTTACTGTATATATTGAAGGAAAAGACTAACATTGAGCGCTTCAAACTATTTGATAGCTTTAAATGATGTAATGATGAAATAGAATACAAGCATCAGAAAGAGTAGAAAAAACAACAATAGGAAATATGTTAAAAATTAGTTGTAAATAAAAAGGAATTAAAAATATAAATTAAATATTAATTTCAGCAAATACTATGACATCATTGCTTTCACTATCAATAAAAATTGGAGATGTCGAACTCATAAGAAATAATAAAAAATAAAACTCTTAATATATTTTAAAATACATGAAAGAACTTTTTTCTGAAATCTATCTTACTCAATACAGCTCTTTTTTCTTTTTTAAATACAGGATAACACATGTTTTTATTTCACAATTATTGCATTCGATTTTCTTAATTTTCGTCCGCAACTACAGCATTACGAGTAGAGTTGTGCGTCGTTCAGTCATTCTTTGAGTTTTGTTGAAATAAAAAAAAATCTTTTTTGTTTTGTTCCTACAATCATTTCAATTTCTTACTTCTGCTTTCCTATTGTAAAGTTAAAGTTTCTTGTTTCCTTTTTGCCATCACAATAATTAATTCTTTTTCTCCGTTTTGCCATTATAGGTACAAATTCTTTGCATCTGTTTTTCCATTCCTGTGTTAAAGTTTCTGTTTTCTCAGTTGCCAAACGCAGCAATAAATTCGTTTCTTCCTGTTTATAACTTCAGAAATAAAATAATTGTTTTTTGTTTAAAAAAATTATGCTCACGCTAACAAATTATCGTTTGCACGTAAATATTTAAAGGTACAATCACAAATTTAAAATCATTTTGTTTTCATATTCTTTAATGTGTGAAAAATTTCTCCGTAGAATAATACTATTAATATTTTTTTTTTCTATGAAGCACGGTTTCTGATTGGGAGAAAAAGTTCGTTTTATTATATTACTTTAAATTTATCATCTAATGAACTGGTTGGTCATGTTTTTTTCTTTCTATTTTTTATTTTAATTATTTTGTATTTTTAGTAATTGTGTTATGCGACCACGTGTAATGGGGTAAAAAAACCTTTGTAACAAAATCTTTTTTTTCTTATAAATTGAAAATGTGTTAATTTTTTACGGAAATTAATAGCTGATATAGATGTATAGAAAGAAAATTTTTCGACTTATTTGTTGTAGTTATTATTTTGTTTCGGATAACTAATTCTTTCCAAGAATTATAAATGTGGTGTTAGCATAAGTAAACATTGGTTATCAAAGAAAAGTATCAAAGAGTTTAGTAATAATTTTATTTTTTCCACTTATTGTTTAATTTTTAATAGAACTGTTTTCATTTCTTTAAATATAAAAGAAGACTTTGTTATATTGTGTAATATTCTATACATTTTAAGACTTTCTCAAATTATATTACTGAAACCAATCCAATTATTTTTAATACTAGCGCTGACAAGAAAAAAAAATGTTTTATTTTTACTCAACAAACTAATTTTAAAAATTAAAAAACCAATTTGGTTAAAATCTCAAGATTTAGGAGAACAAATATTTTCAAAATGCTGTATGTTTAAAAATGACGGTACTTACGTATTATCGCAACAATCGCCAACTCTATTAATAACTCGCCAAGTTGGCAACCCCAATTTCCTACGCATCGTTTTTTTTGAATTGGCAATCATGTGCTTCGTTTCATATAATGTCGTTTCATATAACCGTTTTGTAATGTAAAAGGAGTGACGGCATGACTTCGTGAAGAAACTGAAATCAAATATCCAAATTTGCAACTATTGTTACCTTTTCCATCTTATTTAACTGAATGCGGATTCAGTGCCAAAAAAGAAGAAATAAGCTGGATATATATGTCAGGTTTGAAAAATTTAGCTTCAAAATTAAGTAAGTAATAAATGAAATTAGAGCAAACTCTTTACCATCGCGTAAGGATTTGTGGGTAAATAAATCTGTTTAAAGGAGGAACGAGCGCGCTGACGAAGGAGAATGCATACTCGAAAAGGCTTAGCTGATGACTCCTCGCCGAATTGTTGTCTATTGTTTTACTCGATTGCTTGCCAAAGGGCCGCCATGTTGGATTTTATGTGATTGAAGCAAAATAAAGACGTTATTTTAGAGAGATGATGCCCTCCTCATTTTATCAGCAGGCCTGGGGCCTGACATATATATATATATATATATATATATATATATATACTTATTTTTATATGGGGGTCATGGTAAAAAAAAGGTTGCGAAACACTTGTCTAGTCGTTTATCAGTTGGCGGAGTTTGTAGAATGGCAGCAGCTGGCCCTCGGAGGGATGTGGCTAATTGACAGGCCTTCACTTGCTCATCCCATCAGGACAGCTTTTCAGCTCAAGCACGTGCCAGAGGCGCAAGCAATTTGAGGGACGCAAAAAATTGGATTTTATAGTTTTTTTTTCTTTCATCATCTACTTATAGATGGAATGTTTTAGAGATCATGTGCACAGAAGCAATAAACAAAAGCTGAAAACTGAACACAGATTTCTTATGTTGCAACCATTGAGTTCTGTAAGTGCAGATGTTCTCAGAGCTCAAGTTATAAGGAAATCAAGAATGATCTTGAAGATTTAATTGAAGAAAACTCTCAGACACCTGACACGCGATTTGCAGCTAAACACTAGAAAGTTTTCAGACTACTTTGTTAACGGTGATTTAGGACGAAATTTTACAAAAGGTAGACAAAATCAGTGGGATACTACAGAAAGAAGAGCTTGGTGTTCTTGGCATTACTAAAGAGTTACAGACGTTGTTTCTGCTTTTATCTGAAAAAAGATCCAACTTTGATGGCTACGAGGCAAGAGCATAGAGTAACTAGCTAACGTGCTTGAAGCCGGTAATTAAGAAATCCGAAACAAGAAATTTTCTTCAGATAAGAAAAGCTATCCAGAATTTGTGGGAATGACTCTAAGAGAAAGATGTTGAGCTGGAGTTTTCTTACCAATTATCGACAATCTTGTAGCACAATTAAATAAAAGAAGGGATCGCTACGAAGCTCTCAACACAAGATTCCAGATATTCAGAAATATTCATGAAAAGGAGCAAGAAGATGTGACAAAATGCTTGGCCCAAAGCCACCCCCAAAGACATCGATGAAGAACATTTTGTGTAAGAGTGTCAAAATTTCAAAGATGTATATGAAGGTGGAAAAAATAACAAGAAGAGGAGGCTCTTCCTAAATCATGCAAAACAAATTAGAGTACCTTCCCAAATTTAAATTCGCAACAAGAATTTACTTGACTCTTCCTGAGAGAAACTGTTCAACAGAGAGAACCTTTTCTGCCCTTAAGAGAGTAAAGACTGAAATGAGATCAACTATGAAAAATGAATAGTTTAACGGTTTGATGTTGCTATGCACTGAAAATGATATTACAATGATGTCATTAATGATTTTGCGCTGATCAAAGCTCGAAGAATACCTGTGTTGTACATATACAATGACAGTGACTCAGCAAAGAATAAGGATGTGTAAAAGATAGTAAGGTGATAAGCGATGAAAAGGATGACAACTAACAAGTTGAAAACAGTTCATACAATAGTGTATACTCTAGGCTGTAATTCCTAGCGATTTAATTAATTTACTGTACTAATTTACAAAAGGGTGGGGTGGCGCGGTTTCATGATGCCGTAAAGTAAGAAATGAACAAGAGTGGCTAAACCATGACACTATCCTTTCCTTGCGGCTGCCGGTTGCCAGCCAGTCCGGGTCCATAGGTGGTGGATAATGAAAACACTCTCCAAAGAACAAAAACAAAGAAAAGGGTAGGAACGGAGCAAAAATAAAGAAAAGGTTTGGGAAATCCTTCCCAAATCAAAACTGGCAAGGTAAAAACAAAAGAAGAGGGGGGAGGTGCTCTGGAGATAGTGGAAGGGGCGTAACAATCTAAAAAGTAGGGTAACTTAAACTTTTTTTCTGCTGGGCTGCATACTTATGTTAGCTATTTCACGCGGGCCGCATACATATGTTGGTTATTTCACTGGGACCGCAGCATGAGGATAATTGGTGGAGAAGGGGAGGAGAAATGCTTTAAGACCAAGATAACATTGAACATTTAAAATATGGAAAATTGATCAAAATATTATAACTCCTGTTTTGCTTTTTTTTTAAATATTATTTTTTATATTTTTTATTTTTAGCACTAACACTAAATGAGGTTGATTCATGTGACGTCATAGTCACATGATAGTGAAACCCACGTGATTCCAGCCAATAAATTCAAAAACTCATGTGACGTCATAGTCACACGATAAAAACTATCTTGTGTTTCCTACTAATCAGTTCACGCGCTCCGGTGTTGCCAAGTTTTGCTCTTTGCAGAAACTTTCTCTTAAAAAGTACATATGCATACAAAATGCATTTTATTTAAAAGTATAAGCATAAAATACGACTTTTTTTAATTAAAAAAAAAATCTTTTTAAAGAAATTTTTTCCCCTAACATTTAAACATCTTTAACCAAATATGAAATTTGAAATTTTATCTGAGTTTTACAAATAGAACAAGTACAATTAGTTTAATGTTTGTTTTGATTTCAATGGAAAACACGTGTTTGTTTTTATCATGTGACTTCATGAATCAAGCCCATTAGAAGCATTTAAAAAACACTCCTTCACAACTTCTGCACCAGTAAACGTTCATATGATTACCAATAATATAACAAACTTCTTAGGATGTCTTTGTTACCGCTGTGATATTACCACTAACAAAACACAATGTTGCTGTTGCGAAGATTATTCAAGAAAGCCTATTTATCACCTGTTGAAAGAGATCTTCGAGGAAAAGTGTTATTGAATGATTCTTTTTTACTGGAATTTTTTAAATTCAGCACTTTCGTGACAAATCAAACATTTACTGGTCCATGTTTGCTTTTCACTACAAAACAGTCAACCTCCCAGTCATCTTGTAACGACATATTTTCTTCGAATATTTTTTCGCTTGCAAGATATGAAAGATAGTTAAAAATAAGTTTCACCTATAAAATTGTCGCTAGACCACTGCTGTCTATTATCACTAATCAGAAAAAAAAATATATCAATTCGCACCCATACGACATCGACAGCAAAAAGCAAAATTGATATATCTGATTTTTTAACAAAGAATTTCCAACCAAATTTTTAATACAATGTTCTTAAATAAGTGAATTTCTCAGAGCAATGGGCCATGACCAGGCCACTTAAAAAGTTTCGGTGGGCCGCAGTTTGAGTACCGCCGATCTTAAGTACCTAGGACGCAGTGGAGGTTAAAAATAATCCTGCAAACAGAGAATAAGTTATGTGAATGTAAAATAGAAATTTAAAAAAATAACACCACATAAATATAGAACATAAGCGATAATACTAAATACTAAGGAGCTTAAAATGATGACTTTTAAACTGAAAAAAAAATCAGAAAATTTTAAAACAATACAAAATATCTACTAATAAAGGAATTTATCATTTAAGGGGACATGGTACGATTTACACAAACTTTCTAAATTTAATGATTTTTAAAAAAATTTTGGTTGCCCGTGCGTATTAAATAAAACAAATTTTGTACTCAAAATTTCATAAAAAGCTAACCATTTAATTTTTTAAGGGAAAAAATTTATGAAGTGATTTTAAAATATTATTTCTACAAAAATTGACATACACAAATGAAATTTGATTTACAAGTTCGTTAAACTATAGATAACAAAATTTGGTATGGGTTTTGTGATAACATGTGATTGGTATTCGTACAGCTTTTCTTTTTATGAATATTTAATGAAATTTTCTTAAAAAAATATATAAATTCTAAATTCAATTATTTTTTTAAAAAATAAGTATTGCCTCGGTTTAAAAATATGTATTAACTTTTGTTACATGTATTAATAGCAATAGTTAGAAAAAATATTAAAGCATTTGGCACAACAAAAAAAAGCCTTAGCATTTTAAATGAAGACAAACTAGTTATTTTATCTTTCTGAGATAAATCAGCTGAAAATTTTGATTTGCTATTGAGATGTGAATAAAAATGAACGTAAAAGCAATCATAACTCTGGATTTTTTTAACTCAGAGCTTTTAAATTTTGTGAGATTACAGAAAAAAATATAAAGGATAATTCGGCTAAAAAAAATTTGATTTGAATTTTTGATCGATTTTTGTCATTTAAACCTTACTGTGTGTCCCAAAATAACACACACACAAATTATTATAACAATAAACTACTAAACATATTAATAAGTTCAAAAACATGTTTGTGTGAGTGTGTAGAATATTTCTCTAAATCGAAAATTTTGTTGTTAAAGGGGAAAAAAAAATGTGCTAGGAATCTTCCGAAAAAGAACTGTAGTTCTGCAGCAAAGAGCAAATGAATAAATATAACAATTTCCAAAAATAGACTATGACGTCATATGACGTCATGTATACCCAAACAACGTGCAGCGGTTTGAAAGCGAAAAATAGTGAAACCTTTTTCAATGATTGCTCGATTAAAAATCTGTATGAAATCAAAATATAAAAAGCCTGTTTTTTTTTTTTCCTTTTCTTTCCCTTTTTTTTTTAGGGGGGGGGGCGGGGGGGAGGGTAGAATATTTATTTGTATAAAGCGATGTTGTTTGGGTTGATCAATTTTTGGATGGCATGATGGAAGAACAAAAAATTGACATTTTTCAGATACTTTCAAATATTTATCGAAATTAATTTATTTAGTTGCCAAAAAGAAAATGAGTTTTAAAGAAACTTGACCTTTCAGGTGGTATAAGAATCGCAATCTTGTGAGTGCTGGATCACAAAGTGTACAAAAAAAATCCCTTTAACACGCTTTAAATTAAAACTATCTTAAGTGAATTTCGAAAAATTGTTTCTAAGTGCATGCATCATTTCCCACAGATCAATTTGTCAAACTTCGCGAGGGCTGCGGTAGCCCAGTGGTTAAGATATCGGATCATGGCAGGCATGTCATGAGTTCGAGCCCAGTACCACTAAAGACCGGCTGTGTAGGGGAGCGATGCACGTTAAATCTGTCGAGAGCTCAAACATCCTCCCGTTGGTATGGTGTGGTAGTTAGGAGAGGGGTGCCAGCTCTGGTGTCGTCCTCGTCACTCGACCATTGTTCAAAATTACGAGATCCGTTGCCAGAAGCCCTCGGGTAGCTGAACAGTGCGACGTTAATATTCACTCACTCAGTCAAATTTCGTGAGTATTGGCTTTTCCGTCTTTCTGCTAGTCCTGTTGGAGTAGTGGGAAAGTTAGGAGCTGGGAAAGTGGTGCCAGCTCAGGTAGCGTCCTCGTCACTTGAAAGTGGTTCAAAATAACGAGGTCCAAGTCGTCAATAGTATTCATGGTGTTTCACAGTGAGACAATAGATAAAATTAAATTAATCGTCTTAGCACTATGCCGTCCATACACGCACATACAAACTCTTACTATTATTAAAGAATATCATAAACATTCCCTTCGTATTCATACATAAAACACAGATACTGAACTTTTAGAAGAATTCGGTTAATTATGATACCAATATAATTATGAATTCTACAAATATACAGTGAAATACGTATAACGCGCGAAAGCGCTTAAAACGAAATATCGATTAATACGAAATAGTACAACGATCCGCACAAACTACTATGAATTTTCGTGCATTTTTTCCCTCTTAACTCGAAACAAAAATCACTTAACACGAAAAAAACTCCCTTCTGGGAATGGACAAAATACGGAAAACACCAGACACTTAATGAAATGTTTGAGAAAGTTTCTGTATTATTGGATTGTCCTACTGTGTCATCGGAAGAATTCGTTGCAGAAGATGATGTTAATGTAAGCACAACTTCAATTATATGGCAGACAAAGACATTTTAGAGTTTGTTCAAAGCTTAAAAAATATCATTGCTGCAGAGTTTGGAGATGAAAATGAGATGAATAATGAAGCATCTGTTTCCACGTTATCCAAAATGAGGAACATCATGAAGAGCATGCGCAGTTATATTCAGATGCATATTCTAATAGTGAAAAGAGTAAACAAAATGGACAACAACGAGTAGATTGTTGTTGACTATTTTATGCTAAAAGAGACAACGCAAAAAAAAATGTATATTAATATAAGATTATATTTCAAAACTTAAAAAATGATTTATACCTTTCACAAAAAACTTAAAACTTTTTTTTTAATAAATTTCATTAAGTTCTCGTGTGAATGTTTTTGTTTCATACACTCACTTCCAAAAGTTAAGCACGGAACGGAAAATGCTTATTTCCGGAAGTCAATCAGAATTGAAGAGGATGCAATTCGCTGCAGAGGTAGATGGAAGTATGCAAATATGTTAGGTAACAGCCAATCGTGCTTTCATGTCAAGAAATATATAAAAAGGACAGTCTTATAAGAAGCCAGCTTTATGAAGGGTTACAGAAGTTAATTGTAAGTGCTGATAGAAGGTGTTTAAAACTTTTGTACAATTTATTTTCAAGACATACGTGTTTCTAAAACTTCCAGAAAACGAATGGAAGATTATTCCGAGCTCTGGCGTGCAGTGGGACGCATTGTAGCAGGACAGTCGATCATAGATGTGGCTCTTTTCTTCGGCTTTCATCATTCTGTAATTTCACGTTTATTAAAACAATTCCGAACAACACAGACAGCTCTCCGAAGGCTCGTAGGCGGTCATCCAAGGGTTACAACCCCCACGAAAGATCGATATATTGCTATTGTAGCCAAGCGGAATCACAGAGCAACCTCAACACATGTGACATCTATGGTTACAGCGTTCATTGGTAAGGCTATATCTGCAGCTACTGTGCGCCCCCCGAAGATTACATATGAATGGACTGTATGCTCTGGTACCTCAAGTTTGTGTTCCTCTATCAGTCCAATTAAGAGGGGCACGATTAAAGTGGTGCCGGGAACATGGCAATTGGACTGTGTCTCACTGTTGCAATGTCATATTTACTGATGAGTCAAGATTTGCTCTGGAGCCAGACAATAAGCGTATAAGGATATAGCGTAAACAAGGAACACGCAATCAGCCCCAAAACATCACCGAACATCACGCATTCCGAGGCGGAAGCATTATGGCGTGGGCAGGGATTTCATAAGGATACCGCACCGACCTGCACATCTTTAAACGGGGTTCCATTACGGCTGTCTGGTATCGAAATGAAATCCTAGAACCCATTGTGAGATTGTACGCTGCAGCAGTTGGCCCTACTTTTGTTTTAATGGACGATAACGCAAGTCCTCATAGAGTTGACTACCTGGATAGTGAAGGGATTACGCGTATGGCGTGGCCAGCATATTCGCCCGACCTTAATCCCATTGAAAATCTTTGGGATGCTCTCGGCCGTGCTGTATCTTCACGTTTCCTACCTCCAGCCACTCTTATTAAGCCGGAAACTGCTCTACAAGAAGAATGGCGATTGCTTAATTTTGCGGTGGTTGACCACCTAATTGAAAGCATGGTCAGAAGGTGTAAACTTTGCATACAGATGAGGGGGGATCACATACCCCATTAATGTTCTTTTTTTTCATTTTATGCTGTTTATTTTCACTTTATACATAATTTTGTTTAAGTCTTCAGTATGACATTATCTGATAACTTACAAAATTTAATATTGTTTTCATTTTTGTATATAATTATTGATTTTGTTTTATGTATAAATACATATGCTATTTTGCTGCCAAATTTTGTGTCAATCAAAGCAGTATTTGCTGATTTTTTTACATTTTACATCTTTGTGCTTTGGAAGTGAATGTAGATTTTTATTAAATACATGCATACATACACATCTATGTTAATAAAATGTGCTCTAATAAACTTAATTTTGTGAAATATGTTTTCCTTACAATATCCTTGAACACACAAAAAAAAATATTTCAGTTTTCTCAATTTAATGTTAAACGTTTTTTTCACTGTATATAATTATAAAAAATACATTTTTTCTACTAAGTTTCAATATTAAAGAATTTAAGATAGAGATAGACCGATTGCTTGATTAATTGTTTGTTAACGTGGGGGGAGGGGTACCTTGTATATATATATAGCTACACGGAGCCTATTGTGGTGGATTTTAATTTGAGCTGAGGTCAAGGGCTGAAAACGACACTGGAACTGGCACCCCTCTTTCCAAACTTCTACACCAAGCGAACCAGAGGATTTTGATCCTCGTAAGATTTAACATGCATCAGACTTCCACACGGTCACTTTTAAAAGTCGCACCAGAATTCATACCAACCAAAAAAAGACTGAAGCAGTCTCTTAAAATAAAACTCTTCTTTATATTTAACTCGAGTGATTAGTAGAAATTTTGATAACTCCTACATACTAAAATTCTTAAAATAATGTAAATTAATTTGATTATAATTTCGAAACAGTTTCATTGAATAAAAGTAAGTTATATGCATTTATGAAGGAAAAGTAATTTCATCTTCTTATTCTTCAAAATTCTTCATATTGATCCGAGGTTCCTACAGATCATGGGATTACAACCAGAGTAAATGACTCAACTACAATTAATGTCTGATCGTATAGTGGTAACACAATTTTATTTAGAATAACGGCATACTGAAACTTACATTCTAAAACAAAGTAAAAACTGTACTTATCTGAGTGAGGGGTTGAGCGGAGTAGGAGACCTGAGAGGGCGGAGTGGTGCTGGCAAGTAATCTAAGGAAAAGAAAAAAAATGCCACCTAGAAATAGCGTGCAAGTGCTTTTAAAGCTGACCGCATTACTTCCGAAACAATCCTCTGCGAATTTACTACTGTTCCAATCCACCACTCTGATTTGTCCAACGGCTACTAGCAGTCCGCGTAAGAATACAACCTTGTCCACCAGAGAGTGCAATGAACTGGGAACGAACCCACATTCTTTAAGTTAATCCCTGTTTCCTGTAAACAGGGCAGATGCAAAATTAAAATTGTATCTCGGGGACCAGAAATCTCGTCCTCCCATCACTCCTCCCCTCTTTCAGATTAACAAAACTAAAAATAAAAGAAACAAAAAAATTATTGAGGGAAATCTAAATGTTATGTAAATGCAATAGCGGCAGCAGTTCCAACAGTCATGTCGTCCTTCCGACAAAAATTCCTATTTTTGAACTGTTAGACCCACTTACACTGCTGACCACCGTAAATGCAATACCCTGAAGGAAGCATGCAAATAAAATGAAATTTACTACATGCATTAGCGGAGGTGAGATTTGCAAATGATTAAAATTTCCGCACAGACACACATCACGCGCGCCTGTGGCGCCACCTCAAAACGCTATTTAAGGCTTGAAGATTTCGACGATTTCAAGTTCGGCAATTGTGTTTTTCTTGTGTTTTTTTCAAAAAACGGTCCGTTACGTCTCCTAGAAAACAGCGATCAGCTTTTGATCAAATATCCGAGTTCGACAGAGGAAGGATAGTTGCCTACCGAGATTGTGGATTATCTTTCAAGGAAATAGGTAGTCGTGTTGGGTGAAACCAAACAACTGTAATGCGGATATGTGACCGTTGGATGCAGGAGGGTACGACAGACCGACGTGGTCGATCGCATCCACCTCAGTGCACCACTTCACGTGAGGACAGGAAAATTGTGCTCATGGCAGTGACGGATCACTCAGTCACATCACGAACCATAGCACAGCACATTGAGTCTGTAACGCATCATTCAGTGTCTGCACATACCATTCAACGCCGTTTACAGCAAAGTCGCCTTTCCGCAAGACGTCCATTGATTGGTCTACCCTTAACGCAGAACCACAGACGTCTCCGCCGCCAATGGTGCGATGAAAGAAGAATGTGGGTGGCAGAATGGAATGAAGTTATCTTTACTGACAAGTCACGCATCTGTCTGCAACACCACGATGGTCGGATTCGAGTCTGGAGACACCGTGGAGAGAGGATGCTGAACAGCTGCGTTATGCACTGCCACACTGGTCCTGCACCGGGTATTATGTTATAGGGAGGTATTGGATATCTCTCTAGTACGTATTGCTGGTACTTCAAACAGCCAGCGCTACATCTCCGAGGTGTTGGAGCCAGTTGTCCTACCTTATCTTCAGGGCTTGACCACAGCCATATTTCAACAAGATAATGCACTACCACACGTGGCACGCATTGTCCAAAGGTTCTTCGTCAATGACCAGATTGAATTGCTTCCCTGGTCGGCTCGCTCTCCGGATCTTTCGCTGATAGAAAACATGTGGTCCATGGTTGCTCAGCAATTGACCCAGATTACACCCCCAGCTGCCACACCAGATCAACTTTGGCAACGTGTGGAAGCTGCTGGGTCTGCTGTACCCCAAGAACACAACCAAAGTCTCTGAACCAATGCCAAGGCGTGTGGCAGCGGGGATCTCCAACAATAGCGGCTACTTTGGCTACTGATTCTGGCAGGAACCACTCTTCACAGAATTCTATAAATTTAATCATTTGATACTTGGTCAACATGTTATCTACAAAATAAATTTTGTTGTGCTATCTCTTGTCTTTCTTGGTGTTGTATTTACGGTGGCCAGCAGTGTAGTTTAAATTTGGTATGCATGTTTCTTTAGTAGTATAGAGATCCGCTAAGAACGGATTTTTCGGAAATCGACTCCTATGGGGAGAAGGAATTTACTGGAGCGTATTGATAAAAAAAAATCGATTTTTTGAACTACCAAACCTACAGTAATAAAACTTGGTATGCATATTTTGTTATTGTTGCTATTGTTGGATTGAGATCCGCTCAGAACGGATCTTTCGGAAATCGACTGTCGAAGGAGCTTAGGGTTATGAAGCTTATTGATAGAAAAAATTTCCGTTTTTGAACAATTTGATTTAGATTTAAAATTTGGCAAGTATGTTTATTTTATTGAGTTGAGGTACACTATGAATGATTTTTGCAGAAATCTGCAATGGGGAAAGGGATTACGAGAGCATAAAAGATTATTCTACGTTAATTTTAGAAATTATTTCAATTTGGAAGTCATGTTCTTTATAAATCAAGAGGTGAGAATTATAAGAATTTTTTCAATACCATTGAACGCTCAGTGCTAAGATTTCTTGTCTTTCTGTTGTAACAATTGCCACCTGTCTGACAATGTTAGATCGAGGCCCTCGAAATTCATCGCGGCAAAGGGCTGGATGTACGCCTGTCGTTAGCCGTAGCTTTGAGCACCATACAGGTGACAGTACGTTTTGGCTCGGTTCCACTCTAATTTTGAGGGACACCCTAGGGGTGGTCAGGGACCTCCCACCTCCCTTCCCCTTTTACCAACTTTACGAGAGAACTTGCGGTACGGTTTGTTATTTAGAGTACCTCCATGCCGCAAAGGCACTATACATTTACAAACACCCATGTCTTCTTCGCGATTCGAGCCCAGGCCCTATGGCGCAGCATTCAGCATCGCTAACCACTATACCAGATGGGTGACGCACTAGGGCTTAGATATCAATAATTTATATTTATATTTAAACAGTATACATTAATACAACACCATGAAATACCCAGGGAAGCGGGCACAGGTAATGATTAGTCGATATCTCTATATCTATAAAGGAGAAAAACGACTCACTCTCTCGTTCACTCATTCATCACGATATTTCCTGAAGTAGACTTGAAATTTGGCAGGTATGTTCCTTTCATAGAGTAGATATCCGCTTAGAGAGGGTTTTGTGAAAAAGCGCTAAGTGGAAGTGAGAGGGTTTCGGTGCGTCGTAGAAAAATATTCCCGCTTTTGATCTATTATACCAACAGACTTGAAATTTAGTAAGCATGCTTCTTTTGTTGAGTAGAGATACGTTAAGAATGAGTTTTGTGGAAATCGACTGTGCCAAAAAGGGGTTAGGGAGGGCGCGTTACAGACAAAAATTTCAGAGTTTGAACTATTAGATCTACAGACTTGAAATTCTGTAAGTACACTTCTTTTCTTGAGATTCACTAAAAAAACGGATTTTACGGAAATCGACTCTCAAGCGGCTTACGGGGCATACCGGTAGTAAAATTCCGTTTTTGAACTATGATACACACACTTCAAATTAGACAAGCATGTTAACTTTGTTGTGTAGAGATCTACTAAAAATGGGTTTTGTTGAAATCCCTCTTAATGGAGAAGGTTAAGGGAACCTAAAAGATAATTTACCTTCAAATTTAGAAAATCAAGTTCTGTCCTTTTTAAATTAAGATGTTAGGGTTATATAGAAGTGTTTTTCTCCCCTTTAAAACACAACTGAACGCTTAATGCTAGGACATAGATATCAATAATTTACATACAGGCAGTATATATTGATACAACATCATGAAGTACCCAGAGAAGCGGGTAGTTAATGAATGGCTAGTACCTATATAAATGGCTCAGTTGTTCAGTGCTCTCTCAGCCAAATTATAGTTTAATTTCAATAATGAGTTGTAAATATTGATTTTAAATTCATTAAAACCTTTGTGAGGTAAGCCGTATTCAATGGCATTTCTTTTAAAAAAATTATATATGTATCTAGAATATCTTTCATATTTATTATTTTATTTAGGATTACTATATATTATCAGTATCTAGTTCTTTAATAAATCACCTTTCACTAAGCTTTTTTTTCTTTTCGTCCTTTGTTATATTTATATCTTCCGCAATTATGCACTTACGCAAAACTATAGCAACAGTTACAATATTATGCATTTTGTAAATCATTTGTCTTATTTTAGCTAAAAGTAGATTTTTTCATTTTTTTAGCAGTGCATTTGAAAGCTTTTTTAATAATTAACTCGTTTTTAGAGCATTCGTAAATATATATTCAAAAAGAATTATGCAGTACTTTGTTCTTCACTTAAAACATGTGTGTGTGTGCCCACTACTCCAAAATTTGTGTTGATCTTGTCAGCATTCGGAGGATGGGGGGGGGGCTTAAAAATTCATAGATTCAAAAAACAAAAATTGCAGCCAAACTGAATTCTATTTAAAATACATTAAAAATAGCCATGTATGGAATATTCTTCATATTTTGAAGCAAAGGCGTATTTAACGGTGGAGGCGCGAGTAGAGAATATCTCTTTCAAACTTTTTTTCCATTAAAAATGTGGTTCAAATAAAATATATGCTAATTGTGTGTGTGTGTGTGTAAAATATAAGAGTAATATGTAAAAAATAAATATGGTTATCATATATTTCTATTTTTCTTGTGTCTTTTTTTTCTACGGATCTCAATATTTTTCCGTAATTGGGGTCTCAATCTGCCAAATTACGCAACCTTTTCTCTTTTTTGTTTAATAGTTCTTCAATTTTCTTAGAAAAAAAGTGCATTACAAAATATTTTGCATTGCCTGATCTAAAAAAATAAATAAATAAAAATTCTTCTTTTTAAATTTCAATTTAAAGTGATCGCAAAAAAAAAAAAAAAAAAAAATCTTTACTACTTATAATTTTTTTAAATTAAAATCTATTTACAAATGTAGATTATTGATAAACTTAAGCAAAAATTTACTAATGTGACTTTTGTGAATTCTGTATGAAAAAACAAAAATGATTGATGTGCTGATGGCTTAATTTTAAATACATTCTTATCGAAAAAAATCACTTATTAAGAATATTCATTGATATCTTGCTTGGGAAAATAATTGTATGCATTATTTTTTAAAGAGAAATATTAATCAATATTTCATTTATGAAAATTGCATTCTTACTCACATTTTAAGAAAAACACAACTACAAAAAAAAAAAAAAAAAAAAAAGACCGTTAAAATTTTTAAAGTAGATTGGATTTCCTGAAGAACAGGAATTTCCTTTAATAATTTATTTTTGAGTTATACTTTCCTAATAAAACCAGATTTTAACGCCCTAGGATATTTGCAGAGTTATATTTTTTGCATTTTAAAATGCCAGTGAGGTAGTTAAGTAAAATTAATTAAGAAATTTTCTTTTAATTAATATTTCTAAAAAAAGAATAATAACAATTAATAAATATAAAATACCAAAAGAGAGATCGATTATTTGATGATGATATATATAAATATCTTTTTCAATAACTTTTTGCAAATATATTTTATCTTACTGTATAAAAAAGAAAAGAAAGAGGAAAAAAAAAAAAAAACAGAGAAAAACTATGGAAAATTTGTGTGGAATTTGAAGAAAGTTACTCGGTATAATAATAGGTATCGGTGTAATCCATATAGATAAATTGCAAAAATAAATTGTATGAGTTGAACGATTGGAATTTGTATGAATTTCCGTGGTATTTTAATTCTACGCAATTCAAAACTTCATTTCCAGTGTGTGCGTTTGGTAATATAATACTGAATTCTAATTTAAGGAATATCCAGATTTTATTGAATTATTACTAAACTATAACTGGAATTGGGAATCGTCAACGACCGTATTATTTTCAGTCTGTTCTACTAACGAAAAAAAAAAAAAATTATTCCACTTAAAGTGTTTCGGGATAAATGCACAAAAATATTGTTTCAAAATGGCATCCTTATTAAATTCAAATGTTTCCACAAGAAATTGACCACAAGACATCCATTGTTAGTCCAAAGAGTAGCCAACATAAATAAAAAAAATAATTTCAGAGGCGAAAAAAAAACTGCTTTGGCAGTCAAGTGATAAGGCATCAGATTTGAAACGCCATTGAAGAAAAATAATAATAGCGCAGTGTTTCTTCGGAAACTCCTTGAAGTACTTAAAATCTGAGTTATCAAAAGAACTTTTTGAGTTGAAAAATGGGTCAAACATAATTTATGCAACGTGCATACAGAAATAGCAAGGTTTCATTCCCTCGTTCAGATATTTACTCTGTAATAATGTAAAACTTCACTAGAATGAATTGCATAAAAAAGATGCAATAAAGGTATAAAAAAATTCCGTGAAATATACTTTTCTTTTGCAAAAATGATATGAATTGATATTTTTCATATTAAAAAGTTGGTCTTTAAAAATCACTCAAAGAGCATCTATTATTAGTCATATTTATTATGATTAATAATGGATGATTAGTTTTAGAAGAAAAATTTTTAATCCTCAAATCGATTTTTTGAACCAACAAATAAGTTATGAAATATGTTAAGATCTCGAATACGAGGAAACAAAAGCATCTTTGTTAAGCCACTACTTGTCTTAATGGAAAGCTAAAAGGAGGAAATGTCATAAATAATTACTTGCCTGTAACTGTTGAGGACACTTTTTAAAAGTCTTTAAAAAGTAAACATCAATGGCGGCAGGTGCAACAGGTGCTCGAATCGTTTTCTTTGGCTCTCATAAACAACCAAGTTATGTTGTTGAAACTTGTAATGTTCCTAGTAGAGATCTTCTTAAAGATGGAGAGATTTTAATTAAAATACTAATATCTACGATCTGTTCGTCAGACATCGTAAGCATTGATGGAAAACGAGAACTAAAACCACCGTGGTAAAATCATTTTTGGTGATTTTAAATATCGTCTTTACCGCTCATAAACTGCTTTGGTGTGACATGAAATTTTTTATACGTAAAATTCTGCTGTAATTAATTAAATTTTTTGTTTTGTTAGCGTTTTAGGACATGAAGGAGTTGGAGAAGTCGTTTACACAAAAAGACTTCAAAATGGATTGCCATCTGTTTCTGCAGGGGACAGAGTTGTATTTACTATGTGTGATAATTGTGGATCTTGCATCATGTGTAAATCAGAAATGCAAGAATGCTGTTTATCAAAAAATAGGGTATTTTATCTCATAACGATTCATTATTTGTGTAAATTGTTTTTGAATTATGATGTCTATAATTAACAATTTTAGATTAAAAATAATAATACATTAGTTTTTAAGATCTACCTGTTTCAATAAATGTTTTCTGCAGATTTCTGGACATGCTAAACTAAATAAAATATTATAACTTTAAAAAAAATTATTAAATTCTAGAGATTTCTGACATTGTATTATTGGAAATGCTATGATGATTTTACATTATAAAGATGTAAATTGCATCAGAATGGAAACACTTAGTTTTGCTGATATATATTCAGCATAATTATCTCAGCTTTCTTCTGTAATTTAAACAATCCATAATTAAATTGTTTTAACCTACTTTAAGTTAATATAAAAAATTTTGCATTCCCAAATAAAAATCTTCATTTCCTCTTTCAATTTTTTCATTTGTTGCCTATTTTCCTTAGTATTACTGTTAAAGGTTTTCATTGAAAAACTGGTTTTCTAATGGGGAAAATGAAGTGATATTTCAGGAAATTAATTACAAAAAAGGCAATTTTTCAGAACATTTATTCATGTATACAATATTAACATTTCAGTTGTATTGAATCCTTATTGTATGAATTAAATTTCATATTCCTAAAGATATTTGACAAATGTATTGTTTCTTATTAAATGTAGAAATATTTGAGAGGTAAAATAAATTTTTCCAGATGAGGAACTATGATGAACTGAATGAAATAAAATAAATATTCTACATGAAACAATCATGTTTCTTTTCAGAGTTTTTTTCCCCCGATAGAATAAAATTTTTTTTAAACTTCAAAAATAAAGGATTGTTACTGCCAAATATAGAATGCACCTAATCCGTTTATATGTATGCTTTTTAACGTGCACAATCAAAAAAATATAGATAATAAAATGCTTTTTAATTTTGTGAATACATAGATAATTTAATAATATTTTATTAATTTAAATTTTTTTAAAAAGAAATCAGGGAATTTGTTTTACATAAATGATTTATTTTAAATAAGTTTTATTATAAAATTTTGTATTTGTTATACAGTATGGCTCATCTGGACTGAGTGCTGGAACTGGTTTAAATGGATGTTTTGCAACTCATGTGGTATTAAAAAAAGGAACTGAAGTTGTTAAAGTGCCCATGAATGTTCCAGATATCGTCGCTAGTCCTGCCAATTGTGCTCTTTCAACTATGGTGCATGCTGTAAATTTTGCAACATCCAACTCAAAACTGAAGCAGTCAGTTGCTATTATTCAGGTTATATTTCTATTTGTAATAAAATTATCTTTGTGATTTTTTTTCATTGGATTTCTTATATTTGTTAAATGTAGAGTTGAGGTGGAATTTGAATGTTATTTGAATAATATTTGTTATATATATATGTATATACATATATATATATTGTCTTACACCTTGCGTTTCAAGTTTTTAGAACAAATGGCTTTAAATTTTAACAAAATCACTCGTGCACAGTTTTATAGAGATGTAACATTATTTTTTAAAATAATTTTATTTTCTTCGTTATTCAATTGCAGTCTTTGGTAAATGTTAATTTATTTTAAATTAAATATTGTTACAAATAAATTATCGACTCTTTGGTAACATGTTTGTAATCATGATTAAAGTGTAGATTAGAGTATCTCTTAGCGAAGTTGGCATTTTTATTACCAACAGCTTTTATTGGTCTTCAGACTATCAGTGTGCATCAATAATTTGCAGATAACAAAATAGGAAATTCCAAACAAAAGAATAACAATGTATATATTACGAATTACAATGCATGTAAAAGAAAATTAAATGAAGTGAATTCATGAAACATTTCAGCATTACGAAATAAGTATTATAGCATTTCTAAAATATAAAGACTTAGTTTCTGTCAGCATTATAATTCTTCTAAGGAACAATAAACATTTTTAAGATTACTTACTAAGAAAGAGGCTATACTGCTCATTAAACTGCTGTTTTCATGCATCTTTTCCATATGAAATTGGAAATTTAGAATAGATTGAATCTCAAATGAAGCAATTGAGTTTTAGTTGTACTCAAGAAGCTTGTACTGGATCATATCCAATTTGCTTCAACTATTCTTTCTCACAGATTCTTCCTATTATTCTACTATTTCCTACTTTCACAACTATTCGTCCTAATAGGATGCTTATTCATTCTTCGCACTGTATTTCCAAATAAATTTGATAATCTAAGTAAGATTTAATAATAATTCATATTGAACTTCAACAATGTATTATCATTTTGTTGGTATTTTCGCTTGCATTCCTAACATCCTTTTAGAAAAGGAATATAAAATAAAAGTATCAGGAGGTATACTGTTCAGGAACAACAACTGCAGGCATAGGCCACCCACAGGGTTTTCTCCCTCTAAATTGGGGTGGAACCGAGCAAAATCATACTGTCACCTTCATGGTGCTCAAAGCTATGGCTAACGACAGGCGTAAAAATTCTAGCCATTAGCTGCGATGAATTTCGTGGGCCTCAATCGGACTTCGTCAGGCATGTGGCATTAGTCACACACACAAAAGAAGGAAATTATATAAATTTGCTGAAAGCCAAAATCTTAAAGCTTTTTTAACAAGAGCAATGAAATGTTTACTTAAAAAACAACTGTGTCCTTCTTAAAATATCTACTTATTTTAAATAACGAATGGCAATCAAGCTTAGGAAAAATCTGATCTTGAAATAATTCCACATCTCACTGTATCTAGGTTAACAAAGTTAAAAGTCTACAGAATGCAACTGTTATCTCTCCATGAAATCTGAAAAACATCATTGAGAGACACCCTAATCTACACTTAGGCTTAGAAATTAGTCTTTTGTGTTTTATGCATTAGAAATCATTTATCACTTATCCATAAAATTCTTATTAGGAATATTTTTAACATGTTTCTTCTTTAAATTTTAACAACATGATGCACACTATTATTTGTAAAAAGTTTGTTTTGAAATAAATACATGAAATTTTCAAGGCTGTACTAGTTTTCCTATATTTCTAATTTTGTAAAAAAATAAATTCCATGTTGTCAATCATCCATTTAGTTATGCCTTTCGAATTATTACATTTTAACACTAGAACGTCAAGGATTTCGATTACATTAAATGTCCACCGGTGTTTCGACACCTTGATATAAAATATATTAAGTATTTATAATAACTAAATAATTGAAGGACTACTGTTCAGTCGGGCTTAGTTTTAAGACTTTTTAATATTATTTCATGTAACTATCATATATTATGACCCCTTATATCATAAAAACTGACGTTAACATTACGTTTCGCTAAGATTGTTGGACCACTGCTTTGTCGCAAATCTGCCAGGAACATTACTATTATGCATCCATTCTGTTCCATCCCAAATATATCAGGATTTATTTGAATATTATCATTTTCATCTTCCCTTTCTTCAAATTCTTTGCAGTAGTTTCACTCAATCGTATGTCTTCATTGGAATCTGAATTAGAACAAGACAGCTCTCACACACACACACCGCCATCCGATTCATTCTCAGAAAGCTCCCGCATCAAATGAGCAATTTCATCAGGGCTTAGATCTTTTCTATGAATCATCTTTTCAGGGTGTCCTGTTCTATACAAGGTTCGAAAATCGAATGAAATTTTTTTTTTATGAGCAGATAAGAGCAAATGCCAGGTTACAAAACACTTAGGCATTATGATAATGATTTTAGTGTAACTCACTCATTTCTGCTGTGAACCCAACAACATTGTATTCAAGGTCAAATAAATGTGCAAGATTACTTCTGGAAGTTTGTTTTACTAATGGTATCTACCTAGTGAACTATCGTTTGCTGACCGACAGCTGTTTATAATGCTTGATGCCGAAATGAGTCCAGCAGATGTTCTAGGTATATTTAGTTGTAAAATCTCTCCTAATTAACTTAGAACCACAAAACTTTTTCTCTGTAATCAACATGGAAAATGATTAAAAGTCATGAAAAATGTTCAAATTCCCTGCAAAAATGCGTAAAGGAGAATAAACTAAACTGGCTCTGATGTCCAATCGACACCGACTGACATTCTAGTGTTGAAACAAATGTCCAATTTTAGTGGTGGAAATTTTCCCATGTTTTTCTTATGAAATTATTTGACTGTATGGTAAATATTGAATCATATAATTCTCTTTAATTAATATAGGGTGCTAATTTAATGGGTCTTTATGGATGTGCTTTGTTACATGAAGCTGGTTTTGTTAAAGTTTTTTGCCACGATATTTCCCGAGAAAGATTGAGACTTGTTCCAAGATTTGGTGGTATACCTGTTTTAGTTGAAAAAGATTATGGTGAGTAAATCCTTTGATGAACTAGATATTTTTCTATTTAAAATAATGCATAAATGTTATTTGTTTTCTTTCTTGAAAACAAGTAAAAGAACTCATTAATAATATATAACAAAATAAAATATTCAGTTAAATGAATAGAATTGGAAATTAATTTAAGTTGAATATATTAAAAATTTGTTTTTGTATAAATAATATTGAATTATCTTGGAAATAGCATATTTTTATAAATATTTATTATAAAATCAAACTCAAATGTCAGAATTTCATAATCACATTTTTTAATATTGATTGCATAATTAAGTAGATGGGATATACCACTCATCATCATATCTTTCAATTTTTCAATTACAATGACCAATAATTTAAATCAAGGGTGGCCAACCATGCCACTTCCAACTTTTCAATCAAACAAAAGAGGTGAAAAGGAGGAGAAAAAAAAATATTAATTGTAAGATTATTATGGGATTTTTATGTGAATAGCCTATTTTTTAATGCAAGCCTAAGAAGTAAAAATTTATAAATAATATAATAAATAAGGCGAAGTACAGACTTAGATTTTTCTGTTTTTTACAGGTTCAAATCAGTTAATTTAGGTGTAAAATAAAAATGGGTAACTTGAAACATTTAATTCTAAATAATTATTAAACATTCAGTACTTATGTAATGTAGCATTTGAATTTGTAGTTTTTTTACTAAGTTTGTCAAGATAAGCTTTTCAGGGTACAAGCAAAATTGAATTGTTTTTGGTGAATATAAGCAAGTTTTTAGCGATATTTTGAGTTTATGTTCATAATAGAAAACATTTATTTACAAACATATGTTAATCAAAGTTTTGAGGGTTTTTTTTTTATCCAAGACAATCACAGTTCAGAAAATTTTAAAAAAAAAAAAAAAATCGTTATTATCTTTTAAAAGTTTTTAATTTTTCAGAAAGTCTTCTCATACTACTGTTACAGCTCCTCCTTGGCACAGGTTGGCCACCTTTGATTTAAATACTTTTATTCATATTTTATAAAGAAATAGCTATGTCAGAAGTTTCCAATTTTTTTCTTCATTTTGTTTTTTCTCTCTTATTGTAAGTTTTATTAAAGAGACTGCATTATACAAATATAGTTGAATAAGATACTTACAAAGAATAAACAGCTCGCTTCTTTTGAACAAATAGTTGTAAAGATTTTGCAAAACTTACCTGCAAAATTTGTTTCAGTTGATATAACTATAAATTTTGCTATTTTTTTTAAAGTGTTATAATACCCCCAAAACTCGTTCTGTTTTAAACAAAATTCATGTTTTTCTTTTTTTACAAAATGTTTCACTTGTTACAAATTTATTTTATTTTTTTGTTTTGTGATTAATTGAACAGAATGGAATTACTGCTCATAGCCATTTAAAAATAATGCTCTCCTTTGAAAATTATTAATTACACTTTTCTTTTTTCCACCATGTCATTATTTATTTATGAATAATCTTGATTTTTTTATTTGTTTTATGTGAATATAGGAATTTCAGATTTATCCTCCTCTTAAATTATAAGCAGAAGAATAATTTAAAGGAAAAAGATAAAAGTTCATATATTTATTTCAAGTCTTTCTAAACCATTTTATAAAAGCAGTTTCTAAAAAAAACCGACTTATATTTAATTTTTGTTATAAGTTTTGCCCTAAAACTGTAGGGAGATTTTTTAATATTATAACAGAAAAGGCTTAACTCCTCATTGGTAAATTTCTTTTGAATATTGGGAATATTTTTTATTCATTTAATAGTAATTTTTCTTCTTGAATTAGTGCTAAAATATTTTCTAAGCAATGCAATAAAAACTTATAGCAGTAATTTTGATAGTCCTGATTTATCAAACATTAAACTTTCATTTTTAAGTATATACCCTAAATATTAAAGAAGTGGTTGTGTAGTATAGTCTAATTAATTATTTACTAAACTTATTGATTTATAAATTTTAAGAAAAATCAGGATTGTGTGTGCTTAGTATTATTTAAAAAACATTGAAGAAATTATACTGGTATATATTATAAAAAATATGAAGCTATCTGACTTAAAAGGATTTTTCTCTTTTTATTTTTTTTTTTACAATTATAAATAGGATTTTTTAGGTTTCATCATTTTAAACATTGAATATTTTAGGTGATTTGGGTGTTAAAATTCTGTGACTGAATGGAAACTGTAATACCTATTTTCTTAATAACTAATTTAATAGGTTTTATAGTAAGATGTCAACATTATCATATCTTAATTATATCTATTATAATTAAAAAGTAAGCAATTTTTTGGAAACTTAAGTGTTTAATCAGAAAAGGTCATGGCTATAATTCTTGATATTAAATAACAGCTTAGTGTCATATTAAATGCGTATCAATAAATAAATTACAGTAAATAATTTGAATTTTACGTATGTATTTAATTTAGTTTATTTAAGTTATTGTTGTTCAGTTGTAATCAGTTTTCAAATTTTTTCTGTTATTGGAAAGAATAGATTTTGAATTTCAGAATTTAAAATGTAGAGTAAGTTTTAACACAAAAAATAAAAGGAAAAATATTAATTAGATATCTTTAAGATAATGGATTTTTCATGTAATTTTAAAAGCAATTTTTTAAAATTTCTAATGTGGCTGCGGATTGGTATTTTACCTTTGCAGACCCAGTTCATTCCCCAGGAGCTAGTATCTCTTTTTAGTGTAACACCATATAGGTGGTACACCTAAATTAAATAAAATAAAAAGTAAAATTGATGGCTAAATATAGCCTAGTATGAATGCATTGTGAAAATTGTATTGTATCTGTAATTTTGTCATAGAATTTTATTCTAATTATTTTAGATAGTGGAAATAACCAAAATATTGAAGAAGGCAAGGCTGATGTTGTGATTGATGTTTGTGGTAATTGGGATGTTATACCATATGCATTACATGCT
Source organism: Trichonephila inaurata madagascariensis (assembly GCA_019973955.1). Lineage (NCBI taxonomy): Eukaryota > Metazoa > Arthropoda > Arachnida > Araneae > Nephilidae > Trichonephila > Trichonephila inaurata. The sequence continues at coordinate 61,312 of BMAV01012593.1, forward strand.
CTCTGTCATCGAGGTATTTATGTGTTTGTTGGAACCACATACGAAGAGAATAAATCAATTAATATTGATACAATTTTAAATAAATGCATTACTATTCGAGGTGAGTAATCATATACTTTGGTTTACATGCATACATGTTATAAATTTGAAGTATAAAAATTCAAGTTACATTGTATCTTTATTTAATACATGAAGAAAAATCATTTCTGCTAAAAAATATATTAGTGGAAATATTTTATGTTGGTATCTTTACATTAATATTTATACTTTGAATTGAATTGACTATGCATAATGAAAAGGGATATTACAATCTAGAATACACATTTTCTTATATATATATATGCTTATTCTCTACAAACAAGAGATAACATCAAAACAAACACATTCGAAAAACACATAGACAGTAGGAAAATCACACACAATGAAGGACATATGAGTAACCGAGATTAAAAATTATAAAATGGATGCTACAGTGTTATAAACATTGCTAACTTAGGACAGCTAATATATAAAATAATTTATATAAAAGTGGGGTTGATCATGTTTTTTGGCCAGCCAACCATCCCCCTTTATGTAAATAACACTGAGCAAAAACCAATAGAAAATAATGGATAGGAATATCTAAATCCATTACAAGATAGAGGTAACTTACCTAAAATTGCACTTACAAATGCAAAGCCCGCGCTAAATCTGAGTGTAATAAATAAGTTATTGCCAGATTCTGGACCCTAATGCAGATTTAAATCAAGTGAAAGCCTGAAATGTAGCACTTAACAAAAGTATAAAAAGAATGGAAATAAAAATTAATAAGAGTTACAAATTATAGCATAACTTTAATAACACTAGAGTAAATATGAATAAAATAATAAGTAATTTTATCTAAAATTAGATTATGGAGATAACTAAGAAATATTTAATTTTATTTTAATAAACTATTATCAACCTCAGAATTTTTAATTCTAACTATTTTGAATAGCTTTATTCATATAACTGTTAATAAAATTAATTGGGTATTTCTGATTTAAGCAATATTTAGTAAAATGTTTATAGTTATTTATAATGTCTGATTTTTTTTGACACCAGAAATTTATTAAGTTGTATATAATTAATAACAATATTTCTGAATATAGAAACATATACATTACTCTCCCAATGAGTATATATATATATATCACAAAAATTAAAATATTTTTATTGGAATGTCAGTTTTCAAATTTTCAGTATAACAAATTATAAACATGTGTAATTGCGATTGGTAGTATCTTTATAATGTCCTATTTAGGATTTATATATAATTAATTTTAAAAATATATTATTTTATTATGTTAAAACTATGTCTTTGTTGCATATTTTTTTACTCTTGTCATTAAATACATTTAATAGTTTCTACTATTACTCTCAAACATTTTATCAATGTTTTTTATTAATAACTGTGTATTCAAAAAGTATAAAGAAGATAGTATTTTTTTGTTGCCAAATACAAAATTATTAAATAATTTATCTGATTGTTGTTATGATAAGGAACATACTTTTTGCAATATGTTTAAATATTGGAAGACTGCAATATATGCCTCTGAAAATTGCATATCTAATTTTGAAAATGTATTGATGATTTTCATGGAAACTCTTTTGTGTGAATTTTTATTTTAATATCCAAGCTTTAAAATAATATATTGAATTTATTAAAGTTCTTCATTTATATAATTTTTTTTTATTATTATTTTTTTTAATTAGGAGGGAGGGAGGGGGAGGGATTCATTCTGTATTTTTAAAGCTAAAGGGGCAACAGAAGAGATAAGATAATATTTAAAATATTTTTCCAGAATTTGAAAAATTATTTTGTGCTATCCGTTTATTAAAGCAATTTTTCTGAACACTAACATTCTTTGCTTTGATAATATAAGAATTTATGTTCAGTAGAGTTGAAAAACTGATTTTCACGTTGGCATGCTTCCCAGATTAACTGAAAATAAATTTATTTAATTTTAGAAAGTCTACTGTGTGTGTTCCAACATACAGCTTTTCTCTAAATTTAATAGCATTGTATTATTTCTTGTTTTTTGCATTGAAAATGATCTAAATCTTATAGGTATAGTAACAAGTTAGTATTGTATTAACTATTTTTGATATTGTGTTTATCAGTGCGTACATGTTTTGAAACAATAGATATTGAAACAATATAACTTTAATATTTAAATAAGTATATATGATTTCAAAATCAAAAAGAATTAAACTCTTAAGTTTACATTTTGATTCCAGGTCTTGGAATGGTAACTTATTAAATAATATCTATTCCTTTAATGTTTTTGAGAATATTTTTTGTATCAATTGATATTACTATAACATTTATAAACAATTTTAAAATATTTTAAATTTAACTTATAATTAAATTAACTTTAATTATTGTTTTTTATGTTATTTGTTTATATTTTATTTTGTTACTTTACATTTTATTTTTACTGAGTTATAACAAGTTTTTCATTTCTTAATCAATAGTTACTTGTTCTCATTTATAAAATTATAATAAACTTCTATTTAACAGGTATTCAGGGTTACAAAAGTATCCATTTACAAAATGCAATAGATTTCTTATCAAAAACTGCAAACAAATATCCTTATGAGTCTCTTATCAGTTCCCCTTTTCCTTTGCAAGACTTTCATTCTGCAGTTGTCTTAGCCCGTACAAAAAGGTATTACAGGACAGCTGTTAAGCCTCAACAGTTGTCCACTGAATAAACTGCTAAGGTAATTTTTGTGATCTTGTGCTTTTTTTTTTTAAAAAAAAGGTGTTTTAAATATGTAAGCTGGTCTTGCACAGTTACAAAATAATTTTTTGACACTACTAAAATGTTTGTTAAATTATATATGTTTTCCTAAATGTTTGAAAAAAATACTTGTATAAGTTTCATATTTGTATTTAAGAATTTTACAAAGATTTATATGTATTGTTGCCATTTTGTAAAAGTTGTTTTGATAAAACTTCCTATTAAAATGTGGCCCAATTTTTACTAGAAAATAAAATAGTCTTGAAATATTTATCCATTATCATATTTTAATTAATATAATATTGAAAAAAATATTTTATGAAAAGGCTTTGAGGGTATTTTTTCCCCTTGCTTTAAAGGAAAGTTGGAATAACAACTTGTATGCTACTAAAGTTTTATTGTTAATAATTTTTATCAAAAATGAAATTTAGAATTAATGTCATTATTGTAAGAAATTAAGTATGATTTTCTAAATCTTTTAATGATATACAAACTTGATTTCATGATATTTGCATTATTATACATAGAGCATTTATATTTATTTACTTTTGCTTTGAATTTACAAGGCTCAATTGTTTATTTCTAAAGCATATGTCTGTGATCTTTAAGTAAAATTGGTACTTATTTTCCAAAAAGTGCAATAATTGTTGAAAATTTCAAATATATATGTAATGAATGTGCCATTTTTTACAAAGTTTTGATAATCTGGGGACACTGAAGTTGAAAATTACATCCTGAAATTAGTGTTTAAAATTATTACTTTTGAAAAAATTAAGTTGTGAGATTTTTTTATATGTTAAGTGTGTAGTAAAAATTGTTTTATCCATTTTTTAGAAATTAAAAAATACACTATTGTGTAATTTTAATTTAATTATTATAGAAAATCTCATAGATTATATATATATTTTTATTATGTTCTAAATAATTAATATTAAAATGAAGAATTTCATTTTTTTAATTCGAAGATTTGCACATACTTTCAAATCTAGATACTAATTAATAACTAATAATTTTGTTAATTAGTAATAATCTACAACCTATAAAACTTTATTTGTACCTTGAAACAGCATGAAGCATTATCAGTTAATGTATTCTTTGTTATAGTGATGCATTACTATATAATTTATCTAACAAATCATTTTCATATTGTGAAGAATATATAAGATACATTGGATAATAATTTCTGAGAAGGAATTTTCAGCCTTATAATTTACAACTACTATATATATCGTGTTGGATAAAGATCGTACCTTTTTTAAAATTTTCCTCTACTTTCTCTGAGGTACTATTGGGATGTTTTATTATATCAAAAGTTATGTAATATATAGAAGTTTTTTTGTACCAAAGTTGTACATTACAAAGATTCAATATGGGCACCTATCAACTGTTTTCTCCGAATGCGGTCACCTGGTGCTTTTGCCTGTACATAGGCAACCTATCTCCATTAGTTGTGTTTGCAAATGTTTAATTAAGTTCTTGTCTGGTGGATCGACCCCTAAAGTTGCATTGAACTGTGATAAAAGACATTGTTTTTGCATATTCCACAGCACAAAATGCCTTCTGTGGTTTGTGGGCACAATGTTGACAATTTTGTGCACACAGGAAAGGCGGATATATCAAAATCAAATTTCGGAGTATCTAGTAGTTTTCAGGCCAATTTTCACCACTCTTTACACACTGGATACCTAGAAAAAGTAAAGAAGAGTATTCTTTTTCTGTCATTACAAGAGAGACGTTGGTGTGAGTATGGATGGAAATCGAGTATCATCTAGATATCTGCCATGTCACGAAGGGCGCCCATATTGAATGTACAACTTTGGTACAAAGAAAATGATATATTACTTAACTTCTGGTATAATGAAACATTCCAATGGTACCTCAGAGAAATTAAAGAAAATTTTTTAAAAAGGTTCAATCTTTTTTCGGACATGCTGTATACAAATTTTTGAAAGAGGAAAAGAAAATGTATTCTTTGGTGCTCCAAAGATTATAATTGCTCAAAATACATAAATAATTATGGAAACATATTCATAGAAATTTTAAAGTAATGCTTTTGTTCGTTTGAAATCATCAAAGATTCATTATGCATTTTATGGCACATTTTCAATAATCGGAATTAAAATGAGAAATATATATATATTTGCCCTGACTTAGAGAGCTTTTACTGTGATTTGAATTTCCCGTACAGCATCATTTTCAGACATTCATTGAATTATTGATAAAAAAAATTTTATGTATATTACAAAATTATATAAAAAATTGTAAAACTTTGAATATATACTTTTTATCTTGGCAGTAATTTAAAGGTACAACTTTTTGTTATAATGTATTTTCTGAACATGAACGAATTGGAACTTAACTATTCATTTTTTGAAAAGTATTCAGTATTGTATTTTTATTTTTTAACCAATTTGTAGATTTCATCTTTTATTTTGTTAATGAAAACCAAAAGAAAATTAATTGCTGTTAATTGTAATTAAAGTTTTAAAAGTATTATTTTATTACACAGTCATTGTAATTGATTGCATTTATGAAGCTTATTTTCTTTTCTAAAGAATGTTACATTTTTACAAAATAACTGTTTATGAATTAAAAATACACCTAATTCTTTTTTTTACATGGTAAATATGTTCCTTGAAAAAACATGAAAAAAAAAAGCTTTGTATATTATAAGACATGCTTTCCACCTTATTGGAAAAACTGTTGAAATTAAAATAAAAGGTATTTAACCAAAAAAAAACACGTAAAAAAGTTGCGAAAACTTTCAACTGAAAACTCATGACTGCTCTTTTTAGATGTATGTATAATCATTTATTTAAAATTAAAAACATTATACACAAGGTTATAACTTATGTTTAACATAACATTAATATTGGATGCATGGATGTTTCAATTAATAACAGAAATAAAATTAGGAATGCATACGTATTGATTCAAAAATGAAATTTCTGAATTAAAAATATTTTAAATAATTTTTATTCTTATTGTTACTAATAACATCTGCATACAGCATGATGAACAAAAATTTCTGTACTCTCTAGGAAGATCTAACATATATGCTGTGTTTTTAGATCCAACGAAGATTTTCATCCAATAATGACATTTTTAATTGATGAACTGAAATCGTTTATGGTTGTGATTTTATTTATCAGGGAATCTGTTGAGTTGTTTTATTTGCTCATTTGTTTTTGCTAAGTTAAGCAAGTCTTTAGATGTCATTGAAATTTTAGGACGTGCTCTGCATTTAGTTCAATGTTTTAAAAATGATTTTCCAGACTTATACCTTGATTATGGCTCTCAGAAGTTTACTATTAGCTAACTAATGGAATATCCCTCCATCCTGCTATTATGGTTGTGGATATTATTGACATCCGGTATTATATTTTCTGAATCCTTAATTCCATTTGTCAGTTAGATGATTATCTCCATTATATTTTTTATCTTATTCCAATAATTCATTTCCTCCTTTTAGACATTTTGGTTTATTAGATGACACACACAGAAGACACATATGCACCACAAAGAACATTACATAACTAATTCTACAAACTAAACAAAGTAGCTCTTGGATGACTTGCAGCACCATCTATTCATTTTGCATTTAATTTACAACATCGGGTATTAAGCGAATCAAATTATCCTAATTTAAAGGTTTGTCAGTCATCAGTGTCTGTTTTGCATGTACTAAAAAATTTCCCTCCAATTTTGTATGCCAACAATATAGTTTTAGAAAACTACTTTTATGTCTATGGTATGCATTTCATACTTCCGTTAGGTATTCATTTCAATTAACTGAAAGTGTGTTTGCAACAGCTATTTTAGAGTGAATCAGGCATGTAAAAAAGGCAACTCTTTCTTGGATCATGTTATTTCTGAATCAGGTAAAAAAAAGTTTTGGGTGTATAAGGTATTAGATTTGTAAAATAAATATGGAAATTTTTTAAAGATGAGAAATTATAATTCAAATTTGAAGCTTTGCTGATAAGTTAAATGTTAACTATTTAAAAAAAAAAGTTTTGAAATAAAATTCCTTTCTTTATAAAAACATATATGTGGGCGTGTTTAAGTTAATGATATTTAAATTAGACCATTTTTGTTTTGTTAACCCCTTAACTGCTGCCAACATTTATATATTTGTCTCATTCAACCATTGTGTTAAATACGCTGGATGTATATATATACTTTCCGAAATACCATTCTTTTCGTTGTACTGTTGATAAAACTATTCCGAAGGCTTTAGAATACAAAAAAATGACCTTGACTGCATTTGCAAAGGATTTATTTATTTCTGCCTTTTCCCCCAATAGACCACATATGTGAAAATCAGTGGCTATGGAGAGAAAATCATGTAACTTTTAATCAGCAGTTAAGGGGTTAAAATTTTTTTTTAAAAGTACAGTTGAACCTTATTATATGTAGCAAAAATGTAATTTTTGGAATTCAAATTCTTTTTTTGTTTTAAAGAAAATACTGCTTGTGTAAAATATTTTAATGTTGAATTATTTTTGTGTGATTTTTCAAGGTTCTTATTTTAGAAGTTGTAGTTAGTTCCTTAAGAAATAAGTAGATATCATGGATAATTTATAAAAATTCTAGTTTATGTGAATATAAATAAAATTTAAAAGGATTAGTGTGTTTTTAAGAAAATCTTTATTAAAATTTACAATGCAGTAATTAGAAAAGTATTTCATGAAAGAATTAATTTCATATTTAAACAAATCAAGGTATTTCTAATAGATTACAATGGGCTCAATTCATGAAGTCACATGATAAAAACAAACACGTGTTTTCCATTGAATTCAAAACAAACATTAAACTAATTGTACTTGTAGTTCTATTTGCAAAACTCAGATAAAATTTCAAATTTTATATTTGGGTAAAGATGTTTAAATGTTAGGAAAAAAAATTTCTTCAAAAAGATTTTTTTAAATTAAAAAAAATTATATTTTATGTTTATACTTTTAAATAAAATGCATTTTGTATACATATGTACTTTTTAAGAGAAAGTTTCTGCAAAGAGCAAAACTTGGCAACACCGGAGTGCGTGAACTGATTAGCTGGAAACACTAGATATTTTTTATCGTGTGACTATGACGTCGCATGAGTTTTTGAATTGATTGGCTAGAATCACATGGGTTTCACTATCATGTGACTATGACGTCACATGAATTGAGCCTATTATGTGCTTTTAAAAATATTTTTGCACATTACATCTTAAAGTATTATTTTTTAAATGCTATCTAAATATTATTTGAAATTTAAAATGTAGATTCATGAGACACATTCATTTTTTTTATAAAAATGTCTAATATATATGTAGGGATGTAAAATACTTATTTACATTATTAACCTATTGATTTTTTGTATTTGTGTATGCAGTCGGACCTCTATTTAAGGAAGTCGCCAAATTCCATAAAATGTTTGTGGAAAATTCGATTAAATAGAGATTCACTGTTCATAATCCATAAAATGTTCTTGGTTTCAGGAAAAATTTCGCAGAATAGAGATTTTTGTAAAATAGTGGGGTCGAACTATATTATATATTGAATACAGACAAAGAGGATGTAGTTTTATTTTATACTTTGAATATTAGCAATGTTCAATGCTTATTTGATTCTGTTGATGAACAGTGACTTGCTAAACGAATTTTGTATATTTTAGTATTAAATGTATTAATACACTGCTCGTTTTAATAACACCCTGCTTAAACAAATCATAAACTCACCCCACATATATTAAAATGGTTAATGTACTAAATGAATATTTCTTTCCTTTTAAAATATGAAGGTCTAAAATTGTATTTTTATGATTCATAGAATGTATTTTTATATTTCTTAAGTTGCCATATTGTCATTACTTATTATTTATATTCTCAAAAATTAGTAAATCATTGTGATAAAATAAAGATTGAAATACTTCCTGCAAGTGTAACAAATTAGCTTTAATTTTATCTAGTCTTGCTTATACTTTTATAAGAATATACTACTAAAGAATCTAGTATCTTTGTACTTACTAATATTCTGATAGTTTATTGTTTTGTGATCACCTGCTAGTAAGATAGTTTTTTTTTTGCATTTAAAAATGTATGGATTGCATCTCTTGATGTTTGCACATATTCTTCATGATATGTTGTATAAACATTTAAAATTGAATTTTATTTTTTGTGTATGTAAAAAAAAATTGTTTTTAATATGTGTTTCTAATGTTGGACTTATACAAAATGTACAATTTTATCGTCTTAAGTCACAAAATATCTTTAAAAAAACTTTCCAGAAATATTTTCTTTTAGAAATAATTCCCTTTTTATTAGGTTTTAAGTTATATATATTTTTCAGAATTTCCTTATAAAAATATGTTATAAAATTATTTTGAAATCTATAAAATATTTTTGTAATCAATTTATCGAAGTTAAAAATAATAAACTTGTTACATTATTAAATTTTGTGTTTCTTTCATACTTTATATATACATTTTCTACTATTGTTCAAATAGATTTTAATTTTAGAATAGAATAGGTGGATTTTCAAAAACACAATTACAGTTCACAAATTAAATGATCACAATTAATGAAAACTTTTTAATTATTGTAGACATGGGGGGGGGGGAACTCCCCCCTCCATCAGCAGATTGTTCATGCTCATTGCTCAAATTTTAAAACTGTAACTATTTTTTTTCCCAATATATTATAAGCAGGAAAAAATAAATTTAATGTCTTCATCTCTGCATTTTAATTTGAAATACATCCTCACATTTAATTATTTTTTCACTTCATGCAAAGCCTTACCATGATCATAATAAATAAATTTATTACATCATCACACGGAAAACTTTTTTTATATGGAGAGAAATAATTGCAGAATGACTATCACGTATACAATAAAGAGAACATTTTTTTTCTTCGGAGAATGTGTAGGTATTCAGTGTAGAATGATCATCAAATTATGTGGCTTGTGTAAATTAAGTAACCTTATTTGAAAATATAATTTCCTTATCAGATTTTCTCACTTTCTTCTCTAAATTCATTTTGATCTGCACTTTAGTAATTATCATTGTTCATCAGATCTACATATTATTAATACTTATTTTTTTAAAGTTAGTTACGACCTGCTGTTTTCTAGGTAGTATTGTCATAAAGCATAAATACTGAGTGAATTTCATTTTTTTTGTATGTAACAAGCAAAAGATATTTCTTCTGTTTGTTAAAATGTGACTCAACTGTTTTACAGAGATATTTCTTTCTTTTCCTTAATTCATATAACTATAAATTTACCAATTTTTTAAAATATCCCACTCATAAGTATACTTTTTATGAATATATATATTGCACGGAAATGTTGAAATTAGATTAAATCCCTAAGATATATGATCAATTCTCAGAAGATGTTAAAATGTCACTTGGAGGCCCATTCCCTTAAGAAAGTGTGATTTGATCAAATCTCTGTACTGTTTTAGTGAAAAGATGAAATAATATTGTCGACAGTTTAAAAGTATTTATTTAATCAAATGAGCATTATTAAATGTAGAGTAAATACTATAGTCACTAAAATAGAAATTAACTTTTAACAAGAACTGCATACTGTGACGTCTTCGATTGGGGTGAACCTCCCCCATCTATCCATCTGAAGTTTTATGGCCCCAAACAGATGTTGGGTGACAAGAGCAGGTGGCCATGGGGTCATTGTTTGTTGTCTGGCCTCGGACAAGCGCAGACATCGGGTCTGGAATTTACAATGGCTAAAGAATGCCGGTGATAATAGGCATTCCTGTTTGAAAGTCCTGAATAGGCGAAGCCTGTATGAAAGTCGATGCCTAGAGAATAGGGCTATGAGGCCCAGGTGGTGAGATGAATGGAAATTTCAGAAGTTGGATGAGAATTATGGCGCCCTTGGATTCCAGACAGACGAGGAATGTGTTTGTGTTTGCCGCGCAAATGGGAGACGAAAGTGGCCCGTAGACGAGGGCAGACCCTTTTTTTTGACCTGCCAATGAGGAAGACGAGGGGCGTGTGGTGGACCCGCCCCTGGTATTTAAAAGGGGTGAATTTTGAGGAGACTTGAAAAAGACTGGGACGGAAAAGAAGAAACTTGGAGAGAGCCCTGGATGGAAACAGAGGGATAGAGCCCTGGAGTGAGACGGACGGAGCCCGGAAAAGCAAGGGATTGTCGAGTGCCTT